>CM070672.1:4213841-4593841 GCA_036346575.1 Dendrocalamus sinicus | reverse complement strand
GCTTATAGAAACATTGGATCATAAGTTGATCAGCTACTTAATAAACATAGCAAGGAGTAGAACAATGTCATGATCTGTCACTTATTACAAGCACTGAATACAAGATATATTCAGCCACACCATCTTTGGCAGATGCACTCTGAATACAAGATACATGTAGCCACTCTCAATAACAAATGGAAAATAACTTAAAACCAAGCCACCGACTGATGCAAGGTTTAGTCAAAAACCAATACGGTGATTTATACATGCGAGTGCAACAGCTCCACACCCAAAATGATGTGTAAATCATGCAAGCTTATCGGTGCTTATTGCCAGTCGCACTCTCCCAAGGTTGCAGTATATGATTCATGATTTCCTCCACACCGACTCCATGTTTCACCTACACGAAGTACAAAAGAAACATGTGTAAATATACTTGCAAATCACAGCTATGCAAGGTTCAGTTAAGCCACATTGTTTCAGTTTTTTTAGTAATATGTGACAATCATATGGATTCAAAGTTACAGCCAATATGATTGGCTATGCAAATTCCTACAAACCCATGGCTTATTGGCTTTATTTCTTGATCTAGGCTTAATTTCGTCTGCTGTTCTTGTCGAATTACAGGAGGCCGGGGAGGGCGGCGCCGGGGGACGTCGGCGAGGGCCGGGGAGGGAGCCAGGGTGCAGCGTCAGCGCTCGGGCGGAGACGGCGCCGGGGCCGGGCGTCACCGAGGATCGGGAGGAGCCGGGCGCGCGCCGAGGCGAGGAGGGAGCCGGGAGGCCGGGAGGGCGGCGCCGGGACGCGGTGAGGGCCGGGGGAGCCGGGTGTGGTGTCGGCGCGGCGGAGACGGCGCCGGGCGTCACCGAGGACCGGGAGGAGCTGGCGCGCGCCGAGGGCGTGGAGGGAGCCGGGGGAGGCAGGGGAGGGCGGCGCCGGGGGAGGCCCGGGGGGGACGGCGTCGACGCTCGGAGAGGAGGCGGCGGCGTTGCGGACGGAGGGAGTTTTTTTTTGAAAAGGAAAACATTGTCTTCCATTAACCATTGGCTCTAGGCGAATCGCCAGAGACCAGATCAGTTACAAAGGCGGGGACTTGGTTCATGAACAGCTCTGAACCCGAGCAAACAACGCTCGCCCCATACCAAGCTAGGCTATCAGCCACCTTGTTGCATGATCTCGGACAAGCCCGGATCACACATTGTACAAACGATATCAAAACGAAGCTTCTAATCTGACGAAACAAACACCCCTCGATGCTTCTATCCAAATCCGTTGAGGTCAGACCTTTCTGCAGGTTTGTTGCATCTGTTTCGAGTAAAATTCGGCTCATTCCCAACTCAAAGAACTCGACGTAGACTCATCGAGCAGCTTGTGCTTCGGCCGCAAGGGCTCAAACTCTCTCCACCTCCCACAACCCCCTTCCAGAAACTCACCATTGTTATTGCGAGCAACAAATCCCCATCCACCATCTTGTGTATTGGCCCTAAAAGATGCATCTACATTGATCTTGTACATGTCCATCGGTGGAGGTTCCCACCTCAAATTTTCCTTTACTCCCTTCTGGCCCTTTGGTTTTTTGAGCTTTTCAAACTCCTTTACATGATAGTCAACTGATGAACAAATTTCTGGGCCCGAAACTCTTCTTTCCCCTGCATTGACTTTATTTCTTGCTGACCACCATCTCCACAAAAGCACCCAGACCTGCATCTGAATCCCTGCATCCAGTCTCCAGATTGCCCTCACTGTTTCCTTCGCCGTGTTGCAGCTCACCAACCTAACTCGCACGTCCTCCAGGTTCATTAATCTCCAGCATTCCTTTACACCTTTGCATTTGAAAAACAGATGGCCGCCATCCTCATCAGCTCTATTGCACATCGGGCAAATTGTGTCACGCTTAATGCCCCTCCGTGCTATATTCCTCCTAACTGCCAAACTGTTATGAGCAAATCTCCACACAAACATCCTGACCTTGTTTGGTGCTTCGAGCTGCCATATTCTCTTCCAATCGAAACCGGCATCGTCTCTCAGTCCCATCTCCGACCCCGAGGCGTCTCTTGCTTGTTCATGATCCCTTTTCCTGACTGCCACCTTGTAAGCTGATTTCACCGAGAAGGCTCCTTTTGAGTCAAACCGCTAAGCCGGCTACCATCCATATCTGCATCCGTCTCAGAAGCTAGGATGGTGTTTGCATCCGACTCCCAAAAGCGTCTTTCACTAAAACCTCATCCCAAGAGCCGTGGCGGGTTCATGAGCTCGGACACCGAGACAAAGACAGAAACACCTCTAGGGGTTACTATTCTGCGAGTCATTCCAAACGGTATCCACGGGTCAGCCCAAATGTTGAGCGAGTTACCATTACCTACCCGCCACACCACTCCCTCTCTAAGCAGTTGGGCTCCTTGCAGAATACTCCTCCAAGTATAAGATATGCCCTCTCTTGCACTACACTGCAGAATGTTGCTGTTTGGAAAATATTTGGCCTTTAGGACTTGACTGCATAGAGTTTCCGGGTTTGTTAGGATTTTCCACGCCTGTCGTGCGAGCATGGCTAGGTTAAAGAGGTGCAGATCACGAAATCCCAGACCCCCCTCCTTCTTGGGTAATGTCAGCTTGTCCCAACTCAACCAGTGGATTTTATTTTCTTTGTCATTCTGGCTCCACCACCACCGTCCTATCATGGAGTTTAGTTCATCACAGAGCCCCTTCGTCAGATCAAAACACGACATGGCATATGATGGGATTGCTTGGGCGACTGCCTTGATTAGAATCTCTTTCCCAGCCTTTGATAATATCTTTTCTTGCCACCCCTGTATCCGCATCCAGATCTTCCTTTTTATATACCCAAATGCTTTCTTTCGTGATTTGCCAATGGACACAGGAAGCCCCAGGTATTTCTCATTTTTTGCTTCCATTGAAATGCGGAGTTCGGTGCGGACTTGATCTCGGTCTGCTTGGTTTGTGTTAGGACTGAACAAGATGAAGACTTGTCCCTATTAATCACTTGCCCCGACGCTTTCTCATACACATCTAGGATCCTTTGTAATTCAGAAGCCATCATTCTCGTGCCCGCATCAAGATAAGGGAATCATCGCAAAGAATAAATGATTTATACGTGGCGCCTCCCTGCGGACTTTTATCCTCAATTTTTCCTTCTTCCTCCGCTCTCGTAGCATGGCCGACAACGCTTCGCACGGAGAATGAACAGTAGGGACTCAACGGTCACCTTGTCGAAGCCCCTCGTGGGATCACTCTGCTTGTATAGTCATCATTCACTTTGATCCGGTAAGACACGTGAGTAACGCACAACATGATGCGCTCGACCCAACTTTCATGGAATCCCAACTTCGCATCACTCGCCCCGTAAACACCCACTCAACTCGGTCGTATGCCTTGCTCATATCAAGTTTTATGGCTGCAACTCCCCTACTTCCCCGTTTACGCTGATACAAATAGTGGGTGAACTCAGAGGCCGTGAGCACATTGTCCGTGATCAATCGGCTAGGAACAAAGGCACTCTGTGAAGGAGAGATGATCTCTGGCAAAATACATTTAAGCCGGTTTGCTAATGCTTTTGAGATGAGTTTGTACGCCACATTGCATAGACTTATGGGCCTAAGATCCTTTAGTTTCTCCGGTTTACTGATCTTGGGAATCAATACAATTACTGTGTCATTCCACCCTGTTGGCATAGCTCCTCCATTCGAACATCCAAAGACCTCTTTTTCACTTGGGCCCCTACCAATGACCAAAACCTTTTATAGAAGATTGCAGGGATTCCGTCAGTACCAGGAGCTTTCAGATCCCCCATACTTTGTAAAGCCTTCCATACCTCCGCATCCGAAAAAGGCGCAATCAGACCCTCATTCATGATATGAGAGACCCGTCTTTGCACACACTCGAGCACCTCTTCCGCCTGATCTCCTGCATTTGACATGAATAGTTGTTGGTACTGATTAGCGATAAAAGTTTTTATATGTTTCCCCGCCACCACAGTGCCGCCATCCTCTACCAACTTGCCCACGTGATTTTTCCGACTCCGCTCCGACGCTTTGGCATGAAAGAACTTTGTATTACGATCTCCCTGGGTTAGCCATGACGAGTGGGTTCTTTGTTTCCAGTAAACATGTTGTTGGTCTAGCAGCCTCTCCAATCTATACCGCAACACATGTTCCTTGTTTACTTGGTCTTGGCTGATCCTCCCCCTTCGACATCTCTCAAACTCGGACTTGGCTTTTTTGATCCTCTTCTCTAACTCACCCAGGACACTACGGTCCCACTCCCACAACTCCACCAACAGGTGATTTTGAATTTCCATTAGGATGGATTCCCCTTTCTCAAGTGCTTTACTCCACGCTTCCCCCACCCTGGTCTCACACTCCTCCTCTATCCACCTTGCTTCAAATTTTTTCATTATCTCCATCGGTTTGTTCCAAACCTGCTTCTCCCTCCCTCCCGTATCCAGAATGACAGGCCTATGGTCAGAGTGTCTAGGATCACCGTTAACAACCCTAACGAGGGGGAACTTGGTCCTCCATGAGCTATTCGCCACCGCCCTGTCCAATCTTTCCTTCACATAACTCTTCGCTCTATGATGATGGTTTCTCCAAGTGAACACATCCCCAACAAACCCCAAGTCATGTAAATCACACTCTGCAAGAGCTTCACGGAAGTTTTCCATGCACCTTTCCGCTCTGGGGGGTCCTCCCTCCTTCTCACAGTTGAACATAATTTCATTAAAATCACCGCAGCACATCCATGGCATATCGCTCCTATCTCTCAGAATTCTCAACAGCTTCCACGTTTTCTCCTTGTCCTCACTTCTAGATTCACCATAAATACCAGTGAATCGCCATTTTAAACCGTCCTCCTCCTGCACCATAGCCTCAATGTGGTATCGTGACATACTTTCCACCGTTAAATCCACCCCTTTTTTCCAGAACAACACTAGACCACCGCTAGCACCCACGCTGTCCTTAACACACATATTTGGCATATTTAATTTCCACCGAAACATCTCCAACCATGTACTGTTGTGTTTTGTTTCAGACAAAAACAGCACATCCGGGGCCTCCTTCTTCTGGACATCCAGAAGACCACGAACTGCCGGGCCACTCCCCAAACCCCGGCAGTTCCAAGCAATTATCTTCATTTGGTTTGGCGGGATTGACCGAGCAATCCCGCCTCAGTAACATTGTACTGCTCCTCCCTCCCTTGACTCACTCCCTCCTCCAAGCATTGCTTTTTCTTCCTTTCCACGCCCTCCTCGCCCTCCTCTGGTGCTGGTCTCTTCTTGTGCTCATCCCCCAGGGCAGTGTCGGACTTCCCCTTCCCCGAGGCAGTTCGGGGAAGCCGCCTAAACGTCGCCCTCTTTAACACTTCTGAAAAGCCCACAACCATCCCCCTCCTGTCTTCCTCCATCTCCCCGTGCATCTCCACCTTATTTGTCTCTCTAGCTCCTTCAACATGCACTCTTTTCCCTACCACCCTTTCATTCCCATTTCCATCCACTTCCATGCTAATTTTGCCATCCAGTTGCTCCCCCACATATGCCTGGACAGTTGTGAGGTCCTCCCCTCCCCCCTTCGGCTCCACCTGGCTTGTGCTGTGATTGGGAGCCAGGATTGGACTCGCCACCATCCCGGGTAGTCATGTTTCCAACTCACTGGTGGATACACCTTTGGCACTGCCCTCGGAGATTGGTAATGTCTCCCCACCCGCAATCCGCGCTGTTAAAACTTGATCCTCAAACTCCAACCTCCTCGGCAAGCCACCTCTCTCCTCATCTGCTGGACATTTAAGTGGGCTTTCGTCGTCGTCCTTTAGCTCCCCATCGCTCGCCCGAGTGGCTTTCCGGGAGCCATCACTGCTAGCAATCTTTTTAGTCCCCCGGTTCTTTCCCCAGCTCGTCTCTTTGGGATGCTGTTGACTCCCTCCAGAGCTTCCACCCTCCGACCACCTCCCCCTGCCGTCCTTCCTCCTCACTGGATTTACACGCAACCAGTCTCCGAACTGCTTTTCTTCCTGTCTCCAGCTGCTGTCGTCGCAATCCTTCTCCACATGGCCTAATTGGCCGCAAGAGTAACAGAAGTTGGGCAGAAATTCGTACTTGAAGCCACACCAAAATTCCCCCTCACCTTCCCCCTTCTCCATTGTGATCCCCCGAGCTAAAGGCTTCCGTATATCAATCAAGACCTTAATTCTGAGATATTCCCCAACCGCCAGTTCATCTTCATCCTTGTCCACCTCCAACATTTTGCCCACTACATTACCAATCCGGCGACCCGTTTCAGCGTTCATCAACCCCAGCGGCAGATCGAAGACACGAATCCAAACCGGAATTTGAGTGAACTCTAGATCCTTCAATCTTTTAGTATCATCAAAATCCACTACCACTAACAAATCACCCCCAAATTCCCAAGGCCCCTCCTGAATCGCCCTGCGCTTACCTCCTGGTTACAAGAAGGTGAAGAGGAACAGGTTGATGCCCAACTCCTTGCAGCGGATCCCTTTCTGGGGGCACCAAATTCTGCCCACCGTTTGCACCAGGCCGTCGGCATAACCCGGCTTTGAGGCGAAAAGCTTCCCCACCGCCTGCGGGGATTTTGTTTGCTCCGTCACCTCCGCCCTCCAGGCGCCGCGGACCCCTTTCTTCTCCCGCTCCGTCAGCTTCAAACCCCGGAGAAGACCATCGAGGTCTTCCCCGGCACCGCCCTTCGAACTGCTCATCCCCGCCCCGCCTCCAGAGCACACGAGGGGACCGAGAGACACCAACTGCACCGTCTTCCACACCCGCCAACCGCCGACTTCGACCGGCCCCGCTTCACGCGCCACACGCCAACAGTAACCAGACAACCTCCTCCCCAACTCCTGATTCCGCCTGCCCCGGCCCCGCAATACCTCGCAAGAGTCCCTCCCCGCCTCCGCACCTTGGGAGGAAAAGCACTCGAGAACGAACCTGAGCCACCCAAGCCTCCAGCGGAAATCAACCGACCAGCGACTCAAATCGGCTCCACTCTGGCTGCATCACCCAAGCCGCCGACCCGGCCACGCCTTCCACAGTCCCGGCCATCACCTGACCCCCGGCCGGAACACTCTTCACTCGCCGCCCACCAACAGGGACCAGACGACCGCGCTTCCTAGCACCTATATCCGCCTGCCCCGCCCCCGCAAGACCTCGCGAGAGCTCCTCCGCTGCCCTCCGGATCTTGGGGGAGGGAAGCGCACTGGAGACCGAGCAACTATGAGGGAGATTTGGTGGAGAAAAGAGGGGAAAAACCAACCGAAACCCTAGCTAGAATGCTAGGGTTCGGACAAAGCTCTGAGTCGCCCAAACCCCCGCGGGAGTCAGACGACCAGAGGACTTCCTCGCGTCCGTTGCTCTCAACTCGGACGGAGGGAGTTGAGGCGTCTGGGTGCTAACAGAGCGAGAGGCGCAAGGAGATGGGAGGCAGGGCCACGGGGGAAAAATGATTCGCATGCGGGGGGTTAAGTGTAAAATTGTATAAGTGGATTAGGTGCTTCCACCTTCACAGATCCGGGCCGTAGAGGGCAGATCTAACGATCCTGATTCGTATTAGCATGTTAGCACCCAAATGGGCTTTAGCACTAGATATGTTCCCTATATATATGTGTGTGTATATATATATATATATATATATATATATATATATATATATATATATATATATATATATATGTGTGTGTGTGTGTGTGTGTGTGTGTGTGTGTGTGTGTGTGTGTGTGAGCTAATTAGGAAGCTCGGCTAGAATGGCAACTGCAAATCGAGTCATATTACGAATAAAGCAGCTGGTTGTGTGTGTTTTCTGATGCCATGGAGCTGCCACGTTTATTTGGTTATGCATGTTGTTTGTTAAAACAATAAATGTTGCTTAGTTCATGTAACCCTTATCGAAGTGACGAAGTGGCACCCGTCTCTACCTGACAAGCGAAGCAATTTTAGCAGGATCCAACTCGACGAAAATATTTTGTAGGATTTCACTCTCAAATGACAAAGCACAGGCACTCACACGGCATGAACTAAACATTAAGCTGACACGCTACTGCAATTAATCAAAGCATCAAGCTAACAACAGAAAGCAGGTCCATAGCAAATCCATACTAGGCACAGCCATCATTGTTTGAAGCTGTAACACAAGTTTGCAAAAGAGTGGCACCACAATCACCTACTGCAACTAAATGACGATCGAACGCAAAATATACCATGAACGGTGCACTCGGGCAGCAAAAAAGAGACATCATGCTTATAAGATCAAGTGCTCATGATTTGTTGGACCGGGAAGCAGTCTGCTAGCAACACAGTCAGGGCTTCGTTCAATCAACTTCCTCTTCTTTGGCCCTGGCTTAGATGGAGTGACACACCCAATATCCTGATTAACCTGATAATCCAGAGAATCAGATGTCACCACAGACTCACTTCTGCTATCATCCTTGCAGCCATCAGCAGTCCTCACTTGGATCTCAGCCGTTTTTGTTTCATCTTTGCCTGATGCGAGGTTGTTTCCTTCATTCTGGCTGACTTTGGTTGGGTTACCATGTCCAACATTTTTCATGTAGCCATCCAAATTCTTCAGTTGGTTGTCAGTTCCTTTGTTCTTGTTAACTTTGCTGCTCATCTCTACATCCTCTAGTCCCTGCTTGACAACCAGAGCATGTTCAGAAATGGATGAGATTTCTGATTTGGCAGATGGCAAGTTGTTCGAGGAGTCAACTGAGCTTGAATCTACAGACTTGGCTGATGATCGCCGTGTTTCAATGAGATAGTGTGCCACAGATTTGTAACCAAGGCTTACAACCTGCATGAAGGAACACGCTGTTTGCTCAGAACCGTCGGAGCAATAACAAAATGAAATATGGACACTAGTGTTCTAGAACCCCACTTAATGATCATGACTTTGAATTGCTGTGATACAGTCCATTATTATGTTCTCTTCCCACTTTTGATCGTTACAAACTAACAACAATAAATGAATGTCAAAACACTTTTACTTCAAATGACACTTTCTACTTCCCAATTCTAAATGGATATATGTTTTAGTATTTATACCTTTCTATACACACAACCAGTAGGGAACCATCCTTTCTTAGTTCTGCAGATACTGCAATTGCAAATGCCTCGACAAACTGGACATATCCAATTAAGATTCTTCTTAGCTTCTAGCACATTCTCACCATATCTGCATGAATTATATAAAAAAATTACAACTAATGAAAAATGCAGAGCCACATGTGAAAAATAGAGCTCAATTGGTAGGTTTTTGGAAGCTTATATACTCCTGGAAGTATATACTCCCACTTCTCATATATATACCGCTTAAACAAACAAGTTATAACTCTTTGTCCTTTTGAGCATACTCTAATAATAATTATAAGATACTCTAAAAGTGGATTTTGATGAAATTCTATAAAAAATTTCATCAAAATCCACTTTTTATAACGTAATTTATGTGTATACTTCTTTTATACATTGAAAAGAGTATTCAGCAAAAATAAAAGGCTTTGATGAAATTTTTTCAATCAAGTCACATCGGACTATCTTAGTATTAGTATTTAACTATATCGAAAGTGATAAATAAGTACAACATGTTCGTTTAAGTATTATATTGGAAGTAGAAGTTTATAAGTGTTTCATGAACCATGGTGCAAATCAATAACCATTGATGTGCTTTGATATTCGCAATGTTTGACGTGGATACCTTCACATACCTATAAAAAGTGTATTTAAGATATCAAACTTTGAACAAAAATTCAACTTCAGTTTAACTAGTTTGAGCTAGTTTTATGGTATATACTCACTATACTCATGTTAAATTCAAAAGTAGGTCAAACTAGTTTGAACTGAGCTCAAAACTCACTCACCATAAATATATGGTATAAAACATTTTCATACCCAAACTTCAAAATTTTTATTGATCACACACATGTATTGGACAGTTCTTGATGTGGGTGTCTACGTACTCAAGTGCCTCAGTTAATTTACCTATATATATACATATATACACGCATATATACATACATATATATATATATACATACATACACACAAGAATGGACCCAGACAGCGACTCAGGGATATGGTTGTTGAATGCCAGGTAGAGAATGACTTCGGGTAGATGAAAATGGGATATCTCAATGAGTGATGCAGGTTGGTAAAATGATGTTGTTGTTGTTGTTATTATTATTAATGATATGTACATATCTAGAATATATGCAATACACACATTTTATTTTATGGAATGAACACAACGTAACTCAAAAAGAAACATTCCTAGCATGCATTAATATACTTTAACAAGTAGAAGGTGGATCCTTCTTAGTAGTACACTAGAAGCTTGATACAATAACTTAATTATACAGGACACCTATACACTGACTAGCTCGCACATTGAATCGTATGATTGAGTCTATATTTAGGATACATAAGTGGACACTTAAGACTTAGAACACTTAGTAGTGGAGTGGTGATAGAATGGTGTTGTGGAATGCAAGGCCTAGGAGGCAATTATTAGTTTGAAGGTAGTGTGTTTTGAATTTTTTATAAAAACTTTTACATCCTTTACTTCAATAGATATCTCGTTGATAGATTATTTTCTGCTAGTAACAATTTCTATAAGTTGATTTAATAATGCTTCTTCATGTTTGGAGGGAAATTTCAACTCTACCACTTTGTCCACGATTTTAAATTGAAAAATATCTTTTGTTACAAGAAAAAGACAAATTATTGATCGAAATGGTGTCTCTAAAATAACTCCTTGTTTTAGATTTTTAACCAACAAAAAGGAAGTCCTAATGAAACCTCCCGAAATACAAACATGTACATCAGAAATTTGATAATTTACCTAGAGGAGATTACCATTAGCAGCACGAACCCTATTAGTGGATTTTTAAAAATATTTGAAAGGAATAATTCCTTCTTGAATATAATTCACATCCACTTCTGAATCAATTAACGTTTTGTATTTGAAATGAAATCCATCAATAAATTTGTATGAGACTTCTGCATACCATTTTTGCTTAAAATATAATTTATGTACCAAGAATTTCCCCCGAATTTTCTAGCGGGATAATCTCTTCTTTAGATTCACTTTGTTTCCTTTCTTTCTCGGAGTACTAAGATTTGAACCCTCTATTTAAGCTCTCGTATCTCTTCCTTAATACAATTGTGTTCTTTAAAGACGTCATTTAGACCTAATTGTTTGTTTTTCTTCTTATGATCTTCTACTCTTCGAAAGACTTCATCTACGGAGAAGTATTTTTTATGTTAGATATCTTTTACTAACTTATCTTTGCTGGTTTTAATTCTTGATAAGGACTTTTGTAAGATAACTTCTTTTTCTTTGGGATCTTCCACTGTATTGAAGGTATCTAAAATGAATTGTTCTAGATCTGTGAGGACTAGAATATTTCAATCTAAGTCATCCTCGAAGCATCTTGCTCGTAGCAAGAACATTCACTATTTTCACAACAGTTTATTTATGAATTATTTTTTTCGGAGCTAGATTCATTGTCAATATAATATAGGATTTCTCCCAACCTTTCTTTAATATATTCAGAGTCTGATTGTAGATTTAAGGCATCTACATGATCTTTTAATCCACATTTATAGCATACAATCTCTCATATTTTATTTTCATTTTTATGAAATTTTCTATGTTGGCTTTTCTTAATACAATATGTTTATTTCTTGCGGTTATCAAGATAGGATATTTTTTGAATCGTCTTGCATGGTTGCTTTTATTCCTAGATTCATACGAATCTTGAAATCCAAATTGATAGCAAAAATCTCCTATTTCTCTTTTTCCAATGACATTTTGTTTTTTATGTTGATCCTTAATATTAAGATCAGTACACAACTCAGCTCATACCAATTGTATCTTTTGAGTGGTCGTACTTATATCTAGGTATTGATAATTTATACTCACTTCCCCTTCTTTTCTTAATGAATTTCCAACCTTCTCAGCAAATAAAAGAGGCAAGCCATATATATTTCTTTCCAAAAATCTTGATTAGGATCGAATAGGGTGTATAATTATGATAGAAATGTATCTTTTTACCATCTAATATCTGACATAGCCTTGCACCTCAAATTTATTGATTGCTCTCTATTTTTCTCATAAATGTTTTGATAATTTTCAGCCAAATTATAGACTATGTTGTAAAGCAAAGTAGTCAAGGCATCCAAACTTTTACCTATGGGATTCCCATGCAGATCTACTCGTCCTAAGGGAATTCCATTTTTTTTTCCAATTTAACTACATCAATAATTGCTTGCTTTTGATCAATGTTCAAATAGTGATCCCACTAGCCTCTCAAATGACTAGAAAATCCAATAATAATCATTCAGGGTGCTTCTCTTTTCTGGTTACCACTAGCTATGTAAGCATTGACATACATAATCATTTGATGGCACAGGGTAAAGATTTATATTCTATAAACCCATCTCAATTCCATAATTTCATTGCCATTAAAATATGTCATATTTGTTATGAATATTGTGCATCTATTCATGAGGCCCAAAGAGCAATATATATAGAGGTACAAGGGGATATACCGAAGGAATACAAGGCATATTAGGAAACAAATAACAGTCCTAATCTATTTCCTATTCTATCCTTAACACCCCCCCTCAAACTCATCGTGGATCACACACACTGAGTTTGGAGAGAAAAACAAATGTTGTGCCCTAGTCTGTGGCTTCGTGAAGAAGTCAGCAATCTGTAACTCTGAGAACACAAACTGAAGAGCAAGAAAACCCTCCGCACTGGAGCGATCAGATGAAGCATCCACACCAATGTGCTTGGTGAGCTCATGCTTCATGGATAACGAGCAATGCCGATAGCGCTGTCTTGTCGGTCATAAGAGTAGTAGGTCCCCTCACAGGTACACCAAAATCTGCAAGTAGCCATCTCAACCAAGTAATCTCTGTTGTCACAGCTGCTATAGCTCTCAACTCAGCCTCTGCACTCGAACGGGAAATTGCAGTCTGCTTCTTTGTCTTCCAGGCAATCAGGGAGAAGCCAAGAAAAACACAGTAAGCAGAAAGAGAACGACGATCAGAAGGATCACTAGCTCAGGTCGCATCAGAATACGCCTGAAGCTGGAGTGAGGTAGAGCTAGGAAAAAATAACCGACGAGAGATAGTTCCACGCAAGTAGCGAAGAACACGAAAATGACTGTAGTGAAGATGAGTAGGACAAGCCATGAACTGACTCAAGATATGGACAGCATGAGCAATATCAGGACGAGTGCTCACAAGATATACTAAACTCCCAACAAGATGGCGATACTGAGTAGCATCCTCAAGAAGATCACCATCGGTAGCACGAAGCTGAAGAGAGAGCTCCATAGGAGTCTCAAGAATCGCAGTATCATCGCACTGCACGGTCAAGAAGATCCTGAACATACTTCTGCTGGGAGAGATAGTAACCCTCAGGCGTGAAAGAAACCTCAATCCCAAGAAAGTATGTAAGCAAGTCAAGGTCGATCATCGAAGCGCCATCGAGATGCTTCTTCACATATGCGATGAATGAGGAATCATCACCAGTAATGAGCATATCATCCACATATAGAAGAAGCAACGTCCTACCTCGAGGTGAGACATGGATAAATAGAGCAGGATCATGAGCACCGGTGAAACCGGCGGTGGTGATCATCGAGGTAACGCGCAAACCGTGCACGAGGCCTGTTTTAGACCATAAAGAGCACGACGAAGACGCATGGACATGACCGGTGGAACAGAATACCCGGGTGGTGGCTGCATGTAAACCTCCTCATGCAAGACGCCATTAAGAAATGAATTCTTAACATCCAGCTGAGAGATAGACCACCGGCGAACAAAAGCAACCGCAACAAAAGTGCGAACAATGGTCATATGAGCAACAGGGGCAAATGTCTCATCGTAATATCGACCATACTCCTGCTGAAAACCACGAGCCACAAGACGAGCCTTGTAGCGCTCAATAGTACCGTCAGACCTGGTCTTAATCTTGTACACCCACTTGCACGTGATAGGACGAGCGTGCACAGGAGTTGGTACAATATCCCAAGTCTCCGTACGACGAAGCGCATCAAGCTCCTCTACCATAGCAAGCTGCCACTCAGAATGAGAAGCAGCCTCACGATAAAAACTAGGCTCAGTGACAGAGAAAACATGAGCTGTCGAAGTAAAAACAAGACGATCAGAAGGCCGAATGGTTGCCCGGTCACGAAGGGGCGTAACGAGGAGCAGCATCAGATGAATCAGACGGCAGCGACGGCAAGAGACCAGGAGAGGGATCTGGTGAAGTACGAGACGTCTGGAGTAGTGCACCCCAGAGAAACGAGACGGTGGTGGTGCCATAGGAGCAAGAGGCGGTGCTGTAGGAGGCAACACAGGAGGTGAAGGTACCGAAGGCGGGGAGGGGGGAAATGGGAGAGCCAGGGAGAGACAACCAGGAGATCGACTCGATGGTGGAAGCAGTGAGAGGAGCCGAATCGCAATAGAAGAACGGTCGAGATTCGTCAAAGACATCTCGTGAGATCCTAATCCGTTGAGTAGAAGGATCATAGCAACCATAACCCTTATGCTCAGAACTGTACCCAAGAAATACACACTCGACTGACTGGGCTGTCAGTTTAGTGCGCTCACGAGGCGGCGGCAGAACAAAACAGGTGCAGCCAAAAACACGAAGATGATTGTATTAGGGGGCTCTAGAGTAGAGACGCTCTATAGGACTGATATCCTTAAGAGCAGTGGAAGGCTGCATATCTGCATATTAATGAGATATGCAGCCGTAGAAACAGCCTCAGCCCAGAACTGTGGGGGAACATGAGAAGCAAGAAGAAGGGTGCAAGCAGTCTCAATCAGATGACAGCGAGCCGAACTCGAGTAGCTCACGAGATTTGATCTTTTTTACAGCGGGCCACGCGCCCCATTGTGGCGTGACGCGGATAAATTCCAAGCGTCGGCCAGTCGCCCAGTCCGGTCCACCACCTCCCTCAGTCCGTAAGCCTAGTCAGATCCACCTTCCTCTGGTCCGTTCGTGTCCTCCCTCAGTCCGTAAGCCTAGTCCGATTCACCTTGCAGCGCTCAAACAAAGCCGACCAATTTCTGCGCCATGAGGTGCTCTCATGGCCGGTTTCCAATATCTTGAACCAGCAACAGCTCCAAGACAAGGTAACGAGCCCCTCCCTCTCAAGTCTCAGTTCGCTGTCACCATATTGTGCTTTTCACCTTTTAGAAGAGCATTTAAGCATCATTCTTTATTTTCAATGGCTGCCATGTTGTTTAACAGCTATATAGAAGAGCATAGATAGTCTATAGAGCTGTTAAACATCTTCGCGGTAGAACGGCTATGTCAGAGCTCTGCAGTGACCGTTGGATTTGGCGGTCTGCGGTACTACCGCTCTCCGGTAGTTCCGCAAAGTCGGCTGCGGTAGTTCCAACGTTGAAACCGCCGGTACTTCCGCTCAACGAGATTTCAGAAAACATCCAGAGGTGCTCTCTGGAAAAAAGGTTCCGCACATCCTCCGGATTTTCCGGGCGCCGGATGTACCTGTAGCTGAGTTGGCTTATTTTTTTAGGAGAGAGAGAGGACTGACCGGGCTCATGTGGTGCTGCTGGTCCGACACCTGCTGCTCCTGCTGAGGCTGCTGTTACTGCTGAAAATGATCCTGCTCCTGGATTTGTCTAACGATCTCTAACAGCTGTGGGAATGGAAGGCTCATGTCTAGGCTTGTATGGCTTGTGCACTCCACCATGTCCTCCGCGAAACTCAAACTTGGTATCAATTAATACCATAATGTAAGGTGCCTAGTTGATGCGCTTGATGCGATCATTTTTAGAAGAGGCTATCTCCCGAATGATAACGTCAACCACATCAAATTTCTCCCCCTTCATGATGTAATCTATGAGGTTCCAAGCGTGACCTCGAATGGCATCGTAATTCCGCTCTTTCGTAAGATGGTGTTGTTGATTATGCGGTTGACCAAGCTGGGAATAGAAACCAGTCCAATATTCTTGCTAGGGACAAATTTTTTAGAAGTGTTGTAGTAGATAGACATAGCATGAATATCAAGAGCGGGCTTGTCATATACCTTCTTATAAGCACTCAGCTCAGCCCGCAATGCCAACTCAAAATCATGCTTGGTGGCCTCCAACCTTGTGCATACCGTCATCCATGTGAGGTACTGAAAATCTGGGGAGATATAAGCTGTGGCATAAAACTGGCGTATGATCTCCTCATTGTAATCACAAGGCAACGATACTAGCTGGTGAATGTCTGCCCTCTGGAAGAGTCTGTATGTGCCCTCATATTTGTCAATGGAGTCCAGATGATCCCAATCAACAAACTTGTGATCAGCAAACTGACGATCCGGTCCATACATTTGATCAAAGATCTGCTTCTGAAACTTAGTATGGAACTTGGGATTCAGATAGTTGCATGGGAGCTCAAACTGATTCCTGTGACGAAGTCTGGCATACTCGTCAGCAGTGATCTTCTTGAGATCAATCTCAGGGCTCTCCCTGTCAGCTAAGTCCTCCTCGGATGCTTCCATGCGAGAACTCTCACGACGTTCAGACTCAGTTTCGGAGTTGGAGTCGAATTGAGGCGCCGGAGCTTTCCCTCTATCTTGAGCTTCCTTTTGAGCTGACTCGGCGGGAGGAAGAGCAGCGGGGCTGCCAGAAGTCTCCCCGGAGGAGTACATCCTCCTGGCTGCGGTTCTTGTTCTAACCATCTAAGAACAAGGAAAATAACTAATGAGGATCAAGGAAGAATAGATCAATTCAGATTGAAAAAGAATAAAGTGAGTTTGCTGCACCGCCGTTCTGGGCCGGTAGTACCTCTAAGCGGTAGTATCGCTCCTGTCGGGCGGTAGTTCCGCTTCCTGGCAGATTCTAGGGTTTTGACAATGTACATAGATTTTTGGAGTTTTTCTTGGATCGAATCCATGAGTTAGGTGTGCATATACCCTTAAACTCCAAATCTACTAATTTACCCAAGAATCAAATAGCAAAATCATCTATATTTCAAATCAATCTAAAATATGACCTAGGGTTCAAACGAGAGATCAAAAAGGAGGTTTTGATCCGAGATACCTTGAGGATCGGAGGAGGTGAACCCTTTGGAGAATATTTGACTCGAAGAATCAACGAAAAACTCCGCTAGATTGAAGGATCTAGGGGTGGTTTTTGGAAATTTTTGAGAGAGAGAGGAGCGGCTTGTACGGGCTCGGGCGGATGAGAGGTGCGAAATAACCGCAGAGGGAGGAAAGGGATCCCTCAAGTCACACGCGGTAGTACCGACGATATGGGCGGTACTTCCACTATACGGAAGTACCGTTTCCATGGCTGGTAGTACCGTTAGGAGAAACGTTGGGACTGGGCGAACGGTCGGGTGGTGACATTCGGACCAGGGCGAATACCCCTCTTTAAATCCCTGCGGTAGTTCCGGCGGCGATTACTTCCGCTCTGCGAAATCTCAGAAATCATCCGGAGGTGCTCTCTGGAAAAAAAACGTTCCGCTCACCCTCCGGATCTACCGATCTCCGGAAGTACCACTTCAAAAATCCGAAACTTCCGTTTTCATAAAATCTTAAAATGCATCGGAGGTGCTCTTTGAAAAAAGGCTCCGCTCAAAATCCAGAGCTTCCGCTCGCCGGTACTACCTCTTATGGGCGCGAAACTACCGCTCTCCGGTAGTTCCGACGTTCAAATCTGCAGTACTACCGCACGTCCAGACAGAGCACAGACTTGTTTTAAATTGGATTTTTGATGAATGCATGCTTCTAAAAAAGTAAGCCAACTCAACTACAGTAAAAAAAGCCATAAGCCAACGCCATTCCAAACGCCCAAATCAGAATGGTGCTATCTATGCACTTCTATAGAGCTGTTAAACAGTAAAAATAAGCCAGCTACAGTAAAAAAGCCATAAGCCATAATCATTTTCGAGTGATACTGCCGGCGCCCGGAAGATCCAGAGGATGAGCGGAACCTTTTTTCCAGAGAGCACCTTCGGATGTTTTCTGAAATCTCACGGAGCGGAAGTGCCGGCATTGAAGTACCGCCGGAGTACTTCCGGGATGGACATGCGGTAGTTCCGCCTTTCATAGCGGTACTTCTGGGGCCCGGTAGCTCCGGACTAAGAGCGGTACGTTTTTTTTCCATAGAGCGCCGAATTTGAGACCTTTCAGATTTCGGCCAGAGCGGTAGTACCGCGCCGACTTTGCGGAACTATCGGAGAGCGGTAGTACCGCAAATTACAACGGCAGTAGTATCGCGCCGCCAAATCCAACGATCACTGCAGAGCTCTGACATAGCCATTCTGCCACGAAGATGTTGTTTAACAGCTCTATAGACTATCTATGCTCTTCTATAGAGCTGTTAAACATGGCAGCCATTGAAAATAAAGAATGGTGCTTCAATGCTTTTCTAAAAGGTGAAAAGCACTATGGTGACAGCGAACTGAGACTTGAGAGGGAGGGGCTCGTTACCTTGTCTTGGAGCTGTTGCTGGTTCAAGATATTGGAAACCGGCCATGAGAGCACCTCATGGCGCAGCCATCGGTCGGCTTTGTTTGAGCGCTGCAAGGTGGATCAGACTAGGCTTACGGACTTAGGGAGGACAAGAACGGCCCAGAGGAAGGTGGATCGGGCTAGGCTTACGGACTGAGGGAGGTGGTGGACCGGACTGGGCGACTTGCCGACACTTGGAATTTATACGTGACCAAGGCAACGAAGTCTAACAGGCGACGCTGGACGGCACGGCGGTTAAAACAACGTTTTTGCCTTTTTTTTCTTTTTTTGGCCTTTTTTTATACGAGACTACAAAAGAGCTCTCAGAGCTTTCAGTGGCTCACTTCACTCAGCAGAGCTCCAGAGAAACCAGAGCGGCTGAAGCAGACTGGCAGGGGCTGCGGGTGGCCCACAGTGGCGACGGCCCACGGCGACAATAGCGGATCGAGCCAGGCAACGGCGGCGACGGCGTCAATAAAGAACCGTCGATCTAGCGGCGCTAGATCCGTCGACGACGCTTCGGCGTCCTCGATCTGGCGGGCGGCGCCGACCTCGATCTGGCGCCGCTTCAGACGGTGACGCTTGAGCGGTAGTGGTGATGACAAGGGCAGCGGCCGAATGGCGGCGGCAACTCGTCAGGTGGCAACGGCGGCTCAGGATGAAGACCCAGGCGGCGGCGGCAACAGAGGCAGCGGAAGAAAGGTCAGAGCCCTAACCCTAATCTAGGCTTTGATACCATGTTATGAATATTGTGCATCTATTCATGAGGCCCAAAGGGCAATATATATAGAGGTACAAGGGGGATATACAGAAGGAACACAAGGCATATTAGGAAACAAATAACAGTCCTAATCTATTTCCTATTCTATCCTTAACAATATTTACTAATCTAAGGCATTTCTTCACATTGCAAATCTGCATAAGTTAGTCTAAGATAATAATTTCTTGACCTAGAAGGGTAGCAGGTTTAAAAATCATATTGATCATGTTATTATTTTCTCCATCAGAAATTTGATTAATATTTTTTTCACTTCTAGGCCACTCAATTTTTTAGCTAACTCGCTAACCAATTCTTCAAATACAGATGAACCTATTACATTTTGTTTTTATTAGAATTTATCATTTGTGGGATAAATAAGAGTAACAGACTGAGTACTAAATGATTTAGATTGAGAACTAGGGGGTAATTCACCTTTACCTCAGGCTTACCCAATTTCGAGCCTTCCATAAGGATGTTCTCGATACGATCCGTTTGCTACCCAAGCCCATGTAAAGATATATTTGCAAGATTTTGTTGCTCAGGTGATATATGTGTTGCATCCTTACAGGTTCACCATAAGTGTTTTAGAAATATTTTTAGTAGGCATGCTTTGATACTTTCTCCTTTTGCATTATATGGTAGTTGAATAGACTCAAAAGGAGGGTGAACAGATTCTACAACATTTCCACCAGAGGTTTTCCACGCTTTTGAGATCTTTTTTATGAGAGTTAGATTATCTAGTTCAAGCACAAATTTGGCTTTACTTTTTTATATATGTTTTGGTTTAAAGAATTCTTCGAAGTGTTTTGATCTGGTTATTTCCATACCAATCAAAAAAGTAAATATTTCTTGTCTGCTCTCTCATTTCTTCGTGCCAAACTTCTCTTAATTTCATTCTGTAAGGCTTATCAGCATTGTTGAAGTATCTCTCAATTTTAGCCTTATTTTTTGGGGATATCAACTTTTTTTTCTAAGGAGGTCTTATCAATTTCAAATTTAGGCTCTTCTAGTGCAATGACACGCTCATTTTCAAATTCAATAGCTTCTAGTTCTATAATATTGATTTCAAAATCTGAGACTAAAAACTCATACGAATTATCCTCATAGGTTGCATAGACAATATTATGTGACTTTGGTTGTGGTCTGTTATCAAGACTAACAAAAGGTCTTGAGTTAATGAAAACTTTTCTTTTTGAGGAAAATGTTATCTCAACATCCCCATCAAGTGTCTCAGTCAAATACTCTACGTCGTTTTATTGCATGGTTTTTTATTCTACTACTTGGAAGAAAGTCCACTTCTCAGGAAGTGTTATCTCATCCCACTTCAAGGTTTTTGGGGTGATGACATGATTTCTAGGATTAGCTTGGAGAAGAATGGTTAGGCCTTTTGGTGTATTTTGCCATTAATCTGGTGTACCCTGACCAAGTTGAAATATAGTAGGCATTGGATGTTATTATCAAAATATCTAGCCTTTAATATGGTGGATCCCAACTAAGTTGAACTATAGCAGTTGTTGGGTGTTATTATTTAAAGAGATAAATTACCTTGCAATTTTAAGACTAGAAGAGAAGATAATATTTACGCAATTTGGTAAATATGGCCCACTAGAAAAGATGCTACCGAGAAAAAGAGAAACGTCCATGGATAAACCTTGACAAACAAGCCTTTGGCTAGCTAATTAAAGTACTTTCCTTAATCAGACGGACCTAATTTATAACGGCTAAGATTAAAAGAACGAGTACATGTCAAGTACAACCAAAAAATAATAAAAATTCAGAATAAAAATAAAAAATTAACAATTTAATTTCCATACAAATTCCAAAGTAAAACAACTAAATAAATAAAATTCGGAATAAAAAATAAATAAAATTTAGCAATTGGATTTGAAAAAAATTTCAACAAATAACAGCTAAAATTCGGTATTTACTGACACAATACAAGGACAAGTACATGCAAAATCTGTGTCTTTTTACTTAAAAGATTTCTTCGAATCAAACCTTTACCTTTAAGGAATTTAACTGGTTAGCATAATATAATATCTAATAAATAGATACTCGAATAGTCGATAATCTGTTATGAAAGAAAGAAAACATTCTTTGAAGAATTAAGATTCGTAAAATTAGAAAATTGATTTCCATACAAATTCCAAAGTAAATTTCCTAAATAACTAAAATTCAGAATTAAAAATTAATTAAAATTAGCCATGAGACTTCCATATGGTTTACAAACTAAAATCCAAAAATAAGAAAACAAATTTGGAGTACAAATAATACCTATACTAATTACAGACCATGAGAAAATTCCCACATTAATTGGGAAATAGAAAATGATCTTGACACGCAATTGCGCGAGCAATTCACCTAGTTATCATAAACAAAGCTACCCTTACATATGAGCAACAAAGATGGCAGAAAAGGAAGTACTCCCTCTGTTCTTTTTTACTTAACATTTTTTACTTTTCATGATCTTCAAGATGCAACTTTGACCGCACTTTTTATAACTTTACATTAATATATACTAATAAAATCATAATATTATAAAAGTATTTTTATCAACAAATCTAATGATATAATTTTTGTATAGCCAATCAGATAGTTTTAAACATATTAGTATTCAAAGTTTACAAAGTTTGACGGCACTGATTCTAGGAAGTCAAGTAAAAAGAACAAAGGGAGTATGTCCGCAATCCATTAATATACACATCTCAAAAGATTGGTAACAAAGATGTCACAAAAGGGTGCATGACTGCATGTTCACAGTACTGTGTTTCTTTTTCTCGAGTAACAAAACCAACTTTCAGTGGAGTGAGTAAAAAAAACTCACCTCATGTACAAACAATCTCCACAAAACTGCCCTTGGACAATCTGGCATTTACAGCAGCTCGTATGATGACCAAGAGTTTTCTGTCTGTATCATCAAAGCATTATAC
This sequence comes from Dendrocalamus sinicus, assembly GCA_036346575.1. Classification (NCBI taxonomy): domain Eukaryota; kingdom Viridiplantae; phylum Streptophyta; class Magnoliopsida; order Poales; family Poaceae; genus Dendrocalamus; species Dendrocalamus sinicus. The sequence continues at coordinate 4,571,659 of CM070672.1, read as the reverse complement.
TATTATGTCAAAATTGAATAAAAATGCTGCATAATAAATATAGACTATTAGGTGTACACATCACAAGTCATATGACTACAATAACTTTCATATCATGCATCACAAAAAAACTCTGAACAAGAATAACAATAACTTGGTGTCTACCCAGATAAAATGAAAAAAAAACTTCAAAGTAAATAATATTCTTATTTAGAAGGTATGTGCTTTGTTAATTTTTCTCGTTTTCTCTTTACTCTTGGAATGATAGCACATGGCTTTTTCGACCTTACAACAACAATCAACATTATGACATATAAGCATGGCCTAGCAATGCAACCTGTAGCAAAATTACAGAATTCCCAAATAGCACTTCCAGGATAACTTACCGACACTGATGACAGGTTTGACCCCTCACTTGATCATAGATGCGCTTACCATCTTGGCCGTAACCATCCACGAAGAGAGTCCAGGGTGCCTCACACGTACCTAAAAGTTTCTCATGCTCTTCAGTGTAAACTTCTTCCTTGGATCCTTCCTCAATTAAATCAGAACTTCCACTTTCAACATCTTTCTCCTTTGCTGTGCGAATTTCACAATAGCTAACTGGATCCAGGCTCTTTAACCTAAATAAAAAATGAATTCAAAAGAAGAAGATTCCTATTATTGCCAGGAAAGGAATCCACACTTCCACAGGAATCCACTGAGGAAATAAATATCAACCAAGTAGCTTAAACTTAATCAACATGTAAATTGTTCTTCATACATAGAAGAAAGAAAAACTATTGAATTGGGAACCTGTGGCATAAACTGGAGTGTAAACATCGCATGCAAAGTAATACATTTTCAAGAAACTAAGAATACTACATACCAATTTTAGAATGCCTACCGGGAAGGCATTATTTTACGACCATGTTGAACATTTGAAGATTATGCAAGTTAATCACAGAGTACAGATATGTGACTACGTGTAGAGGGGCCGTGGGGCAAAAGAGAAAGAACGGCCACGTTCAACCATGACCAATTTCCAAGTGATACGGAGAAGATAAAAGGAGAAATGTATGGAGGGAAGTAGTAAAAGGGGAGAGAACACTTCCAAAATTAGTCAAGATTTGAGCTTTAATATTGAAACAAACAGTTGGGAAGCGAAATGTGTGGAGGTAAGTAGTAAAATGGGAGAGAATGCTACCAAAACTACATGAACAAGAACTGCAAGGTCGTAATCATACGGCAAGAGATGAAGTAACACGGGAACTAAGCTACAAAAGATTACTTGAACCATAGATGCAGGTAGACACACAAGAACTAGACTGCATAAAAGAACAGATTTTTTCAGCATCAGATACAAATTTCTCAACCTATCAGCAATTAAGAGTTGCCCGCGCAAGAATCCGTTAGTCCCAGGAAACCGAACAAGATCGAAGGTTTGGCCAAGAAGATTCGCCCCGAACCTGAGGGACCGGCGCGCGGGCGACGGGGAGGCGGGCTTCGCTTTGGGCGCGCCAGCGGAGCCCGGCGTCTCCGGCTTCCGTTGCCAGCGACCGCGACCACTGCCGGCGGCGGCGGCGGTAACGGACTGGTTGAAGCGGTGGGAGAGGTCGAGGATGCCCAGCTTCTGCATCCGCTCCATGTTCTCCCGGATCCTCGCGTCCCTCTCCCGCTCATACCCGTCCGCCGGCGAAGCCGCCACAGCCGCCAGCGGGGACACCGGCAACGGGCTCCTCGGCGCCTCCGCCGCCGGGACCTTCGGCGGACCGCCTCGCCGCCTCGGCAACGCCGGTGCGGGCTCCTCCGCGGCGGAGGCGGCGGCGGCCATGCCCCGGGTGCTCACCATGGCTTCTTGCAATCTTGCAGCGCGGGGTTTCTCCGAGGTGGTGGTGAGGTCTTGGGGAGGGAAAGCCAAGGTGGAACAGGAAGCCGCGAGCCCAACGGTCAGATTGTGCCGGTGCGGTGCGGTGCGGTGGTTTTAAGCGTCGCCTCGGTGCCCTGACCGCTCGTTTCTTGTGCCTCGCACTCGGGTGGCCACTTCCATCCGTGCTACCATTATCCCTGACCTGTGGGCTCACCTTTGTGCCACGTCGGACTCGGGACCACCAGTCAGTTGAAGAGAATAGACTCTCATTCTCGTGCGTCGCGCGTATGGAGCATCGGAGTACGCGACGGTATGGAAGGGGTTCACGCGCTGGCTGACTTGCGGGACCCACATTGCGCTCTCTTTCACTGACAGGTGGGTAAGGTTAGAGCTACCTCTTTCCGGGCCATATGTCAGATGCAGTGCTGGGCTTTCGTAGGGTACGGGTAGATGTAGTGGTAATATGAATGGTCGTGGTCGAGCTGTCAAATGCCCAAGTAGGCAATGATGAGAAATTTTGGAAATTGTTTTTTGGAATTAACCATGGCTTTGGATGTTTGAATTCGAATTCACATGTTTTAGGATGTGATTGATTCGGCTTCAGCTTTTAACTTCTGACTTATTTTTTATTATTCATAAATTTCGTCTTTTTCTAAACTTTTGATTTTTTTTTGAGCTTTTTGACGGTTTTTTCCCGTATTTGTTTGTATTATATGTAATGGGCTAATATATTTTTTATATTTTTTAAATTTTTTAAAATTTCATTATACTAAATAAGCCTTTGTTAGCTTCAATATTTTTTCAGCCAGTTACAGTGCTTTTTAGCCATAAGCCACCAAAAAAGCCCAAATAAGCACCACCCTAGTGTGATGGCTGCATGAGGTTGGGATGTTTATGCCTGTTATAGTTAACGAGAGATTTAGGTCTATTTTGTTTTGAAATATTTTTGGAGGAAAAACATAGGATTTTCAAATCCTATAGAAACGTTTACTGTTGACTCCTTTTCGTAGAAATTAGAAATTGGCTCTAGGAAAAACATAGGATTGAGTTCCTACTCCTTTGATTTCATATGAATTCTTCAGATGATAGGCATCCACTCCATCCTCTTCGTAAAATTTCTATGCAATTCCTGCACACCATCCTAACAATCCATTCATGTGTTTTTCAATCCTCTGTTTTGCACTTGCATTCATATTCTACTTTATGTTTTTTATTCTTTTTTTCATTCCTATGTTCCAAAAAGACCCTCAAGAGCGTGAAGGATTTGAGTTGCATCCTTCTCCAAAACCAATTAACAGCAAACACAAGCTGGCTCTATGGCCCCATGAAGGAACTCGTTTCAGGGCCTGTTCTTTTTTGTTGTGGCTTATGATTTTTGGCTGAATTTTTTGAATTTTGGCTGTTTACAGTACAGATTACGGAGAGATTGATACTCACTTGCGATTTTGGCTGGTACAGATGTTGGGCTTTTAACGTGTACTACGTTTAATTTGTAGACTCCATTTTGAGAAAATACTCCGTTTAAAAGTTAGTTGCTGTAGCGGCTGCAAAAAGCCGGCCGGCTTGTTGCCTGCCGAACAGGCCCTCAGATGACAACCCTAAGCCATTCTACACGATTGGAGAATTCCTAGCCTTTGCGCACTACAATAACTTCTATCACATCCCGAAATAGGGCCTGGAAGAGGCAGCCGCCACACACATATGGGCCTCAGCTCGCAAGCGTGTTAATGCTACACAATAACCCAACAATAATATGACACGACAGAAGTGAAAAAGGAAAAACAAGTAATATACCTAGGGAATTGATATACCTAGGACATCCGACATGTTTGTCTTGAGTCGTACGCTTCCATCCGCCATCCACGTGTCATCGATCGATCAAACGCTTGGGTCGCGTAACCACCTCCCCACGCACTTGACCGGCCGACTCACATCCACTCATGCCTCACCTAGGTCACGTTTCACTTCTCAATAACCGCTGGCCACATTGGGGGCTCCCTTGCTCCTCCTTTCTTAGAGCATGTCCAATGCAGACGCTTAGAGAGATGCTTAGTAATAAAAAAAACTGATTTTTCTTGCCACATAGGATAGATAAGATGCTTATTTTGAAGCATCGATGCTTAAATAAGCACCGGTGCTTAGTAGGTGTTTATGTGTATAACTATATCTATTAATAGATAATATAGCATCTAAGCACCTATGGAAGAGATGCTTGCATTGGAGGAAATAACTTTTGCATGGATGCTTGATGATGTGGCTATATTCTCTCTCTTTAAGCATTCATATATAAGCATCTTGCATTGTACATGCTCTTGGGGCCTGTTTGGTTGGAGGCTGGAAAAAGCTGCCTGGGCCAGGCATGCATCCCAGGCGTTCGATTTTGGATGCCTGGGGCCAGGATGTGTTGCCTGGCAGGCATTTGCCTGGGAGGCCTCCAACCAAACAGGCCCTTAGTGAGCACCGCCACTAGGTTGCGTTTGGGAGGGGAAGTTGGAGGCTGCCCCTTCGCTGTAGGCATGGTCAGCGGAGGGCTGGCTTCATCCTCCCCCCAACCCTCCGCTCCGCCGCCGCCTTTCCGTCGATCGGCTCAGATAAGATTGCTAATTTTTCATTATCATTTGGTATTTATTTCTGAGGTATCTTAATGATGGGATTTTTTATGCAGGAAAACCATGAAATCTTATTAAGGTGCGTAAAGGAAAATTTAGGGTTCAAGGTGGCAAACCGATTCTTGCATGCATCATCTATAAATGCCTTTTACATGGCGTGCTTTTGAATCGAGGCGATGACTATTTTTGATCATGTAATTGACGCCATAAATGATGTTCTCAAGGTAAAATCATTTGAAGCCCATATATTTTTTCGTTCGCGTGACATTTCATTTGTGGAAAAGTTAAATTGTTTGTAATTTTCTTTTTGTTCTTATTTAGGGAACGAACCGATGGAAGATTGCCTTATTGGTTGTCCAATACCTGCCTTCGCTATGCCTTTCGCAGAGGAATCTACGGTCAAATGGATTATTTGCTACACCATCTCGCCGATCTGCTGGTCCGTTAGGGCTAGGTGGGAAGATTAGCATAGATTGCAAATTGGCGGACTTCATCACAACAAATGAGAACATTTTGTTTGTTCATTTACAATGCTTTATGATGATGCCTATCATTGAATGGTTTGGAGTATCGACTTCTCTGGCTGTGATTGCGGTCTTCGTTATATGAAGTCTTACATTTATTACCGATTTCTTAGTGGAGATGGTTAAGAGTATTCTTTTGATATTCTCTTTTGTTAAGATGTGCATGTTTCGGGTGATGAAGAAAATCGACGGATTCCCATTGATTTTCCAACATGATTTTAACAACCAACTACTTTCGATGACTCATGCCACATTTTACAACAAATTAGAACATTTTGTTTTGTTCATTTACAATACTTTATGATGTCTGTTGTTGAATGGTCAAGAGTATCAGAACCATGCAGTACTTGGTTGGTTGTGCTTAGCAAACAATGTTTTCACTTACATTTGGTGCACACCACTAGGAGCACATGACCTCTGATTCAAAAGATCCCAATGTGGATTTGATTTTCTTCAACAATTTGCCCAGATGTTTTGCATTGAGCCTGTGATGTGAGCTATATATTTGCTACACTTGATGGGTTTTCCCAGTTGATGATCTCGAACCACCAAGATCTCTGAGGCTCATTACTATTGTATTATGTAGTAATCCAGCAAAGTATATTATAGGTTATAAATTTCTGAAAATATATTGAAATTAAGCTTGTCTTTTTGTGAGAGTGAGATCAAACTTGTTTGAGAAGCCATTTCAAGTATATCTTGTTAACTTAATGGCAGCTTTATACTCAAGTCCTCTTAAGTCGACTCAAACTCGTGTTGACAGTCTTTCTCTGTTTTGGCGACCAACAATTTGGTCTTAACATGTAAGCATTTTCCTAACATGCTATTGTGTAAGATGGAGGAGATAGGCACTAGGATATACTATCCTACAAATTAGAAATTTATTGATGAATCACTAAATCACTGCTTTGACTTTATGGGAAGGTCGGTGCTGATGGTCTCATTGGAAACATTTATGAGGCTTTCTTGTAGTTTAATGAAAGTCTTATACTCTGTTTATTCCTGTGTATTTTAATTGTTTACAATAGTTCTTTGGTTTACACACATGGCAATTGCGGATGAGTTACGAGATCTTTGTGTTGCTTGTGTTCGCTAACAAGCAAGATCTTCCAAATGCTATGAATGTTCTTGAGATTCTTGATAAACTTGGATGCACTCCTTCGCAATGTTAATGGTAACTATTCATGGATTTGTAGTTCTTGCTTGTCCTTTGAGTATTTTAAGATGTCATTAGAATAATTTGGCCCTGTCGACCTAATTGGCTCCTTTTCCCCCAATCTATTATATTGAAATGTGGTCATAGTTCATTTTATTTAAACAAGAAATGTATTTCTGCCCTTTGGCGTGGTAGTATATATAGGTGTATACTGCTTCGAGAATGCTATCGACTTCTTGATCTTCTTGATGGTACATCCAGTACTTGTGCTCTGACGGGTGAGGATTGTCGAAGGCACGGATGGTGTCGGCAACATTGCCAGCAAGGTATGCATATAATATCAATTCATTTTTTTCTTGCCAAACATTGTACCTCTGCGCAGATAATGTATCCTTGTTAACACGCACCTTTTTTTATGTTGGTTCGTTCACCATTAGATATCTAGGTGAAAACAACTTCTGTGGACATCTGCCTTCTGAAATCGTTCATTCATCACTTGGTTTGTAAGTCTATTGTTCATTTCTTTTAATTGCTTTTTGCACTAGTTGATGTAACCTGTGCTTTTGCAACATTCTAAACTCACGGTCAAGGATTATATATGTTATACATCTGTTTTTCAGACTAATGAAAGAAAGAGAGTGATGAATAACTTGGTTCAATGCATTAGCAAGCTATTTGGAGGATCTAAGTTCTAACAAAAGGTGAATCGGTTTTACTCTATTGGTTTTGTCAGATATAGTGCCAATCAATTTTAACATATTAGTACCAAAATTATTCTGGATGTTACTAAGAGCTAGATTATTTGCGCAATTATTTCTCTAATCATTCATGACTGCAGTCTTGGGATGTAAATTTCAGGTTTTTGAAGTCTATACTTGTTTGCTATATGCAATATAGGATCAATGAATAATCTTTCAAGGATTTGGTCCTAAGTGTTGTGTATATATATGTTTTTATGTGCCTTTGCCATCAAGCTTAATGTACAGATGGTTGTATTCTTCTGCAGTCTTCAATGGAAAATAATCTTCACCCAAACCAAGTTATAGGGCAAGTCATTGTCATTAAGGAAATTGATTGCTTGACAAAGAACGGTTGATGAGATTCAAGAAGTTAGAGCGCAAGTCACATTGCCAATCACCAGATAGAACAAGATTAGCGACATTAGTTGGATGGTTTGATGTTCATTTTGGGTATGTCAAACTGAATTGTTATTCAATTCATTTCATGAGTTCAGCTGGACTTACATTTTACTCCAATGGCGGATGATCACTTTTCACTTTTCTCGTAATACATTTTAGGGTAGCATGCAAAATCCTGCGATTCGGAAGTTGAGTTAAATCGCTCGGATGAGAACGGTGGTACTCACGGGTTATAAATCGCTTTTTTGTCATTGCAGAAATTTGTTGCCGCTATAGCTTTAGTTTTAAAATGATAAATTCTTCGTTCTTTAACTTGCAGTCTTGATACATAAAAGAGGAAAACATGTAAAGAGAAGGAAAAGAAGCTTCACCCTTTTCGTGAATTTAAATGCGTAGGAGCAGAGAGCAAAATTTTCTTGCAAATTCGAGACTAACTTAAGTGAAATATGTTTATTTCAATGCCACCATCTGCATATGAAATTTTATTTGAAATAATATAGTCTTTCAATTGATTTGGCACCATCGCATATGAAATTTTATTCAAATAATATACTCTTTCAATTGATTATGTCATTATGGAAAATTGGAAATGCATACCATTTCATAGAACGTAGTTATGCGCACAATTCAACGGACATTTGCTCTTTTTCCCTTTCAAGGTATTCTTGTCGACTCCACCTCCGAGAGTAAATGAAGGGGACAATGTTAAAGTTTCTTTCTCGATGGTTCGCTCAAAAGAGAATCACCGGCTTATGGATATGGAATTCACCTATGAATTGCATGAGTCATCCGCAAGCAACTCCCAAAGAATCACAACCAAGATTTACTTAGAGTAGAGCAAGGTTTGGTCCTCACAACTACTATGTTTTTGTATTTTGTTGATCCAATTGTTTCAATGCAAAATACATAGCGATCATGGGGTATTGAAAGTCATTCTTATACTCGTCTATGAATCATGCCGCATTTCATTGCCTTGCTTAATACTAGGATTCAACCTAATCTGATCCATTTTGTGTTTATATTTTGACAGAACACTTAGTTCTCATTCGTTTGATGAAATGTGGGGTACCGACATCGTGCGTCTTCGTGTCGCCGTCACTAAAACCTAGCTCATAATTCGGGGCACTGTGGTCCCTGGTGTGTTTGATTTTCATATTACGGTCTAATGGCCACCATGCGTAATGCAGAATGTGTACAATGAGACCATGAGGCGTGATTAAGTGCCAGAGATTTTGTTGTATCAGTAATTTATTATTTGATTGGTCAAGTAATGGGAGCTATTGTTACAAATTTTATTATTACAAATTTTATCTTGTTTTGTATTTTACCGTAGCGTTAGCACGGGCTTACTACTAGTAACTATATCTATTAATAGATAATATAGCATCTAAACACCTATGGAAGAGATGCTTGCATTGGAGGAAATAACTTTTGCATGGATGCTTGATGATGTGGCTATATTCTCTCTCTTTAAGCATTCATATATAAGCATCTTGCATTGTACATGCTCTTGGGGCCTGTTTGGTTGGAGGCTGGAAAAAGCTGCCTGGGCCAGGCATGCATCCCAGGCGTTCGATTTTGGATGCACAGGGCCGGGATGTGTTGCTGGCGAGCATTTGCTCGGGAGGCCTCCAACCAAACAGGCCCTTAGTGAGCACCGCCACTAGGTTGCGTCTGGGAGGGGAAGTTGGAGGCTGCCCCTTCGCTGTAGGCATGGTCAGCGGAGGGCTGGCTTCATCCTCCTTGCTAGGTATTTAAGCCCCGTGCCTCTTCAACTCCGTTCTTTGGAGACTTTTGGCAGCAGTGGCCAGCGCCTTTTCTCGATTCGGGTAGGCCGAAGCTCCCCATCCACAGCTTGCTCCTTTTCCTTGCTTGCTTGGCCACGGACGTGCCCGACGTGGTGCCCCGGTCAACCAACCATGTCGCCCTCGAAGCAGGAGGAATGCACATTAGATGCTGCCGTGGGAGTAGGTGTTGTTTTTGTTACAACATTTTGATTTTATGTGTGCAATATTTTTTTATTTCATGTGTGCAGTATTTCGATTGCATGTGTGTAACATTTTGATTTCATATATGCAACATTAATATTTTTATTATTTTTTGTTATATATATGGCTAAGAAATATTGTATATATAGATGAGAAAATATTACGACCGACTATATATTGCTAACGTCCGGATCAAACATTCAGACGCTAGCAACTCTAATATACCTAAGATTAAAATTCTCTTGGCCATCGGTCTTACAAGCCTGTTATCGTCAACCTAAAGTCACACCACCACGCTTCCACTATGCTCACAAAGTCACAAGCAAGTGGGTGAATATGCTTAAATATACTCAGCAAGATTAAACAGTAAAGAAAACAACATAATATAAATTAATTTAATAAATTAGTCAAATAAAAAACAGCAGTAACATTGAAAAGGTAGAGTGCTACGCTCACAAGCATTAATGCACGTCATGCACGAGATTTCTAGATTACTCTGCAGGGTTTTGTCACCCAGTGAAATAAATTGTGTGGCGCTAATCATATATTTATATCTAAACACTGCGGCACTCATCGGCCGCTTCATGGGAGAAAAAGGACACTCCCAAAACTCAAGGGGGGAAATAACTCATCCCGTTTCGTGTGATACCCATGAAGTTGTCCTCAACGAGCTATACTCGAACTAGGACGGACTCACTCTACCCTTTTACGGCGATGTCGTTTGATTGGATTAAAATAAGTTAACTTATAGTTAAAATTATACGGTAGCTGACTGAAATTACGTTGTAGCTGATGATGGCTTATTTGGCGTAACTAAATTTAAAAAATTTAAAAATAGAAAAAAAACAGATTAACTCATCACGGACAATATAAATAAATATGGGAAAAAAGAACCGACAAAAAAACTTAAAAAACCAAAAACAAAAAAAACAAAATTTATAAATAATAAAATATAAGTTAGAAGTTAGAAACTTAAACCGAAATAAGCAGAACAGAGCAGGTCAGATTGCCTATGCTGCTCTCGTCAGCACGGGCAACTGTTTCAAGGATCATGTGGAATAAATATTGGTTAGCCACACAACGTGCTCGCAACATAAAAGCAAAAATAACTCATAAAAGGAGTAAACGAGCTTTTGATTAGCCACGTGCATGTGCCAATCCCTCACATCGTACCGGCATTTCAAATGCAACTGAACCGGAAGATGCAGGTGCTGTTCGGTTGAACTGAAATAAATTAATTTATACTTAAAATTATATTGTAACAGACTAAAATTACACTGTACCTGATTGTGACTTATTTGGCGTAACTAAATTTAAAAAAATTAAAAATAAAAAAACATATTAACCCATCACGAACAATATAAATGAATACAAGAAAATGAACTCACAAAAAGCTAAAAAAAACCAAAAAAAATCAGAAAAAGAAAAAAATTAGAAAAAATAAAAATAAATCAGAATTCAGAAGTTTAAACCACGGGCGTAACAATGTCACAGACTACATGTATAACTGCGGTAAATGATGCAGTAACTGTAAGTGCACAAGCAAGGTGAAAGTGCAGCTACCCTTTATAGTTGATTGACGGGGCAGTGATCTTGTACAGCGCCAAACCCTCGGCGGACGCACTGCTTTATGTACAACCTGACCCTAAGATCACAAGTGCATTCATGCATAAGCATAATCAATTCCCAGAATAAGATACTATTGGTACTATGAACCTCTTCTATTCCTGTCTCGTTTGGACTTCAGCTTTTAACTTCTATCTTTTAGTTTTTTATTTTCTTTTTTTTGGCTTTTTAACCTATTTTGGCCATTTTTAACTTTTCTTTTTCCCGTATTATTTTGCATTATCCGTAATGGGATAATCTGTTTTGTATTTCTAATTTTTTTAAATTTAATTATATCAAAAAAGTCACCATCAACTACAGTGCAAAATAATCCAGTTACAATGTCAAACAGTGAAAAATAAGTCATAAAACAAAAAAAGCCCAAATGAGCAGGGGTAAAGACAGTAACTAGCTTTTAAACAGAGTGTTTTTTAAGACAGAGTCTACAATTTGATTGTAGTACACACTGTAGCGACTTCATTTATATCGGCCAACCGCCCGCGAGTTTCTGTTACTCTGTACTCTTTCTCATACAAACAGCCTAAAAAACCATAAACAATAACTAAAAGGTATAAACTAAGGGTCTGTTTGTTTCAGCTGTAGATTCTGAGAAGTAGCTGGTGAGTATCCAGCTAGTCAGAATCTGGAGAAGCTGGATAACCCCAGCTTCTGGCTACTAGTTCATTTTCTGGATTCTGTAGCTTCTGGCTACTTAGAATCTGGATGAAAATCTGGACTGTTTAGGGGAGCTGCAGATTCTGGAAGTAGCTACAGCTGCCAGAAGCTGAAACAAACAGGCTCTAAAGCTAAAAAGAATATACCCTACATGCTTCACCATTATAATTTAGTTAACCCAATTCTCTAATAAGATTAATTGGTATGCTAGTACATGCGCTGTTCGACTATCCAAATAAACGAAGCAACTTTAAGGGTGCAGTCATGTTTTATAGCTAACTTGCTTTATATATAACTAACAGAGTGTACTTCAATTAATGTCATGTTTAAAGGTGTTATGGTTCATTATTTTTGTCTAATAGCAAGAGAGATTAGGAAGTAAAAGATACTTATATTGAGAAGACTTTTCGTTCAAAGCAGTTTCTATAATAACTCCTATAAACAACTAAAATACCTTCAGAAATCGCTCCGTTCAGCTTTCTATTTTAGCTTTCTATTTTTAAAAGCAACAAGACAGATTGATTGGAAAGGGTCTTTCTTTTAGAGCAAGTCCAATAATGGTCTTATAGCCAAGCTAGTCAGCATTTTTGCTGATATGGAGGAGAGAAGAGAGGAGAGAGATGAGAGCTTGGCTCATGCAAGCAACAAGTTGGGCACGGGAGCCTATGCAGTGATGGGCTCAGATAATAAATGTATGTGAGGAGGAATAGGAAAGAGAATGTGAGACATGGTACCACATAATAATAAAAAAACCTTTTGTAGACAAATAGAAGACAAATTATTGTATAACTTGGCTCATATAACTTGATTTATAGTCAAACACTTGACTCTATTATTGGACTTGCTTTTAGTGCCCTGCTAGCTAGTGCATTTCCCACCAGTTTCAAGTATGCATAGTCATGTACTATACTTCACTAGTGCATACAAAACCTGGAATTTGGCAATGCTACCTGGCAATTAATACTTAATAGGCCTGCTTCCCGACCTGTTCCAAGTGCACAAAGGATGTAGATTCCAACAAAGCATGCATGCACCAGATAGCTGAGTAAGCTATTATTCAATCAATATGCACTAGTTCAAGCAGCTGTTTGCTACGGCGATTACTATTCGCTTCATTAATTTTCTTAGCCATGTTCAAACAGGCTTCACCATTACCCATGACAGTAAATAACCATGGGTTTGAAGTAGTACTCACTCTCGGTGCAAGCATGTCGTTTGCCCTAGAGCTCGATATGCATCGACGGACACCTCGGCCTCGCCATCCTCGATCGATCGGCCGGCCGAGATGAGCCCTCGGTGGACTGCGGTGCGCCACGCTCTAGGCCGCGGCGGCCGCGACGGGGCTCAAGCTCACGCCAGCCACAGCCATGGAGCTCTCCACGCGTGGGCGCTGCAGCTACCACTCCCGCCGGCATCGACGGCAAGCTAAGCCCCAACCTTAGCGGCATGCCATCTTCCACGTCCGCACGCGCTCTTATGCCCACTGCCGACTTCCCGGTGACGAGCGCACTGCAGACGAGCTTCCAACCCTTGCTCCTCTCTCTCTCGCTAAGCACAGAAGGGAGAGACGGAACACGTCCTGCTTAAACGGAAGGTGAGGTGGCACACTTCCACCGTGACGGTGCGTTTTTCACTACTATTTATTAATCTAATAAATACTAATCGTTAAAAAAAAAGCTAAAACTAAACGTCAGCTGAAAAGCTAAAAAAACCAATACCAAACCCCTATTATTTTCTATATTTAAAGGGTGTTTATGCAAATTTCTGGACAACAATATAACTAAAACTACCATGTCGAGCTTCAGCAAAAGTGTTGGGCTCTTCTTGGGCCGAGTTATCACAACTTCCTTTCTTCTCCGGTACTTCTAGTATTCGCTTAACGACTATCGATGTTACTTAGTGCATGTTGTAATGCAATAATTTTTGTATAGAACCGTTCATTTTTTATAAGAAATAATCGGGAAAAACAGAATTACTGTGTTCTACACAGAACCATTGGTCTATTCTTTTTTATTTCGGTTTATAACTTATAGCTATGACTTATTGCTTTTAAGCTGTTTACGAGAGAAAGAGTACGGAGTAACATACTACGTGTGGTTTGGCCGATATAAATGAAGACGTTATAACATGTATTATAGTCAACTTGTAGACTCTGTCTTGAAAACATACTTCATTTGAAAACTAGTTACTGTAGAAAAACTAAAAAAACAGCTTTTAGAAGCTGAAAAGAAGAAACCCATAATGTGAGAATGCAAATATTTTAGGCATGTATACTTGTGAACAGCAATAGCCTCACTAATCACTCAAGCAAAAGGAATTAACGTTTTGGTCGCAAATGTGCATCAGAATGCAAGTGTCCTGTTGTGAAAATTCAGATCACGCAAAGCATGTTTCTTGTGGAGATAGACAGAAACCACGAGTCCTGCTCTGAAAATTCAGAATATGCATGCATGTTACTTGTGGAGATAGACAGAAACCACGAGTCTTTCCTTTACGTGTAGAGTTGGAGGGCCTGAATCCGGAATTTGTTCTTTTTAGTTTTTAGCTTTTTCAGAAAGGTGTTAATAAATATCATCCGAATGTTTTATTTCTAACTATTATTCAGATTTGTGACCATTGGATTAGAGATCCAACGACCATGAATTATCCCCCCACCCCCTCCAAAAAAATCTCCCCCTCTAAAAAAATTTCCTCCTCTAAAAAAAGGGGTCATTGGATCTCTAATCCAATGGTCTCAAATATGGATGATTGTTAGGAAGAAAACATCCGAATGATGTCTAGACACACCCTTTTCAGAATTTGAAAAGCCAAACGTCAAAACGAGACAGTTTCTTGAAATGGATTCTCTAAACAGTTTTTCAAACCAAAAACCGTATATATCGTCCACATGATGTCTGCTGTCATCTCGTACAACATAGACAAAAACCATCAACCCAGACAAAAGCTATTAGTGATAACCCAAAAGAACACCCCCGTGCAATAGAAAACACCGTAGACAAATTCCGTCGTGTTGATACTGTAGTGGAGAATCTAAGCCGTTTATCAAGAGAACAGACCGGCAAGATCACGTGCAGGGCCAGTAGCGACTGCAAGCTATCTCGGTTGAGAGTTGGAAAGGGTGGGGATTCTTCTTTTTAGCTTCTAAACTACTTTTCAGCTTTTCTACAATAACTAATTTTTAAATAAAACATCTTTTTAAAATAGGGTTTACAAATTAATTATAGTACACACTACAAAGACTTCATTTATATCAGCTAAAACCATATAAGATTTTCTATTACTTTATACTCTCTAGGCCCTGTTTGGATCCCATAGTCTAAAGTTTAGTTGTTTAAAGTTTTGGACTAAACTTTAGTTGGCTAAATTTTAGCCACTAAACTTTAGTCGAAGGTCCTGTTTGGATCCTGTACTAATGGATAGGACTAAAGTTTCAAAAAGACCATACTACCTCTCCTCGTTTCATGCGTCAGCCATTAAATGGGAGGTGAGAGACCAACATGCATGGGTAAACATGTCTTTGTGCCTAAAAACCCAAAACTTTAGACCACTTTAGTTCACTTTGGTGGACTAATGGTCTAAAGTGTTTTTTAGGGGTTAGCTAAAGTTTAGATCTAACTTTAGACCACCTGTTTGGAGACTTTAGATCTAAAATTTAGTGACTAAACTTTAGATGGAGGGATCCAAACAGGGCCCTAATATAAACAGCTTAAAAACCATAAACCACAACCAAAAATTACAATTCGAATCAAAAATAACACGCCGCATATATGGAGGACGCCCACCAGCATTTTTTTCCTTCTCCACTGGGTACCGGCTCCTGTCATGTGTGAGTGATGAGCATGGGCCTGTTCTTTTCGGCTGCGGCTTATGGCTTTTGGCTGAAATTTTTGAATTTTGGCTGTTTACGGTACAGATTACGGAGAGACAGATACTCACTTGCGATTTTGGCTGGTACAGATGTTGGACTTTTAACGTGTAGATCGTTTAACTTGTAGACCCCATCTTGAGAAAATACTCCGTTTAAAAGTTAGGTACTGTAGCTGAAGCCAAAAGCCACTTTTAAAAGCCCAAAAGAACACCCCCAGACGACGTCATGGTGACGGCCGCGCGGAAGAAAAAAATTTGGACCTATTTGGACCCCTGGACACTACAAATTCCGTTTTTGGCCCCCTGTACAAAAAAATTCCACTTTTGGACCCCTTCCCACCGCGGGATTCCCCGTCGCGCCACGTGGGCGATCGTGCGGAACGTGGCCGCACGATCGAAGCCGGGCGGCGCGCCGCGCGCGTCTCCCCGCCGACCGCTGCGTCGACGCCCGAGCGCGTGTGTGCGCGGCGCGAGCTGCTTCCGGTTGACGCGTGTCCCGCCCCGCCCGAAGCGTCTTGACGCCCGACCAGCGCGTCTGTCTGCAAGCCGACCGACAAAATTTGTATTGATGTGTATATATATTTATACATATATAAAGTTATTATTTAAAAATTTATTTGTATATATAAAATGAGTGGAAAAATATGAATTTGAAGTGGAGTCCATCTGTATCGCTTGTGTAATTTTTGTGCAAATTTGAAAATTTAAAATATTGTTTCAGAGAGTACTGAAAGAAATTTGTGTGAAGTAACGATTAGCGTATTTGTGATTTTCATATATTGTTGACCGTGAAAATGTGTTGAACTGACAATAACAAATTTCGATCATGGTATGTTGTTTTATTGGAAGTAATTGAAAGAAAAATTTTTTGAGCACAAATGTGATATGAACAATTGAAGGAAATGAAGGAAAGTGATATTGAACACGTATGATTATAAGTTTTGTTAATTTTGTAGTTGTGAGTCAGAAAAAAATTTGCAAAAATTGTAAAACAAGTTTATATTGATTATATGTTGTAGATGCATAAAAAATTTGGGTAAAATTTTTTTAGGAACGATTGTGCGTAGAACGATCGATATATAAAGTGGTAAGTGATGTTTGTATGTTTTGTTAATTTTGTAGTTATAAACGAACTGCGTAAAAATCAGATAAAGTTGCAATAGAAGTTTATGTTCAATGTAAGTTGTAGATGCATAAAAATATTTGGTAAATTTTTTTAGGAACGATTGACCGTAGAACGGTCGATACATAAAGTGGTAAGTGAATTTTAGGGTTTGGTCATTTTTAGGGTTTGCAATCTCCGTGATTGTTTTCAGTTTTGGCAATTTTGTAGTTATAAACTGGATAAAAATCAGATAAAGTTGTAATAAAAGATTATGTTCATTGTAAGTTGTAGATGCATAAAAAATTTTGGTAATTTTTTTTAGGAACGATTGACCGTAGAACGGTCCATACATAAAGTGGTAAGTGATATTTTGAAGGTGAGGACCGCTATGTTAATATTGTTAAATGAGGTGCTACGTGAATCATGGAATGCGAAAATACGAGATATTAAACTTCATAATACAGTTGGGAGTAACATGTTGCGTAGATTTTTATTACATGCATAACATATAGCATGATTGCGACTAACCCACCCAATCGCTCGACGACCTCTTGTGTGGACCGGGCCACTTTCCTTCCTTGCCCGCCGGCGTTGAACTCCTCCGCGGCCTCTTTTGCCTTAGCCGCAATTTCCTCTTTCTCTCGCGCTCCATCTCGCGAGCCTCCCGCCTCCTACGTGTGCACGCTTCAAGATGAGCTTGCGTCTCGCACAGATACGCGAGGTGTGCTCGTGCTTGCGGCGCTCCTCCTCCAAACAACTCCTTCTCCTTTGTGACATTCCACTCCTCAAGTCGAGGTCCATTGGTCCTCGTGGTGGATCTCAAGATCGATCCATTTGCGGTAGGCACAAAGGGGCTCCAGAGACTGTAAATTAAAGAGAGATATTGTTAGTGCGTGTTGTGAAGGAGAAAAGGTAGGGGAAAATGGTGCATGTGGTCGTTACCGGCTGCCGATAGGTTGCGGTGCAAAATGGCGGTTGGGGTAGTCACTGGAGTAGTTTGCGCAACCCCAGTACCGCATACCTAGACTGATGCGGTGCTTAGACTTGAAGAACTTGCACACGTCCCCGCACCAACAAAGGGGAGGTGTCTCCCCCTCAGGTGGTAGTTGTGGCGAACGCTCGGTGGGGACGTCGGGATGGGGTTGTTGCTACGGGCGCCTGGGGACCTTTCATCGTAGCACGATGGGCTTGTTCTACCGGGCCTCAGACGCCCTTATTTTCTCATCGCGGCGCATCGCTGGCTGCGGTGACCGTGCTATGTCACGGGTCTCCTCCCAATCCTTCACCATCTTGTCCCATTGCTTCTTCTTGCCTTTGTCCATCCCGGTTGGGTGAGGGAAGCACGATGGAGTATGGGGTTTGGATGTGCAATGTTCGCTGGGAAATGGAATGCATACCAATTTATAGGGTCGTTTTGTCTCTACTAAATGCGTGTAAAGATGGTCCGCGTGGTCGTAGCAGTGTGAGTAAAGATGGGAGTGCTGCGATATCACTGAAAAAAGGCCCCCGTTTTGTCATGTCACTGCCCAAAGCTGGCATCTTTTGTCATCCCACTGAGCAAAGCTGACCTCTTGTTGTCATGTCACTGAGCACAGCTGCCCTCTTTAATCTTGCCCCCGCCCAAAGTGGCATCTTTTGTCATCCCACCGAGCAAAGCTGACCTCTTTTGTCATATCACCGAGCAAAGCTGCCCGTTTTATCATGTCATCGCGCAAAGCCGGCATCCGTTGTCATCTCACCGAGCAAAGCCGCCTCGCTTTGTCATGTCTCGAGGAAAGCTGCCCGCTTTATCATGTCACTGCGCAAAGGCGGCATGTGTTGTCATCTCACCGAGCAAAGCTGCCCGCTTTGTCATGTCTCTGAGCACAGTGCCATGTTTTGTCATCTCACCGAGCAAAGCGGCCTCTTTTGTCATTTGACCGAGGACAATCGCTCTCTTTAGTAATGTCACCGCCCAAAGCCGGCATCTTTTGGCATCCCACGAGGACAATCGCTCTCTTTAGTAATCACGAATTGGCTATACTCATGCCTTTTGGCATTGTTTAGGTGTTTAGCTCTCGCCAATGGCCTCTTATCTCTAAATACAGAGCATCGGTGCACACTCAGTCACCCAAGCTAGAAATGATGTCCTCCTTATTCAAGCCACGGAACCGAAGATGATGGCCTCATTCGGTAAGAGGTGTTATTTGATCCAATATTAAAATTTATTTCATTGTCAATATTATGTACATCTGTCCGGTTTGCATTTTATGCTTTCTTATGTAATGCCTTTTGAATGTGATGTGTATCATTGCACTTGGGACTTTCAGGAATGACTTATTGACTTTGACACTAGCTCGGGGACTGAAAATGGATAATTGATGAGATAGGCTCGTCCCTCAAGACTGCAGAATTTGTGCATTCACTCTCTTACGTGTGCGTGAAAATTGTACCACACGTCATTCGCCAAGTTAAAGTATTAGCCTAATATGTATATGTCGTAATGGCCTAGCCGAGTCATCAAGCGACTCGGTAGGCGGTAGCTCAACAAGCAGCCCGCTTTGTCTAGTCACCGAGCAAAGGCGACTGCTTTGTCTAGTCATCGAGCAAAAGTCGACCTCTTTTGTCATGTCACCGAGCAAAGTGGCCCTTTTGTGAGGTCACCTCAAAAGTCGGCATGTTTTGTCTCCTCACCGAGCATGGTGTGGGGTCAAGATTTGTGTTGTCTGTGGTCTTTGTGCGTGAGGCTACCCCACACGACCTATAAAACGGAGCCATCCCTCACATACTCCCCGCCATGTTATCGGTCACCTCCGAGTAAGTTGTTCACAATCTGTGTAGTTTTTTCGTGCTCACTCCCAAGACTAGGCAATGAGTCACTCAAGACGTCTTCATGGGCACCACGGTGATGTGCCCAAATTGCAACTTGGTGGTTAGGCGTAGGACATCACAGACGGCCAAGAATCCCGGCGACACTACTACAAGTGCCCCAATCACTCGGTGAGTCATATTGTTTCGGTTCATTCAAATCGTGGTGGTATGTTTAAAAATCTTCTTGTCATGGAATCGCAGGAAGCTCATGGTGGTTGCCGATTCAGGTGTGGGAGGATGAAATGGGAAATAGGAATGACAGTGTTCGCGCGAGAGAGTTGTCGTGGGGTTGCGACCCGTCGGGATGCAGACATCGTTTCGACAGACTAGAGTGGAAGATAAATTTAATGTTGTGTGCTATTTTGTTTCTTATGTTTATTGTTATCCTCAAGTTGTAGTCTTTGGAGGTTATCCTCGTGTATGTTCACAATGTTTTATGCTATCTTGTCGTCAAGCTCTTTTGGTAATGTTTTATGTACGGTTGTGTTGTATTTTAGTTCTTGTGTTCGTTGGTGTGTTGGTGGTTGTACTACTTGCTACATGTCATGTACGTGAAATGTATGAGTTGTTCGTGTTGTCTTTGCCTGATGCCTTCTCCTCGTATATGTTGGTAATTTTTTATGGAATTTTTTGTACAGATAATCCCTTTTTTATTTGATATATACATTGGTAAGTGATATTTTTATGTTACTAAGAATTAGTGTACCAAGAGTATGTTAATATTGTTAAATGACTTGCTATCTGAATCATTGAATGCGAACACACGAGATAATAACCTTATGTGAATAGAAATAAACTTCATAACATGCTGCGTACAATTTTATTACATGCATAATATATAGCATGATATGCGACTAACCCACCCAACTGCTCGTAACATTTTGTCTATTGGGTGTAGCGTGGTTGTTTCCCCTTTTTATCGCACCTTGAAGATGGCTCATTGCATCCTTTTTCTGTCATTCTTGGACTTGAGAGCTGCCTCCCGAGCTTGAAGCTCTTCCTCCCGACGCTTGATGGTCGCTTCACGCAGACTTAGCTGCTCCCGCCTCCTTTGCAGCTCATCCTCCTTGCCCTTCAGACGGATTTGGTCCACCCTCATACGGCGCTCTTGCTCACGCCGCACTGTCGTTCCACCTCGCGAGCTCGAGTCATCTTGACAAAGTATTGTCCTTTGTTTTCCACCTCCTTTGCTGGTTATGTGGCCATGTCGGCGACACCCGATCCACCCATTCGATGAACCGCAAGCCTGTGTGGCATGGTAGATGTCATGGATCAAGTTGAAAACGACAACGAGAAACAAATGATATAGT
Source organism: Dendrocalamus sinicus (assembly GCA_036346575.1). Lineage (NCBI taxonomy): Eukaryota > Viridiplantae > Streptophyta > Magnoliopsida > Poales > Poaceae > Dendrocalamus > Dendrocalamus sinicus. Next base: position 4,551,003 of record CM070672.1, on the reverse strand, counting down.
TGTCGTCGTTACCATGAAATCGTCATCCGTGTTTGGACACTTGAAGAACCTACGGCCGATTTGGCTCGCTCTTCTTGATCCGTCCAGACTCCCAACATCGTCCTAAAGCCGCAGCGGCACTTGGGGCGCTCATGCCACTCCGGCACTCCAAATGGGTCGGACCTCCAGGAAGACATTGTTGTGTAGTAGTATTGTGAAGGCTTGAGGAGGAGATGTGGTATGGAAGACATAGGAGGCCTTTATGTAGGCGAGTTATGCAGTGCGATGGGCATAGTCCATGGAAATGTCCCTATGTAGGCTTTTCAGAGCCTGTATCCTGTATTTATGAAACAACAAGGAAAGGTGACATGAAAACTCACTGGAAAGGATACATGCCTATGACGTGAACACTCACTGTAAAGGCTACAGCCTACGCCCCTATTTTGTTGGTTTCTGTAGCGATAGGCTTTTCAGAGTAGCAATAAATGTTCCTATGTAGGCTTTTCAGAGTAGCAATAAATGTTCGTATGAAGGCTTTTCAGATCGTAGTCTTTATGTAGGCAGTTTAGCTGGCATGTGTTGTCATCTAACTGAGCAAAGCTGCCCGATTTGTCATATCACTGCGTAAAGTCGGCTTGTGTTGTCATCTCACCGAGTAAAGCTGAGCGCTTTTGTCTTGTCTCTGGGCAAAGCAGCCATCTTTTGTCCCGCCATTCGATATAAATAGCACCGCGACCTCATCTGCGTCTGCAGGACAGGTCATGAAGCGACGAAGCCATCCATGTGGCACCCCAGCTGCGTTGTCTCGGATCGCATGACCGAACCGGTGACCAAGACGGACCTTCCAATCTGCTGCCTTCGGGGTGGCACCAAAGCAAGCACCACGGAGGGGTAGACCTGTAATCATCGTGGCGTCTGCGGCGTAACGTCATCTCCCCACCGGAAGTGGAAGGTGTGAGTCTCGGCCTCCATCGATCAACGAGTCGACAACGATGGCGCATCGTCTGGAACCCATGCGGTAGATCCAACATGCGGGCAATGGGCGCGAGCCGGTGTCCCGTAGTAGTGGGATGTACCGAGGGTCGAGACGCCGATTCTCTCGGGGCCCTGGGGCGAAGCAAGGAGGCCCTGTGCGGTGCCGACAACCACACATGGCATCGGTGGTGCTCGTCCCAACGGGCTCTAGCACTCAACGCCATGTCCTGCCAAAGAAGGATAACAAGTTAGTGTACATTACAACAAAATGTGCAACAAATAACAACATAACTCACAACAAATGTTATGACAGGGAAACGTACGGAATGTACAAAAACATACGTAAAATGTGCACACGAATATGACCCACACGACAAGGAAACATATGGAATGTGCGAAAATATACATAACATGGTAATGTGCAATACATAGCTACACCATCGAGCCAACAATTAAGCGTACACCTCCTGAATAATACATTACATATGGATTGTGGTTGGTACTACGGAGCGTTGCTTGATGCCGGCCTGTTTGGGCACTGACTGAGGGAGTGGCCAAAGGTCTTGCATAGCCTACACTTCGGGCGCCGAACACGATCCCCTCGCTGGCTCTCATCCATGTCGTTGCGGATGCGACGGCTTTGTCGTCTTCCACGCCCGACATGCTTCAGTGCATCGTTGGGCACCCACTTTATCTCCCCCGGCCATAATTCCCTGTAGTGCATGTCTACCCCGTAGGAATGGAACTCTGCACTCCAGGTTGCATACAAGTGCTGCATGTCGTAGTACTTGGAGATGTCTTGTGTCGACGCTTTGGTTCCATACTGACGCATGCCGCGTACACATGGGAGCATGGCTTGTGCAGAAGCCGGGCTTGTTGCGGTGCAAGATGCTTCATCACCAATCGTGCATACCGCTTGCGCTCCCCTCTAATTTGACCCATGACATACTACGCCTTAGGCGGACCTCAAACTTCCTCCTTAAGCCATCAATGGGCCGAGCAATGTGGGTTCGAGCCTTCTCCATCTTCCTGTCCATGAAGGCTGCATGACCTCGAGTATTGCTTGTTTTCCTCAACGTGCTTCGCGCCATCCCGGCTCTATTCACAAAGTACCCGACGGTGCGGTTCCAGTCTCGCCACAATTGCCGTGATCGGCAGGATCTGACGCCTTCAATACACCATTGTAAACCTCGGACATGTTGGTTGTCATGATCCCATACCTCGCCCCACCGGTGTCGTGCAACAAAGATCACATTTCCAAGTCGGTGCATTGGGTGAACCCATTCGAGAATACCCGACTCTTGTGGAGCCCTCCTCCACGGCCCCGCCGCTGCATGCACATGCTTCGTAGCCTCGATCGATTTGCCCCGCAAGGCGTCGAACTTCCGCTTCGTTACGCATGCATAGCTTCTTGAACATCTTCATGAGGTCCTTGCTACGGAACCTTCGTGGAAGTTCGCTGCAATATGCCTCATGCACCGCGGTTCTTCACATCATCCACGGACGGGGGCTGCGTCCCATCTGCAACGTTCGCAACGCAGACATCAAGCTTTGCATTGCGGTCGGAGATAAGGCACACCGGGCTGTCTTGCACTCGGCATTCTTCAAATTGCAAAGAAACCAAAGCCGCCTATCGTATTCTCGCTCTCCACAATTGCAAATGCCACCGAGTAATCGGTCATTTGCATCGGCCGCAATGCGGTAAGGATAGTGCCCTTGTACTTGCCGGATAGGAACGCCCCATCTACAGTTAGCACTGGACGGCACCACCGAACCCTTGTATCGCTCGATGGAAGGCCCGAACACTCTGTCAAGAATGAAACGATTCGGGCCTCCGTAGGATGGACCCTCTCCGCCTGTTTATGTAAGTGCTCGGGTTTGATTGTGCAATTTGATCCAGCATTCTTGGGACCAGGTCGCACGCCTCCTCGTCGTCCCATACATACCGTGCGGCACCTTTCGCCGCGCCACACCTTCTTGTAGCTCGCCGTAGCCCGCCTCGTTCACTCTCGCCGCCATCGAACCTTCGGGGTAATTGACACATCCGCCTGGACGAGGTGCGTGACCACCTCCGCAACATAACGTGATGTCATGTTGCGGTGTCTATGTACTGGCCCCGCAAGCTCGCAACTGTGATCTTGCAGCACCGTTATCCGGAACTCCGTGCCAACGCCCTTGTACCGTTGTGCACGGACTTTGCCACCACATGACCCGTCCACACACTTCACAACGTACGTGTCGGCTTTGACTTGTGGACCCGATACGTCCGGCTTATGTTGACGGCATGTCTAGCAATAGCCTGCTGGACAGCACTCTTATTACGGAAGCACTGCCCCAGAAAGAGTGCGCCCTCGCTGAACCCCCATTCTCCCTCCTCCGCCTGTGGCAGAACTAGGGCTGCCGCTGCGATGTCGTCCATCTGCTGGACGACACGTACGCACCGTCCGTGGTCACAACACGACCTACCACCCCTCGGTTGCACCTTCGCCGTCCTCGTCCTCTCCGCAGCTGCTGTCTCAACCTCCTCATCCTCCTCGCTGTCCTCTTCTTCCACCCGGTCCCCAAGATACTCATGACGGCCAATACGGGCGGCCCACCACTGTCGTGCACACCTTCGTTGGGCTGGAAATTCTGCGCACGCCTCCGCCGTCTTCATCACCCACTTCCTCGCCCACATGTTCTCCCGCGAAGGGTCTTCATGACCGCCGGCCACTTCATCTCCACCCGCATCGAACCAACCATGCACGATGATTACGCCTCTCCACGAACTCGACATACACCATTGGCCTCCCATATATCGCAGCATCGTGGTTGCGCACGACCTCCATGTAGTTCGCCCATGGCGCGTCATTGGTCACCTTCGAAGTTGCCATATGCTCCCCTTCCGTCATCCACCATTGAGGCATAGGCGCCTCGATCCGTAACTTCTTCCTTGCGGTCTCTCGATCGAACGCTGAACGGACACACCTCGTAGCTAAGACAAGCTCATGGCGCTCGGATCGGTGCCCGGATCACGGTCCGCTCGCAATTTGACAGTCCGCCCCATACGGCCCATCACGCACGAGACCACTCCCATAAAACACCATCAATTGTTCAATGCCGACCATTGCGTACCTAACATAAGTGCATAATCAACCATTTTAGTACACGACATGTAACAATCGTATCATGTAATTAACAGATTTGATTATTATATGTTTTGTATTTCTAAATCTACGATTTATTTGTAACTATTTCACTTTCTAATTGTACCATACATCAAATTAAATATACATATCATTTTTTCCATCAAATGACCTTCATACTACGGTCATTCACTAAGCATACTAATTATACAAATTGTCTCTAATCTAATTACTACAAATTTACCACCTACAAATGCTCCAACATAAATATTTACTTTTTCAGCTCAAAGCACATTATTTACACTCCAATCTTTTCTAACTTTAACTTAATATAGTCTTTTCTAACTTTTTAATTCTAATCTACCAAATTTATTTCTAATTTATTTTTACCACCTACCGTGACTGTTTGTACTAATCATATGCTTCTAATCCTAGTACTATTGTTATCACCTACAATTGTAGTGTAACATAAATATGTATTTTCTCAACATCTACACACTACAACTTCATATTTTCCCTCTTCTCTGAAACTACTTTACAGTACGTATGTTAGCAAAAAAAAAAGGAAAACTCTATATACACTACAATACATCCTACCAAACATATGCAAGATTTGCTATACATACATAGCGTATAAAAGATTGACATAAAATAATGATAACACAAGATGATTTAGTTAATTAAGGCCTAATGACATATATAAAATTATAGTTGCATGGGCACAATACTTACCTCTTGTTGATGCTCACGAGACGATCTACAACTTTTGTACTTGTCAAATCCCTTGATTCCAAACGAAAACAACTCAACTCTTCCGGCTTTCGCTCCTCACTTTTCTTCAAAAAAAACTAACTACATTACAATACGTAACTTCAACATAAACTACGACATTATCTACACTACAATAAAGCATGCAGCATATGTGTATTTTTACCTACACATACACACCGTTTGACACATTGGCGTATCACACATTCACATAAAATAACATTACCAAACGATGGTTTGTGCTAATCGACTAATTATGACTAATCACATACATAAAAATTTAGTTTCACGGGCACAAGACTTACCTCTTCTTGAAGCTCACGAGACGATCTACAACTTTTGAACTTGGCAAATCCATGATTCGAACGAAAACAACTCAAACCAACGTGTTTCACTCCTCACTTTCCTTCACTTCTTCGCCTTCTCGCGCTCGCTCGGTCTTCACTTGTAGATGCAAATGAGGTTCTGTATCGTATGCATCCGGTGTTCCGCCATTTAAACTTGCATTCTTGGTCCAAGCGGAGGGGCCATGCAACTCGGCTGCGAGACGCGTGTGCCACGACCATAAAAATCAACGCGCGGCGCTTTGGGCGGATGGATGAGACATAAAGAGACGTGCGGTCGGAGGGCATATTCTCGGTCGGGAGGGAGGTCGTGCGGTCGGGCGGCATTCATGCGGTCGGAGGGGAGGACGCGCGCTCGCGCTGGAAGACGCGCGGCCGAGAGGACGATCGCGCTCGCGGCAGGGAAGCGCGCGGTCGGGCGAGGAGGACGCGCGCTCGTGGCGCGAGGAACGGACGCCGCGATCGGCGACCGCACGACCGGGACAGTGGCGCCGCGACTGATCGCGCGGTGGAGAGGGGTCGATTTTGGAATTTTTGTCTGAAGGCCAAAGCGGAATTTTCGGGGTCCAAGGGTCCAACAGTGTCCAATTTTCAACAATCGCTGGCATAGAAAGTCAAAACCTCTATTATTTCTAGAGCTGATTTTATGCGCATGTGAGGGAATTCCTTAGCCGCATGCCGTCTTCCACGTCCGCACGCGCTCTTATGCGCTCTTATTTTCCATATGTAAAGGGTGTTTATGCAAATTTCTGGACAACAATATGAATAAAACAACCATGTGGAGCTTCAGTAAAAGTGCTGGGCTTTTATTGGGCCGGGTTATCACAACTTCCTTTCTTCTGTACTCTTAGTAGTCGCTCGCATAACGACTTTCGATATAGTACAAAATAAGCCAGAAACTAGAAGCTCAAGTCGAAACGAGCGGGACCTAGTTGTAGTGCATGTTGAAATGCAATAATTTTTGGAACCGTGCATTTTTTATAGGAATTAATCGGGAAAAACAGAATTACTGTGTTCCACACAGAACCATTGGTCAGTTCTATTTTGTTTCGATCTATGACTTACGTCTATATATTATCTTTTTTAAGCTATTTATGAGAGAGAGTACGAAGTAACATAAATATATGTATAGTTTGACCGATATAAATGAAGTCGTTACATCGTATAATACAATCAACTTATAGATATTGTCTTAAAAACACTTAATTTGAAAACTAGTTACTGTAAAAAACTAAAAAAAACAGCTTTTAGAAGTTGAAAAGAAGTGATCCCATAATGTGAGAATGCAAATATTTTAGGGACGTATACTTGTGAACAGCAATAGCCTCACTAATCATTCACTAGTAGTGTGCCCGTGCTAACGCTACGGTAAAATACAAAATAAGATAAAATTTGTAAAAAATAAAACGAACAATCAGATTCATTAAGATTCACGTCTCATATATTGTATAACCAAATATTTTTGTCACATAATATTTTTGGCCACCTACCCATATCCAAGGAAAAACTTCATCCTAGATTGACAATTGATATACATGCCATTACCTCACAATTAATTGCAACCTCCCAAGTTCTCAGGAAAGGTCTCCTACCGCACTCGCCCTCCGCGCATCCCCGCAGGAGGGCTAGCCCCCTCCTCCGCAGCAACGATTTCGCGCACGGCAGCATCGGAGCAGCCTCCGCAGCGTGATCCGGCGGTGGGAAACCCTAGATTCGGTCTATAGATCAAGGTAGTAACCAATTAAGACTGCTTACAAAATAAAAATATAAAGAATAAAAAATAAAACTTGAATCTTTAGAGCGCATGCCACAAAAGATATGAGATAAACTATGCCAATCCAAATTTGATGTATCTGCTCTTAATATAACTACATCCATTTGTCTCTAAAGGAATGCCCAAAGGAAGTGCCTTCAGAATAGATAAAATTCAGCATGGCTTGTTTGATGCTCTTAAAAAGTACTATCTATTACTTTCTTCTCTTGGCAAGTATTGCAGAATCCATAAATTGTACATCATAAGTAAGTTCACTAATATTTCTCCTTACTTCCAAAGAAGGTGGCAGAACAAACTCTTATTAATTAAGGTATGTGCAAAGACATATTTCGATTATATCAAATTCCACGGTACATCTAAATCTGAACTCTGAAGTAGTTCCAATTCAGATGGAGATTAAGGCAAACATATTCCATAGGCAGGAGATCAGTGCAAGAGCATCATGTAAGCAAATTAAACAACAATATGTAGCATTTCTGTGGTTCCTACATGTATAAATGGACCAACAAAACCTATGTTACTTTTAAGTTCACAGAATATCCTACTAAGACTATTTCTCTGCATTATTTTCCTTAACAAAATTGTGGAGTCATAAACAACTAATTCTAAATACAATCCAAGGTTTTTAGGGAATCTCAAGTTTCAAATGGGCACAAAGCAGACTTTGGAGCCGGATAATATACAGTCAAATGAGAAGAAGAAAGCAACCAAATCATCTTACATCGGTTGTATCCTGCTCTTGCCCTAAAAGCAATGAGAAGTGAAAGTGTAAAACACAAATAAGATAGGATAGAAAATTAATACAGGCTAGACTATGCCGATAGGAATGTACCGCTTTTTATATTCTGTTTTTAGTGAGTCTGAATGGGTGCAGTGTTATTCTTTTTGCACGGAGTGCCTTCACTTCCTCTCATTCCTGTGCTTGATGTTTCGCACCCATTGCGATCACGGAATTTTCTCAAGGTCTGCAGAGAGAGAGAGAGAGAGCAATTGCTGCATAATTAACATTGTTAAGGAGTGACCGGGTGTCATGATGAAAACATAGGCAAATAAGTTAGGAGTTCAATTGCCATTCTAGGACCACGTCAGTTTGGCGGCTATGTTTGTGATTATATATTACCTGCTGTAAGGCCGCATCATCATCCACAAATCAGCCATGGGAGCACTCTCTTTTCTAGGTGTGCTTTTAGAAGTTTTTCTTGAGTTCAACAGCTTCTTTTTCTTTCCCTGAACAAAAAGAGAAAAGACAACTATGCATTAATACTAATAAAAAAGCATAGTCACAGTAGAAACCATTGCATGCATTTATCTGTTGAAAGAACAAAAGTTAAATGTATTCAACAAGTTGTTCTACTAATGTGATGAGATATAGCTTATGCCATGATAGTCATTTAATACAACCAAAATTAATACCATTGGCATTGATTTGATTATTTTCGTTATGAAACAACTGTATTATATTCCGTATACAAGCAGGAACCAAATATGCTAGAAGCCTAGAACACTAAACGGAATCACTTACAATTATATCCTGCACTGAACCCACGAAAATATGCACCAACATACTTGTTACAAGTTATACAACTAACTAAATGAACATATTCAGCAGAAAAATTACTATACTATAAGAATATAAGAGGCCAAATAATCAGCAATTTGCCACATCTGACAACCGTGGACCATAAGTTCGTGGATTCTATGTGGCTGTAATACCATCACGGTTCTAAATTTAAAAATAGAAAAAATATGCTAGGTCAAAATATGCTATCGTACCAAACTTGTCTGAACACATCCCCAGTACTCATAGTGTATTGGTTTAGGTTCTTGATTTTTTTATATCCCCAGACCGAAGACTTATGCCGTGCTGCTGGTTGCAAGGGTGGCCTAACCAATTGCTCGGAGAAAAGAGAAATGATTCACTTGATAATCAAAGGGATAATTGCCACCTCGTTCCTGTTTAGCTGGTACCAAACCATGATGAAATACGTGATATTGCACGTGCTTTGCAACGATGTAAAACATACCACAAATTCTGAATTCACATTATTTAATTAGTAGCTACCTAACAAAAATCATGGATATCACAATTGGCACTGCTGAATTTCAAGAATCATAGAATTCTCTCCGCTACCTTGGAGAGATATGCTCCACTTTGTAGGATGCACAGTTCTCCCAATCAACCTTTTATTCCATAATAAAAGAAATAGTTAACCATGTAGTGTTGACCTCAAAAAAAATATCAAACACAAGCTTCTATAAAGCAATAGCTAATTTTGCTAGTAAGCTGCAATCTCAAAAATAAACTCTGATTCGTCACATAAGTCAATAAGTCAATTAAAATAACAAGCAGAACTTGAAGATGTTTCTACAGATGCCTTTACTGAATGGATGAACTTTGTCAGGAACTCCCCTGCAAGTCGTACAGCTCCAATGTTTCACTACCAGTATCCCAATAATAAGTCAGATCACAAACCGAAGCCGGAGTCATGAATATTCCATACCTTAAGTAGAATATCCGATTCCTTCTGGCAACTTCGTAGGTTGTTTGATTTGTAAGAGCAATGTAACTGCAAAAAAAGATCAGACGAACATACATTATACACAAAAGTGTTGTTGATTTGGGGTATACAAAAGCTACAAACCAGGTCATCGGAAAGTAAATTAAGTACATAAGCCTCTGAGCTTTAACTTTCAAGATGTGCAATCTACTTTTGATTCTATGAAGGAAGATGAATCGAAAAGATTTAGCCTATTTATGAACATTAAAATTGATATTTATTTCAGAAGTTGAAAATTGAGATGTATCATCCAGTGGCATGTACAAAATTTCGTCTTTCAGATATGACCATTAACATCATCAATACGTCTTTGGATATATAGGGTTATGGTAATGACAAAATGATTGGCCTTTCTTATTGAGAGTTGAGAACTCCTTATGTTTGCTTTCACAAACAAACAAATTTGTAAGAATAGTGCGTGAAACTTCAAATACAGTGAAATATTTAGGTAAGGTATTCAATATTAGGATTTTTTTCAGTGATGTGGATTCCACGTACACGCTGATTAGTTGAAGTAAACAGTATTGTTTTGTCAAAGCTCAAATTCAAAATTCTCTTTTATTTTCTAAAGGAAATGATAGACAGCTGTTCTCAACCTACCAATTCAAGGAAAAACTCTGCCAACAGGATTACACCAATAGTCAGCTACATTTCTTTTCAATAATTAAAAGTCCATATACTGCAAGACACATCACATAAGGAGAACACTTACGTGTGAAACATCAACAGCAGCAGCAGGAATATGAGGATAAATATCAATACGCCAGCAGGATTACACCAATAAAATCCTTCCACCGCCATGGTGACAAAAAGATGCTCGGATGATATAACAAGAAAATTAAGGTTCAAATTGAAAGGATTAAAGCCGCATCATATGCGCTATGAGTTTTAAAGAGAATAACATCTCATACAGGCCTTGTGAATATCTAGATGCGGTGACTCAATGTACAGAGCAACGATCCGGATACACAAGATTGTTTCTTCAAATATGTACCACCTAGGAAAGATTTGTTATACAACCATAAGAACTGAGTCTCAATAATAGAATCTTAACACAAAGACAAGGTACTACTATGCATATTCCAATGTATAATGGCAACAAAGTAGTTACTTTGTATAGATCACAATTTCTGACAAGTTGCAAAGTTTTCCGGAAAAAGGTTCATTCGCTACAAAGTTGACCTTTTAAGCACCACGAAATTTGAACTTTAAACATATCATGAGAAAGGGTGCATGCATCCTCTAAACATCAGTTTTAATGAAATTGACTTTGCAACTTAACATCAAATTTGACTCATACAACTAAACTGTATAATCCATTCAGTAAATTTAAGGCTATATCCTATTGCAGTTTACTTTCATCACAAATTCACATCCACATCATGCAAAGTATGCGGTCAAACTTTAAACTTTGATCAACAATATATTTTCAAGCATTTAGAATGGTCACATGAAAATAATAGAAGTAGATTCTTTAAAATATACCTTCATAATGTTATACTTTTATATCTTTTACAATATCTTTGTGCAATCATAATGTTATACTTTTACATCTTTTACAATATCTTGTGCAATAAAAAATAGATGTCAAAGTTGCATCTTGGAGACCGTGAAAAGTAAAAAAATTAAATGAATTTGTAACCGGATAGAGCATTATCTATTGGTTGGTATAAATACTCAAGCATCGTTAATATGTGTTTCAGTCACAAAAATGGAGTTTTACGCAATACAAGTGGATCTGAGAGGCTCTTGAGATGTTTATGCAAGACTGAAGCAAACCTAAGCACACATGCAGAGTTTCTACAGAATGTACAGCAGAACATAGAACATGTGCAATGAGAAAAACACAAAGCATGCACAGGACAACACAATATGTAAGTGCACAAATTATCTTGCAAAGATACACATGCCAAAACTCACCAAAAGGGCAATGGTTCTTTTGCCAATGCATGTACCAAGCCAAACACAGTGATGATCAAACTAAAGGACACACTTATCACAATCATCGCGATTGCACAGTGCGAGGTGGTGCAAAAGCATATTGTAGCAAAAATTGAAATTAGACAATTAGTTGCAGCTTTACATGGAAAAATTTGATGGTAGGACATTAAAATCAGTATGACATAATGAACAATTCCAAACTAATAACGCAGTAGTAGTTCACTTTGTAAAATTGAAAGCAGTGCCCGCCACTTCGCAAATTAATAGTCGAATTAGCAACCTAACAAAGCATCAAGTTTTAGAAGACCCTCAGAATGATCTTGGGAACCTTAATGGCTCTTTGTCACAACCGACCTCGAGCACAAATTTGTTAGATATACCGGTTTAAATGCAAACAATCGAGTCAACAGAACAAATATTAGTTGTCAAGCGTAAGAATTAATTCAACAGAACAAATGTCAACATAATCATAATCGAGACATTGTGACATTATTTTCATCTGAGAACCGCTTGTAATCTAACATTCCATCCATATCTCAAAAGAACTGATAGTACCAACTACCAAGGCGGACCAAGGAAGTTTTCACTTTAGCGAGCTCTTACGGTGGATTCAACTCAGACACAAACAAACAAATGCTCGTAGCTCTCACCTCATCACTCAACTCCTTTGTTGATTCACCTCAAGACTAAACTCCAACACCGCCACCTTACCGTGTCCTTTTGCTCTAGTTTGGAAAGTGTTTTGCAACTATTACTGTGCCGACCTCCCATGCACTTGTGTCTCCAGGTTGGCTTGCCACTTTGCAGAAAAACTATTACCAAGGCGGCCTACCCTGCATTTGTGTTTCCAGGTTGGCTTGCCACTTTGCAGGAGGAAGTGCATGTACTACAATCTCATCACCCACAAAAAAAAGATTGGGAAGGAGCCCCACCTTGAGCTAATGTGATGCCAATGGTTTGAAAGTAGGAATAATCAGCATAATATCCTACAATCCTATTTAACCTTGACCATCAAAATGGTGAATCAATGCTCTTGCCCTTCTACCGTATAGTATTCAACTGATGTGCAATAGCTTGTGGACAACTTCTTCATAACAATACCCAGATAATTAATGGTGTGTGTCGAGAGAAGAGAATACCTGCACAAGCCATCATCATTTTTGCTGCTGATGGGGACACAGTGTGTAACATCCTGATTTTCAGAGCCTTTTTGAAGCTTTTAAAATAAAATTCACCATTTGAATTTTCTGGAATTAATTAAAGCTTAAAAGGAATTTTCAGAATATATTTAGATTTAATATGATTAAATTAAACATTAACATTTGCCAAGTTTATTTTATTTGAGTTCCTTGAGTCTCAAGGAAATTTATTGGAATTTTTTTCTGGATTTTTCTGGATTTATTTGCTATTTTCTAGAGCTCAAAAGAGTTTATTTGAATTTCTGGAAAAAAGAAAAGAAAAAGAAAATCCTAAATTCCTAAAACCGGTCGGCCCAAGACCGCCCGGTCGGTTTCGAGCGCAGCTCGATCGGTCGCCGGCCCACCAGCCCAGACCCGCGCCACGTGTCGGGCATCGCTCGCGCGCCGCCCGACTTGGCCTCCCGATGGCGCGCGTGTCATCCATCCACCGAGCCGCCGCCTCCGCGCGCCATCGATGCCGCCGCTCGCCGGAGCCAGCGGCGAGTGGGGCCCACTGTCGTGGTCCTCGTCTCCGAGCAGGACTCTCCCTTCCGTGTCCGGCCCGGACTCCGCCGCGCCGCCGCCGGGTTCGATCGGGACGCCTCGGTGTCCGTATAAACCGGCCGACCCTCGGCTTCGCCATCTGAGCGCCGCCTCGTCGCCTCGCCGCCGCCACCGCCGTCGTCGCCGTGTGCGCTCGCGCCGCTCGTCGTTCGCGGAGTTCGCCGCCCTTCGCCGCTAACGGTGCCGCGGCGCGGCCGCTCATCGCCGCCGTCTCGCGCCGCCCGTAAGACATCGCCGCCGCCGGTTGAGCTCGACGCGTTCGCCGCCGCCGGCCGCCGCCGCTACCCTCCCGCCGCGAGACCCGCCGCCGCGTGCCGCGCCGCGCGCCGCGCGCCGCGCCTCGGCCGCTCCGTCCGCGCCGCCTCGGTCCCCGCCACGCTGGGCCACGGCGCCACCGCGCGCCGCTTCACCTTCCCGTGTACCCAATCCACCGTGAGCCGTCCCGCTGACAAACCAGGCCCACCCGTCAGCCAAGCCAAGTCAGCGCCACCTCAGCCCTAGTGTCCACGTGGCTTGCCACGTGGCTGCCACCTCAGCACCCGAGGTCCCCAGCTGCCGCGTCAGCCCTAGCCACATCACCGTCCACGTCAGCCCTATCTGACGTGGCAGCCACGTGTCGCCGCCACGTCAGCGCCACGTCAGCCTCTGCCGCCCGCGTCAGCAGCCAGCCGCCCGCACTGTTCCGTGCGCCGAGCCCACCGTAGACCCAGCTCCCCGTGCACCCGGTCCACAGCACAGTGCCCTTTTCCAATTTCCCCGATTTTCTATAGATTTAATTTTCCAAGAGCCCGTTCTCCCTCGTCCTAGCTCCGATTGACCCCGTTCTTTTTTCTAAATTCATCTAAAATTGAGCTCCATCTTTTGGTTCTGGTTTTGTAGTTTTTGGAGTTTATTTGGGTTTTTTTTGAATTTGTTTTTGTGTTCGTCTCGTTTTCTCTCTCGTTAGATCACGTGTTCGAGGGAACGGAAGTTGGATTTGAAGACCAAGAGCCCTCAGCTGAGCAAGGCCAAGGCAAGTCGTGTCATTTGATCATGTTGAACCCAGTTTTCAAATATATTATGTAATACTTTGCTTTAAATTATCATGCATTGCTATTTTATTATAAAACCCTTGTATTGGTAGTTAATGACCTAATTGATTATTTCCTCCTTGATAATTTGAATACCTTGATGCCATTGTCACCTTAGGTTGGGAATTTAATTAGTGATGCTATGTTATTTGTCACATTGGGTTGGTACGATTAGAATGCTTAGCCTTGCTTATTTTGCGAAAGGGTCCATCATCACATGTGATTAATTAATTTGACTTAATGAGATATTGAATTGTGGTTGGTGCCACAGTGAATCATGGTTGGTGCCACTGTTATAAAATTTGTGCCGTGACGTTGGTGCGTCATTGGCGGTGGTTATACAAAATTGGTTTTCACTCGGGCGAATGATCGTGCAAAGAAAGGGGAAGTGTTGGAGCACTTCGAGGATGTGGTAGTCTCGCCGAGAACACTTAAGGACTTAACTTTGTGCGCCATTGATCTGAGTCTTACGTGCAAACCACATGTCTGGTATGGGACAGACCTGGCTGATTAATTTGTGATGTTTCAATTCTGGTTCCGCCATTGGGATGTCAGTGGGTGTCGTATACATTCCACGGGGCGCAAGGGGGGGGGGTTTGTGATGCGAAACCCTAGCGGGCGGGATTGGGTTGGAATTCAACATTGTAAAGGCCTTGTTGTGATTTCCTTAGCGCGAGGCTAATCACATCGTGTGGGTACAGTTGTGCAACCTCTGCAGAGTGTAAAACTATTCGAATAGCCGCGTCCTCGGTTATGGACAATGCTCGGTGATTTCACACGAGGTATAGTTATTATTTCTAAAAAGTTTTGGACAGTGGATGGTTAATTCACTGTTGGTTTAGCTTGTGGATGGGAGGTCCATAAGTGGTTGGTTTAGCTTATGGATGGGAGATCCATAAGTGGTTACTTCAATTCCTTTGATTATTATTTATTATTGTTTTACTTCAAATGCGCCTTCAATCTATTTATTGTATCTTCAAATGCCGTTTTATGCAAATTAACCTTTTAGCCTTCCATTGGTAAGCCTTGCATATTATATTGCATTCATTTGTTACAAACGACTTGCTGAGTACCAATGTACTCACGGCTTTATGCCCCTGTTGCTCAGTTGAGGAGGAGGAGTATCACCAGCAGGAGGTTCCAGAAGGAGAGTACTTCGACGTCTTCGCGGATTAGGCCGTTCTCCACTCGATAGCTTTGTGGGCGTGTCGATTGGCTGCTGCGCTTTCTTTTGGATTTCCGCTGCTAGTTTTTGTTAAGCCCTTCAGGCTAATAATTGTAAGCTTGGCCATAAGGTCGTACTCTGATAATTATCAATATAATTTGGATTTTCCTTAGAATATCGTGATGTGGATGATATTTATCTTTGTTCACACTGTGTGCACTAGCGTGATCCTGGACTAGTGCAGAATACACAGGAGAGTCCGGATTTGTATATTCGGGTCTCTACACAGTGGCAGCAGGACAGACACACTCAACCTTCCTGCATTCTAGTTCACCCAAAGCACTTGGGTGTGATATCTAGCACAGCCATATTTGTTAGGATCTCAATAGGGATTGTAGGTCCTATGATCCCATGAAGCTTAAACAATCTGGATTGATCAATGGATCAGCATTTTATATGATATATATGCAATGATCATAGGATCCTTCAGGATCATGATCCTACTCATATACCATATAAAGTATAAAATATGAAACTAACTAATGTTAATTAAAGTTTTTAACTTTGTTAGCTCAATTAACTTCCTTTTATCTCGTTACATGTTGTTTTAAGTTGAACAAATGTTATCCTTAATTCCTTACTATATTGGATATATAAACCGAGTAACATTTAGAATACTGAATTAAATAAGTTTAATTTGACTAAAATTGAATTAAATAGGCTTGTACAAATAGCTCCACTAAAAATCAAGTTAAAGACATCAAAAAATTATACAGACATAAACATCTCAGTATATACTTCACATTATATATCGAATATATGTAACTTATAAATTCTGGTAGGATCATGATCGTACAATACTTCCAGTCAAATGAAGAATGATCCTACCTAGGATCCTATCCTGACAACTTTCAGCACAGCCTCCTCAATCCTATCCGTCGAACCCAGTGACTGTAATTAACACCAAAAATCACAACATACTCAGTAGGAGGACACAGTTTTGCTCAGCCTGTACGGATCCACCTCGCAACTGTTGTTTCGTAATACTAACCAACTACGTTCTCTTCTAGTCTCTACTCTCTACCCTTGAATCCAAATTATGGCACTGAACTCTCCACATCGAGACCAATAAAAGTGAAAGAGATAAATGCTATGAATTAGAGAAGTTGCGTTTACCTTTTTTTACCTATTTACCGGCCAATGCAGCTAAATCCCCTGCACACAGCGAGCCAGGCGGCGAAGAGCACGAGATCCGCGAGGATGACCTGCAAGAGCTGGCGCCTCCACGTCCACCCGGCGCCGCCGCAGCGCGCTTCCGCAGGCGTCCTCGCGCGAGCTCACCTCCCACCGCGCCGACTCCTCCGCCTCGACCTCGGCGGCGGCGACCTCGCCGGCCCGCGCGCAGCGCCTCGTCGGGAAGGGCAGGCGGAGCGCCAGCCGCGGCATCTCGTCGCACATCCTGGGCTCGGGGAGGCATCGCAGGCGGCGGAGGAAGAGCAGGAGGTGGGACGCCGGGAGCTGCGGCGCTTGTGGGGTGGGGAGGAGGAGGCGGCGGTGGAGCGGGGCAGGCGGCGGCGGATGAGGAGGGAGGGGAGGAGGCGCACGGGTTCGGTGGGGGAGGCAGGCGGCGGCGGAGAATGAGGGAGGGGAGGAGGCGGCGGAGAAATTAGAGGAGGCGCACGGGTTCACCAGGAGGCAGCGCACGGGTTAGGTTGGAGGGGGATGATGTGCATGATCCAGATGATTTTGGCCTTAGGATCTTCAATGAGTAAGAGAAGAAGGCTTGAGAAGAAATTTAGGCCATTCATTTGTATGAAGTTAGATTACTTTGGTACACAAATCTGGGTGGACTTAGATTAGGCATGACTGTGGGGGTGGATTTAGTAAAGAAAATTTTGGTGTATTATAGAGTAGGGTAGAAGCACAAGGAATTAACGTTTTTGTCGCAAATGTGCATCAGAATGCAAGTGTCCTGTTGTGAAAATTCAGATCATGCATGCATGTTTCTTGTGGAGATAGACAGAAACCACGAGTCCTGCTGTGAAAATTCAGATCATGCATGCATGTTAAACCACGAGTCTTTCCTTTACGTGTAGAGTTGGAGGACCTGAATTCCGAACCGGTTCTTTTCGGTTTTTAGATTTTTAGAAGTTAAACAGACAAACGTTGAAATGAGATGGTTTTTTAAAATAGATTATCTAAACAATTTTTCGAACTAAAACCCGTATATATCGTCCACGTCGATGCCTGTTGTCATCTTGAACAGCACAAATAAAAACCATTGACCCAGCCAAAAGCCATTAATCGTAACCCAAAAAAAAACACCCCCTATGCAAGCGGTAGTGTAGCACCAGAAAACACCATAGACAAATATTGTCGCGTTGATACTGTAGTAGAGAATCTGAGCCATTTATCAGGAGAACGGACCGATGAGATCACGTGCAGGGGCAGTAGCCATTGCAGGGGATCTCGATTGAGAGTTGGAAAGGGTGGGACCTCTTCTTTTCAGCTTTTAAAAACTATTTTTTGTTTTTCTACAATAACTAGTTTTCAAACAAAAAGTCTTTTTAAAACGGAGTTTACAAGTTGATTGTAATATACACTGTAGCGATTTCATTTATATCTGTTAAAACCATATGAGAATTTCTATTACTCTATACTCTCTCATATAAATAACTTAAAAATTATAAATCACAGCCAAAAATCATAGTCCAATGAAAAATAACATGCCGCATATATCGCCCACCAGCATTTTTCTTCTCCACTGGGCACTGGCTCTTGTCATGTGTTAGTGACGAGCCTATGACGACGTCATGGTGACAACCGCGCGGAAGAAAAAAAACTAGAGGAAAAAACTATCTGATTGGCAACAACCCCTGGCATAGAAAGAAACCTCTATTATTTCTAGAGCTGATTTTATGGGCATGTAAGTGAATTTTATTTTTATTTAATTTTTTAAAAAATATTTTAAAGATAATCCGTTGCGAACTTTATTTTCAATTCTGACCCCTTTGACCATGCCACCTTCCGTAGCATGGCTAAAACGTTCTATCACGTCACCCATAGAGACGTGGCCAAAACTGCCACGCAAGCTCTCGGTCGCGTGACGTGCCAGCGTGGAGGTTTGCGTGGCATTTTGTCATGCTGTAACTCCTGGCGTGACAAGCTTTTGTCACGCCTTCAGACATGGCATGATAGGGTGAGATTGTCACACCACGAGACTTGGCATGAGAGGGAGTAACTTGAGTGCGACCACCGAGCTAGTTACCATCTTTTCCCCACGTCCTCTTTGTCCCGACGTGTTCTCTGTCCTCCCCAAATTAATGAGATTGAGACTTGATTGTTTATTTACTCTGTTTGCTAAGAATGCCCATAGCATGTCTTCTGATAAAGCGCAAATCATTGTGTTAACATGCACTCCCTGGCTACATGGTTTTTTATATTCACAAGTTGATTTCCCTTGTTGATTAATCATTGCGTGTGATTAAAAAATTGAGGGTTTACGTTTCATTTAGGAGTTCCATTTGACTAATTTTTTATGTTCGTGAGTTGATTTTCCTTGTTGATTAATCATTGTTGTCCCTTTAGTCTTGTCATTACGCAAGGATGTTTTATTTGGTCTTGTCACTGCACAAACCTGCCCCGTTTGGTTGATGTATTTTCGCGTCCACGAGGCATTGGGCCCAAGGAGGTATCGTCATGTCATTCCATGTGCGTGGTCATCATTTCATGCGTGTGGCCAGTGAAGCAGGTGAGGGCCACTCACTTCCTGTGGTCAGGAACCGTGGGTAGAACATTAATACTGTAAAGTACGAAGTGGGAATTAAAATAGACATTGTAATAAAGCTGGGAATAACAGGGTGCACAGGGTCTCGTTACGTGCATAACAAACAACATCATGCACGATGTAGCAAACCGAAATACTCCTACGATACATATGCGCCTTTTTTGAATGGAAATAAATTCGACATTTAGGGGACTAGTTCGGAATGGCCTATCCTACTGCGTGGACCGGGGCCATTTTTCCTTCCTTGCGAGCTCGGCATTGAACTCCTCGGCAGCCTCTTTGGACTTGGCCACCATTACCTCTTTTTATCACGCTCCCTCTCACGAGCCATACGCTCCCTAGGTGTGCACGCCTTGACATAAGGTTTCATCTCCTGACATATACGCTCAGTTTGCTCGTCGTTGAGGCGATCCTCCTCCCGGATCTCGCAGGCCATTTTCATATGCCACTTCTCGTAGTCAAGAGTTCACTTGTCATATAGGTGGATCTCTTGGTCGATCCACTTGCGGTAGCAATATAGCAGTTCTGGGGACTATGAATAGACAAGAGAGGTTGTTAATGCGTATTTTGAAAGATAAATATTAGGGAAACACATTGTAACTTGTCCTTACTGGCTGCCGATAGCTACTCGTGTCCCAACGGCGGTCGAGATAGTCACAGAAGTAGTTCGCGCAACTCCAATAACGTATACCCAAGCTAAACCACTGCTTAGACATGAAGAACTTACATAGGTCCTTGCGCCAACAAAGGGGAGGTGTCTCCCCCTTTGGCGGGTGTTACGGCAAACGCTCCATTAGAATGTTCGGGATTGGGTTGCTACTACGGGGGACGTCATTGCAAGCAGCTGACTTTTTGGCATGCTTCGCTTGTTCAACCTGAGCCGTAGCAGCCCTTACTAGTTCATGGGTTTCCTCTCGTTGCCCCATCATCTTTTCCCATTGCTTCTTCTACCTCTTGTCCATCCTGACATGGTGAAGCAAGCTCTGGTATAGTGTTGGGTTTGGTTGTGTAGTGTTCTCCCCCAGATCTCTCCCAGATGATGTTGTGAGAACCCTAGTAACATATGTGCGTGCCACTACAACGATGGCCAGCCACGTCCAAGGTGCTCCCTCTGCAACACTCTATGTGGGTAGCGTGATGCACCTTCTACCAGTAAGCACGTACAAAGAAACTTGTACCACTGTACTCTCCCCAATTGTTCACTATTATGTTCAATCTCGTAACATATGTAATGAATGGTGTATGCATCGTTATCAATACGAAAGACTAGCAAATAAAATAAAAGTTGGCATATGAAGGTACAACATGATAGCACAACACTACAAATAAAGTTATAGTTTGCAAACAAAGTTACAATATGATAGCACTACAAATAAAATTATAGTTTGCAAACAAAGTCAATAAAGAGAGTTGTTGGTTAATCTGAACCCTAAACCTAAACCCTGAAACCCTAAACTAAACATAAACGTAAATCTAAACATGAAACCATAAACCCTAACCAAAACCCTAACATAAACCAGAACCTAAAACCCTACACGATAAACCTCCCTAAACCCTATACCATAAACATAAACGTGAGAGGTGGTGACAATATGAGAGCATGGGACATGTAACAACGTCAGGATCATGCAAGTGCAGTCTCCCACTATCAGGTTGACCCTATGGTTTTGACCACCATAGCATTCGCCCCTTATTGATGTGCCCTTGGTAGCCCTGACGGCGTATATATGCAAAGTGGGATCGTATTCCTCTGCTTCTTGATTGCATGCCTCTGCCTCCGCAATAGCAAGCTACTTGGTAGCAACTGCACCCCAACAGTGGCCGGTGTTATACGCATCCCTCGCACGGGTCCATCGATCCACAAAGTATGCGTTGGTTTTCCAAAATGGATGCCCTTAATAACATTGTTGAACACTTCCGAGATGTTCGTTGTCATCATACCATACTGACAACCACCTTCATCGTATGCCTGTGCCCACTTTGTCTTGTGCCGCAACACCTCGTCCAACCACTTATTACCCCATTCGTTCATCAGTCCCCTAAGCTCTGTTAACTTGACCTCGAGGTCCCTCTTCTCCAAACATCCACACAATAGCTTGAACTTTTTGTGAGATCTTTCCTATAGCTTTGCTTAAAGAAATTAGCAGCTAAGTGACGCATGCACCACCTATGCACCACTTCCAAGTGTCCATCAAGTCTGCTCGTCACAGCGTTCAGAATCTCGCGGTGCCTATCTGAGACAATGCAAACAACTTGTCCAGGCCTAACGAGGCGTAGCCGAAGTATATCCATGAACCATTCCCAACTCGCATTGTTCTCACCCTCTGTCAGTGTGAATGCTAATGGAATCAGCTGGTCCTTAGTGTTAATACCCACGGCGAGCATCAAGGCACCATAGTGCTTTTCAGTTAGGAACGTGGCATCAATTGATATGACAGGCATGCAATGCTTGAAGGCCTCTTTGCATTTCCTAAATGAATAATACACCTGCCGAAGAACATATTTCACAACCCCTCCATCGAGTTCCGTTTGATTCCTGTGGAAAGGATAAAACTACATGCCTAGATTCTTGGCCTGCATAGCGGTTAGGATTCGAGGAAGCAACCTGTAAGCCTCCTTCCAATCACCCCACAGTAACTACATCACTCTTTACTTTTCCCTCCATGCTTTCCTGTACTTCACGTGGTACTTAATGAACCCGAAGATAACCTCAATGAGGGTGGTGACGGTTACATCAGGATTGGCAGCCAAAACCCGGTAATGTGCCTTGCAATGAAATTAGCAATCACTTGAAGGTGCTCCCCCGACACTCGAGCAGCCCCACAAGAGTGAGGCTACTTCACGTTCACTATTTTTCATTGATTGTCCCTAGTTTTGCACCCCCATACCTTCCATCCGCACCCCTTTCGCACCTCATAGTATACTTCTTGTTCGCATCGAAGTGTGTCACTATGAACGGTCGATGGTGCCGCACGGAGTATTCTTGTAGCCAAACCTTCATATCATCCCTGCTTGAAAATAATATGTTCTTACGTATTACGTCATTATTCGGGTCCGCAATGCCATTCCGGCTTTTCAACCCATTAGCACAAATGGCTTTATCAGCCATTCTAACATCATCGAATGCATGCACTGACGGACCTCACCTAAAACACTACGAAGAACCCGCCCTTTCTCACAGGAGAAAAGCAGTGCGGGAACCTCGTTTTCGGTAGATCTCCATCCTTCGTCGGACTCTGTAGGATCGGATATGGCAACAGAGGGGGGTGAATGGTGCCTTTTCAAAATTTGCCCCCAAGTATCCACATGCGTCTCTTATCTCCGATAGCTACAAAAGCTATGAAGAATATGAGTCATGCTCTTTGGAAATTCAAGGAAAGATAGGCAAACAAAACAATCAAAACAAGCTTGGCAGCAGAGAATAGCTCATAGTAAATAGGGCTGGCCGGTCAGACCACAGTGCTTCGAGCGGTCTGACCGCAGGCTCTCGGCTGGTCAGACCGCTCAGGAGCCGCCGGTCAAACCTCTAGGGTTGGCGGTCTGACCGCCATGGGTGGTCCGGTCTGACTGCCATGGTTGGACCGGTCTGACCGGCCCTGGTTCAGGCAGGGGTAGAAACCAGCGATACGACTGAAAATTGTGTTGTCTGAAACCTGGGCACAGTATCTACCGAAGACAGCCAGAGACAAGAAAATGGCCAAAAGATTGATGCCCTTTTTTTGGGTAAAGGGATCTGAACTACAACTTAAATAGCAAATCAAACTCAAAAGAGGTTAAATGCTTGACTGAAACTGAGATTTAGGAAGTTCAGGCCTAGCAAGAACAAAAGGGGACCGAAGCTCAAAATATGTGAGATTCTTGAATTTTTCCCATGAAGCTTTGGAATAATAGCAGGAGATAACCTCAAGAAAAGATAGACAAACTAAGAACTCATTCGTAGATAAGAAATTAGAAGCATCAGCATTCCTCTGCCTTCAAACCCTAATGAGGACAAAACAGAGGAATCTTTCCAATGAGCAAACAAGACAAATACATTGATTCAAATCTTTTCTCTCGGGGCATAGTTGGCCAAGATGGCCTGGTGATTCTATCCCAGTTCAGAGCATAAAGATTCCATGACTATTCAACCAAGGAATCACTCAAAATCAAAGAGGCAGAGAGACAACAGAGAGAACTGGAAGAAGAGACATCTCAAGCAAATGATAACTCAAATGGATATATTGCGATGAGAGATTACAGACAACACACTACAGCCCCATACGCAATTGAAAGGGGGGTTAATCCATCTCACTACATGCTTCACAAGCTAAGATGAACTCACGCACAGAACTCACACACAGCACTCTGGCTAACTCCAGAACTACTGCTTCCTTGCTTGACTTCCTTCTCCTTTTAACAGCCAGGCTCACCCTCAAAGGAGAAAATCAAGAAAGGGCAGCCACAATCCACTCCCAACCTCACACCAAAAGAGGCAGGAGTCAAAACCCTCATCAGAATTGGAGGGAAACAGCCACTTGAGTCAATTCTCCAAATTGCCCCTCAAGCAGCTTCCCGGAAGCTTCCCGCAACCGGTACCTTGACCGTCTGGACCTCGACTCCTCCCTGAGTCTAATCCCGGTCCGCTCCGCTGCACACGACCTCACCCGCTATCCTAACTGTCTGGACCTCAGCTCCTCCCTGAGCCTAATCCCGGTCCACCTCGCCACTGCCCGTCGTGTCCACCTGACTCCGGCCG
Source organism: Dendrocalamus sinicus (assembly GCA_036346575.1). NCBI lineage: Eukaryota > Viridiplantae > Streptophyta > Magnoliopsida > Poales > Poaceae > Dendrocalamus > Dendrocalamus sinicus. Next base: position 4,527,040 of record CM070672.1, on the reverse strand, counting down.
AAACCTCCGACTCCACCTAAGTCTAGTCCTAGTCTGTTCCGTCGCACACGACCGCAACCGACATCCAACCAGCTAGACCTCTGACTCCTCCCTGAGCCTAGTCCCGGTCCACTCGTTCTTGCCCGTCATGTCCATCACCGGTAGCTCCAGCTCCGGTTCCTCGTCTCCCGGCTCGCAATCACCTCAGCAGTCTCGATCATCTTCGGCATCTCTGACCGTCTGGACCTCAACACCTCCTGTGCATAGTCCCGGTCCTTCTCGCCTCACCATGACCTAGCTCCGAAGTCCTGCAGCCACACAGACAAGCAAACCGTCACATAGCACCGCACGAAACAACATAATTATTATTAGCATTAGTAAAAGGTACTCATCCTTGGAATACCCAAAACAAACTCAAACTCTCTAACACAACCGTCAATTACTCATCACAAACATAGGGATACCTCCACATGGTCTCTCAGACTCCACTTCACGGGTTGTTCTATCTCCGAACACCTCCTCAAGCTCGTTATTCATTACAGCGCCATTGAAATCAGTCATGGGGTCACTAACATGTTGCAGCGAACAAACAGGTACATTTGACAGATCCACGAACGGGGGCATCGTTGTTATGAATGATGCCAACGAACTCTTCGAAAGGTTGCTCCTCTATTGGGGGGCCTTGCGAAAGATGAAGAGCAGATTCTAGTTCGTCCATGTTCCTATTCACCACATCCATATTATTTGCCACATTCTCTACAACGATTCTTCTTTGCACTGCCACTTCCAATGACCGGACTTGAGATGTGAGCACAACATCCTTGTACGTGTCCCAATCATCGTCGAACAAGATTGGCACCAAACAGGCGTGCACCTTACAGCCCACACCAGCATCACGTCGCCCCTGCAGTCCGACAGCGACCCCTGGCTCATCCCATCCAAAGGTCGACTTAATCCTAGTCACAAGAGTTTGAAAGTCTGGTGATTCGCGAAACAAAAGAACAATCACTTCCATGCCACCAAACTTGACATCAATACCCATTTCGCTAATTGACCCACCGGTAAATACATGTACAACTGTCCATCTACATCCAACAAAATACTACAAAGTCAGTACTGCAAGCCTAGTATGATAGTATGACCATACTACCAAGTATGATAAAATTCATAATGTTGTTTCATTATACGTACATACAGCAAGCCTAGTGGACTACTACGGTGCATGGTTGGTACTAGAAAGCCTATTGGTAACAAATTTACTATGCGTTACTGCAATCTAGTGGTAAATCCGAGTAGGACAACCTACAATAAGGCCATAACACCATCTCCATCAGTTCCCATCTCGTCTGGCTCTCGCTCAAAATAAGATTGGTACGAGGGTGGTTAACCTCACTAAAATTCACCTACCCATAGTGAATACATAAATCAGGGACGACCTATTACTGTGGAGCACACCCACTAAGGTTCACTTCCAAACTAATTGTACAACCTATGTTCACAACTATTTGCCACACTCTAACCTTTGCAATCAAACTTTTCCAACTTGGACCATCAGTATATTTCAAAGCATTTGGAATGGTGAAAGATAAAGCTCTATTTAAGTTGGTTTTGGTGTTAATGACAAATGCCATTATGACATTATGGTATTAATGACATATACTTTATAATGTTTTGGTGAAAATGATAAATGAATTTATGAGACTAATATGTTTATTTGAGTTTATCTTTGGTTATCTCATTTGGATGAAAAGGTGAAATCAAAGAGGTATGCATTCGAAATCGCTTTCTCATTTACAAATGCATTCATTAGATCCAAAATATAGATTGAACTCCTCAATTAGTCTAAAATGAATATGTGCACATGTCTTCACTATATACACTTGTATGCACGCATTTAGGGGAGCTCTCTATATTTTGGAGTTTCATAAGTATTGATCCATGCTTCTTTCATATGCATATTTGGGATCTTTACTTTGAAATACATACTTGAGTATATATAGCTTGTGCAATATATATATACTCATGTGCAATCGGGTTGTCATCTAACTTCTCCATTATGTGTTAACGGTTGGATGACTAATGACAACCGGATAAGTAAGCTTTGTTTAAAGCTTATCTTGGAGTATACATTTGTTGTGTACATATTGTATACTCGCAAATCAATTGTATATCTCATTATTTGTTGAGATTGTCATGAATTACCAAAATTGTGAAGTTTGGTAATCGATGACAATTGTTTTGTGGACTAACGGTTTCCATGAGTTGGATGCAGAGGTTAGGTTCCACAAATGAGAACGACTTGGGATGACTTCATGTATTGAAGGTCATCAAGTCAAGATCAAGAAGAAGATGGATTCATGTGTTGAAGGCCATCAAAGAAGAAGACGCATCATGAGTTGATGCATGAGGAGATGATCATGTGTTGATCATCAAGTTAAGGAAGACCATCATGTGTTGATGGAGTTGATGAAAGGTTGCATCATGAGTTGATGCATATCGAGACGATGACCCAAGGCAAAGGTATGACTAGCTAGGGCTAAGGACGTGTTCCTAGTCTTTTACCGGTCTTTGGTGTTTGGTTGGAAGACCGGATTGCTAGTGTAGGTTGCCGTACTATTAAGAGGGGTCATGTGTAGTAGTTTGAGTCTCATCATGTGTCGATAGCTCAAACCTCACTTGCTCTAGCTCATCTCGACATGAGGCTTATATTTGCGAATGTGTTTTGCAAATAGTTGAAGCTCATGTGGTGAATCTTTGCAACATGGGACTATGCATTGCGAATGTGTTTTGCAAGTGCTTGAAGTCCATGTTTTCATTTTTTGTGATATGAGGCTTATATTTGCAAATGTGTTTTGCAAATGGTTGAAGCTCATATATAATCCTTGTGGCATGTGACTTAGGTTTGCGAATGTGTTTCGCAAATGTGAGAAGTCCATGTACCTAATCCTTGTAGCATGATTTAAGTTTGCAAATGTGTTTTGCAAAAGTTGGAGATCATGCATTATCCCTTAGCATGGTCTAAAATTGTTTGTTGCTATTTCCTTTGACATTAGACCATGGTAGTGACTCTTTGGATGTCTTATGATTTTTGTATTGATCTAATGTGTTTGAGATTATGCAAATAGATGAGTTGTGTAGCCCTCTGAATAAGCTTTCCACAGAGTCCAAGATCACTGAATTCCGACATCGGAGTCAAAAGTTATGACCGTTTTTTCCGAGTGTCGCATGTGCTAAAAACTGGAAAACGGAAGTACCGCAATTTGTACTGCGGTAGTTCCGATTTTTGTGGAAGTCCCGCAATTTGTACTGCGGTAGTTCCGATTTTTCCGGTAGTTCCGATTTTCCGGTAGTTCTGATTTCCGGGCAGAACGTTTTTTCCAGAGAGCGATTTTTTGAATGACTTGGCCTCGGGAAAATCGGAAGTACCGCAATTTGTACTGCGGTAGTTTTGATTTCGCTGAGAAACGGCTAGTTTTCTGACTGTTGGCGAGGAAAACGGAAGTACCGCAATTTGTACTACGGTAGTTCCGATTTTCCTGATTTTTCAGGGGTTTGGCTCCAACGGCTAGTTTTCTTGTGTAGGGTATAAATACCCCCTTGTGGCCGGTTAGAGAAGGGGTTGCTTGATCCATTTCTGTTGTCTTAAGCTAGAGTGAGGCTCTCCACTCAATTGTGCATGTGTTGCACTTTGTGAGAGAGGAGAGGTGATCTAGAGTGCATGTGTTGCATCTAGAGGAGGACTTTGTGTCCGGATTGAGCTTGTGCATTTGTTGCACGTGGTGAGAGTCAAGTGAGGGACTTGGCTTATTACTCTTGGAGTTTGCTGACTCCTAGACGGCGTGGGAGGCGTCGTGCGCGGTGATCTTTTCAAGAAGCTTGTGAGAAGACCCGGCAAAGTTGTGAAGGTCGGAGCTCACCTACCCGGAGCGGGAAAGAGCTACCACTAGTGGATTGGAGGTGCTTCGGCTTAATTCGTGGAGCCAGTCCGATTTGTTCGGGCTAACCTCAACGTGGACTAGGGGAGACCAGCAAATCTCCGAACAGCACGGTAAAAAGAGAACGTGTCAATTGTGATTTGCTTTCTTGTACTCTATTTACTTTCAAGCAATTTACATACTTAGAACATATTTGATTGCTTGTCAACCTAGGATTGCAAACCTTGACTTAGGATAGAATTGTTGGTGCACTTAGACGAACTCATTAGTTTTAGGCGCTATTTGTACTAAACCATCTTGTATTTAGCTTCCGCATTGTATACTTGGTTTAGGCAAATAGAAAAGCTCTTTAATTGTTATATTAGTTTGTAGAGAATTTTTAGACCGCCTATTCACCCCCACTCTAGTCGGCCACCTCGATCTTACAAATGGCTACAAAAACTTTTATAATTTCATATGGTTGTTATTTACTTCTAAATAGTGAAGGTCAAAGTTTAAAAAGTTTAACTATGATAAAGAAACATCTATCATTGTTTACTGGAGTACACTAGTCACAAATAGAGAGGTGAAACCTATTAAGGCCTACCATCCAACACAAATATCCTCGCTATGCACCTCTCCCTTTCTCATTTCCCTTACATGTATATTCATATTATTGATCCTCCATATCACACTCTCCATCTATATCCCATCATCCCTCCATCTTCTATGACCAAACCCGTAGCTCTCAACACCTCTGGCCCTCCAAAGCATTCACTTCTAGACAAAACCTAGCCTGCCAGTCAAGCTTAGCAACACTTCTTTGGAATAGATATAAGCCCTCCACTCACTAAGCCAATCATTTCTCCAATCATAAACTACTCCACCTCTATTTCCATCCATCCTACCAAGGTCAAAACCAACGGTATCAGTGTTAACATGAATCTAGCACCACAGATGTAAAAGTATTTATATGGACACTTTTATGTGCACAAAATAATTCAAATACTCCCTACAATTTAAGCCAAATTCAATACAATTCTACATCCATTTGTACCAATGCTACACTGGGAATTACAATCACACATTGATACAAAATGAAATATTTCTCAGTACCAAATCAAAAATCACACTGAAGGGAGATGATGAGAACATGGTCATCGATTATTATCTCTACCAGTCCGAAGATGCAAGCGGGGAGGAGGCCGCTACACGCACGAAGGATGCCGCTGGGATTGGAGGTAGGCGGTGGGATCGCCGGGACTGTAGGCGGTTGGCAAAGGAGGGAATGGCAGCGAGCGATGGAGCTAGAGGTGGGGGTAGCGGTGCTGGAGGGGTGGCGAGTGGCAAGGGAGGCGGGCGACAGGGCTGGAGGGCTGGAGGCAGAGATGCAGGCAGGAGGCGGTGATGCAGGCGGGCGGTAGGGCAAGAGGCGGTGGCGATGGATTTGAGGATGAAGAAAACGTGGAGAAAAATGGGAACTAGAACACGGGCCATACTTAAATCATACATGTCACACCAAGTTTTGTGGCTTGACAATACGAGATTGTCACACCATGACGTATGGCATGACAGAGGCCACACAAGCCATTCACGTTAGCACAGCACGCGGCCGAGGGCTTGCGTGGCAGTTTTGGCCACGCCTCTATGGGTGGCGTGATAGAACGTTTTAGCCATGCTACGGATGGTGGCGTGGTCAAAGATGTCACAAATAGAAATAAAGTCCGTGAGGGATTAACTTAAAATATTAAGAAAAAAGTATTAAATAATTAAAAAATTCCATGTAAGTGCATGTTGACTTCTGCCTACCTTTGCATATGTTATACTATCATTTACTTGATAAAATGCATCAAAAAATGTTGAAATGCGTCCAAATTTAAAATGCGAAGTATTTTCTTTACTCAAGATATTAATGGGTAAAGGTCGAAATGCATCCCGTTGTTCAACATTGTAGCAAGTACTGTAGCATTGGGGATTTTTTTGCGCCTCCCGTTGTGTTTCCCGTGTGCTTCAGTGCTTGCTCTAGTGTTCCACACCACATGTCATCACCTTATTGGTTGGTTACACAAACCTATATACAGTTTCCCAATAAAATTTCTCCCACGCGCATGCAGGAGGCCAGTTGCTTCACCTGGGAATTGGAGCGTGCTCCGAATGGTGTGTTGGAGAAATAAGAGAGAAGACTAGTGTAATTAGGGCGTCCGCAATGGTAATAGCTAGTACTAGCTATATAGTCAGCTGATGTGGAGGTGAGAGATAAAAGCAAAGGCTATTTTATACTGTTGGACCCACATGCTCATCTCTCATGTTCTTGGACTACGTGAAATAGATCAGCTATTTGCTCGTCGCTAGTGACTACTCTCTCTCCTACTTTTTCTTTGCCACATCAGATCTAGCTAACTAAATAGCCAGCTGTTGGAGACGCCCTTAAGGTGAAGAAATAAAATTAAGAAGATTGTTGATATAATTAATCTTATTTTTGGTAGAACCCGTTTATTTTGAAGAGTTTGTGTCGTATTTAGGAACTATTAGTTATGAATACTAGAGTTAGTTTGTAATCCCTTCTAGATACATAGAGTTTTCGTTGAATACAATTAGTTATTTGCTCAGAATGAAAGGGTACACGTATGATCAGTTTTAGTGAAGAGGAAAAATAAAAAAGCAGTACTTAAAAAATAGATCTACTGTTGTTCGCGTCATGTGTTATCTCTCTAGCAGGGAACACAGGGAGTAGTTCCATCGCGTCAACAGTTGACACGTCACATCATCGGGTCCCACAGGAACAGTCAGCAGGACCCACGGAGCAGACTCAGGTTAACGTGCAGTTGCAGTATCGACTACAGCGATCTCGGTTGAGAGACGGAAAAGAAGGCTACATTATACCTAAGTAGCTAAATTATCTTTAAGAAATTTTAATTATAAATAAATAAATCTATGAACAAGGAGAATAGATCTAAAAACTAATAAAATATCGTTTCATGGTGTTTTCTCGATTATTCTCTAATAATTCTCTGTTAATTAGTTGCATGGATTACTTTGGTGATTATTATTTCTCAACACACGTCATCAACATGAATAGCTCTACAAGGTGTATTATATGCAAACATCAAACTAGTCTATTACGCATTGCAATCTCGTAGATCAATCTAGATTGAAAGTGTATTTGTTACAATGCCATGATTTGATTGAAAGTGTATTTATTGCAACGCCATGATTAGGGCCTCACTCATTTCGGCTTAAACTTCTAGTTTCTAGCTTATTTTTTACTATTCCTAAATTTCGTCTTTTTCTGACTTTTTAGCTTTTTTGAGCTTTTTTACCGGTTCTTTTTTCCCATATTCGTTTGCGTTATCCGTGATGGGCTAACCTATTTTTTCATTTTTAATTTTTTTTAAATTTAGTTACACCAAATAAACCATCATTAACTATAGTGCAATTTCAGTTAGGTACAGTGTAATTTCAACCATAAACCAGCTTATTTCAGCCCAATCAAGCAGCACCAAGATCAGTAGTGTTCTAGTTGATTCTAATCACATGTTGATCTATAAATTGTTGGCATGATTATTCATCTTTATAATTTGGTAGATTGAATATCTAGGTTCTTGATTGGAATGCCTGGTCAGATTAGAATCGAGATTGATTAGAGAGAAGAAGAAAAATCTTGCAAATATACATGCATGGTTTCGGCGCAATGCTGTAGGGAGTCAAGCCGCTCGTTGACGCTACCAAGACGCCTGCCGCTTGAAGCCGCCGCTTGCCTGAAGCCGCTGTGCTGCCGCTCATCGGCCGCCAATGCCGCCTTCGAACCACTGCACCCGAAGCCGAGCCCGAGGCTGCCTCCGCACCCGGTCGCCCCTGCGTACGATGCCCAAAGCCGCCAGCCGCCACTTGGATTTGACTGCCGAAGCACACGAGAGACCCTGCATTCTCCATGCCTAAGGCCGACCACCAAGAACCGACCGCTGCCTCTGCGTACACTGAAGAAGACACAGACTCCGCACTCGAGGCCGCCGCTAGGAGCGCTACTTTCTCTACGCCCAAGGCCGACCGTCGGGAGCTGGCCGCCACCACCGCGCCTTCCGAGAAAAGACGTAGACCGCACCTAGAGAAATCACCGTGCCCCCCGACTCTGCGCCCACCGCACCTGGTCGCCTCCGCGCGTCAGCCCGAAGCTACCACGGCCCAGCCTCCTTGGCCACCGCCCGCAACCGCCAAGAAATGGGGGAACCAGTAGCTAGGGTTTTAACCCTTGCCATCGGCCTTTTCTTTGGGCTGACGAGGCACATAGGCCAAATGGACTGAACCTGGCCCAATCGCGCATAAAATAAAAAAGAAAGAAAAATCCAGCTGGCCACTTTTTGGTTTAGTCCCTGGAGTTTAGGAAAAATAGAGAAATCTGTTGAATAATGCGATAATATTCTAAATTTTTGACCCTGAAGTTTGTCAATATAGCAAATAAGTCCATTAGACCGACTTTCTCTCTAAAAATTATTCTTAGATTGTATGAGCTTTATTACAATCTTATTATAACTTTGATGTTATCATGTTTTGTAGATTTATTTTCTTTAGTATTTTGTTTCTACTTATTAGTAATTCCAAAAATTGCTTATTAATTAGCATACATTCATTAAAAATTATTAGGAAATTCTAGAAAATCCTAAATAATGTCTACTAATATAAAAAATCCATACCTTACTAATTTAGCAATATTTATGCATTTTTACCTATCGTAAATTTAGAAGTTTGCATGAATAATGTAGGAAATGTTTGACATCACTAAGAAGGAGTTTGCTGAGCTCACCTTGACCTTGGGCAGCAGCAACTACTTCACATGGGCAATAGATGCTAGGATCAACTTGACAGCTTAGTCGTAAGGCGCTGCCATTACCCAGCCAACATTTGGGGCTCCTGCCATTTTTGTGGCCATCAAATGTGCGGCACTGCACTTCTTGAGGCACCACATCCAACCAGACCTGAAGTCTAAATACCTGCTAGAAGAGGACCTGTTGGCATTGTGGAATTCCCTGAAGGCAAGGTATGACCAACAAAGGTTCATCATGCTACCTGAAGCACAGCGTGAGTGGACCAGCATAAGGTTCTAGGACTTCAAGAAGGTGTCAGCATATAATTCTACCAAACTTAGGTTCTGTAACCACAATGCTACATACACTGAAATGATAGACAAGACATTGAGCACTTCCACCCCACCCATCGAACACTCCAGCAGTAGTACCGTCAGGCCAAGTACAAGAAGTACTCAGAAATGATTACCACCCTTCTCGAGGCCGAGAAGAATGATGAGTTACTAATGAAGAACTATCAGACTCATCCCACTGGGTCACAGCCGCTGCTAGAAGCTCATGCTAATTTTTAGAAGACCAATGGTGGCCAGGGCCACGAAAGGGACCCAAGCGAAAGGGTGGGAAGTGGAAAAAGTTAAATGTGTAGAAGGAAAATGGTAAACCCTGTTGGATGGGGCAAGGGAGAGGAGAGCAACAAAAGCCAGACTTGGGCAACAAGTCAGACCACCCCTGCGCCTTACTATAGGTGCGGATGTATAGATCATTGGTCTTGTACTTGCTGCACTCCGAAGCATCTGGTAGATCTCTACCAGGAGTCCATTGGCAAGAGCAAGAAGGTACCAGGAAAGAAGGCCGAGTCACTTTGTCGATCAGCCTGATGCTGGTAAGGGTGATGCACCGAATGCAAAAATGGAGCTCTACACTATAGCAAGGGGTGATCACATGGAAATTGACATATATGGCAACTTGCAGTAGTCCGTAGGTAGCTCCCCCTAGGCAACTCCAGATGTCATATTTTTTCCTTAAGTTTGCTTTACCAGTTTAGGTTATTTTAGGAGAATAATGGATTCTTTATACTCTTGCAGAGCATTAATTATGTAGAATTTAAATATTATTCTAGATGAATAAATTTGGTTGCCTGTTCTTTTGAGCTTTATTCCTCTTGAATTATTGTTTAATTATATTATGCTCTATATAAAACAACTTCTTAAATCTGATGGCATGGAAGGAGATTTGTCTGGTAGACAGTAGAACTACCAACTCAATTATAAGGGATACCAAGTATTTCCAAACATTAACCAAGAAAACGGGAAATATCATGACCATCGTTAGAAGTGATGCTCTAATCGTTGGCACTGAAAGGGTCACACTCATTCTCCTTATAAGTACCTAAATAATGACAGATGATGATCTCCTGTATCCCAAATTAAAGTGTACCTTATTAAGTTTCAAGGATATTCACTTGAACAATCTCCACGTAGAGTTGATAATAAAAGGGGTACAGAATATCTCCTCCTGACTAAGTCTGACGGTGATTAGAAACGAGTAGTTGAAAAACTTCCCTCCTTATCTAGGTTATATTATACCTGCATCAAACCTAAACAATATGTTGCAGTGAAAATAAAATATAAAACATTAGAGTCCTTTAAGATCTGGTACAATCGATTAGGGCATCCAAGGGTAGGAATGATAAGAAAAATTATAAGCAATTCTATTGATCATAACTTAAAAACTCTATCCTTTCCTAAACCTGAAGATTTCATGTACCCAACCTGTGCCAAAGAAAAACTGATAACTAGACCCTCTTATCTAAAAATTAAGGGAGAATCATCTATTTTCCTGGAGAGAATGTAGAGTGATATCTGTGGACCTATTCAACCTGTTGGGTCCCTTTAGATATTTTATGGTGGTATTAGATGCTTCTACTAGATGGTCCTATGTATGCCTGTTGTCTACTAGGAAACACGCCTTTGCTAAACTAATAGCACAAATTATTAGATTACGAGCAAACTTTCCAGATGAAAGGATTAAGTCCATTAGAAAGGACACTACCGATGAGTTTACCTCTAGGGGATTTAATGACTACTGTTTAGCTTTAGGCATTAAAGTAGAGTACTCAGTACCACACATCCACACTCAGAATAGCCTTACAGAGACATTCATTAAACGAATTAAGCTTATTGCCAGGCCACTATTGTAGAATTGTATGCTTTCCACTAGATGATGGGGCCATGCAGTGTTGCATGTTGTCGCACTAATAAACTTATTGCCAGGCCACTATTGTAGAATTGTATGCTTTCCACTAGATGATGGGGCCATGGCATCGATTATGATGGAACTTATTCTCCTGTCATGAGTGGAATAACGTTCCAATATTTAATATAAGTGGCAGTAGGTATGACTTTAAGTATGCAATTAATGAATGTAGTGACCACATATTTATATGAGTCACTGGATTCGGAAATTTATATGAAAGTCCCAAAAGGAGTAAAGATTCTAGATCCAAATAAAATAAACCGCAACATGTATAGCATCAAATTGGAAAGGTTGTTGTACAGATTAAAACAGTCCGAAGGAATGTAGCACAACCGGCTTAGTGAATTCCATTTGAAGAGATGGTACACTAATAATGAGGATTGTCCCTGTGTATTCATAAATAATTCCAAGAATGGATTTTGTATTGTCTTAGTGTATGTCGATGATTTGAATATCATCGGAACGACAGAGGACATAAAGAAAGCAACTTCCTATCTTGTTAAGGAGTTGAAATTAAGGATTTAGGTTGAAACAAATTTTGCTTAGGCTTGTAGCTTGAGCACCTCTCTAGAGGGATTTTAGTACACCAATCCTCTTATATCAAGAAGGTTTAGAGAAATTTAACATAGATAAGTCACATTCATTATGAAATCCGATGGTGGTCCAATCCTAGAAGCGGATAAAGATCCTTTTAGACCAACGATGGAAAATGAGGAAATTCTTGGACCAGAGGTTCCGTATTTAAGTGTCATTGGGGCACTAATGTATATTGCTAATTACACAAGGCTGAACATTGCTTTCGTAGTGTCAGACCCAGATTTTTCAATCCGAATCTTACTGTGTTTCACTGCACTAATCCCTGGATCAGTAGTTAGTGCACACAGGTACATTGCTGAATCATTTCATACATCGCATAATCATCTATTATATTACATTAATTGAAATACACCACGTCGGGTGACAGTTTACAAAAGGGGCCGATTAGGCCAAATGTCTTTATTACAAACGCACAGCGGAATCATAGCAAAAGCAAACCCAAATCCACAGGCAAGCGACTGGAAGGTACTGTGTGCATTATATGTCACCAGCTAACTAGTAACATACGTGCACACAACGCCGGATGTCCACTTGTCCGCTTCTACTTAACGAAGCCTACGCCTTAGTTTCCTTCGTCATTCTTCTCCTCCGTAGCGGGAGCTTCCTCGTAGGCGTAGTGGTCTTGTGTTCCTGCTTCTGGATTTTTGTCGCAAAAGCGAGTATGAGCACTCCGACCCCGTGCTCAGCGAGCCAACACACAGAATGCAATATTTAACATGTATGGCTAATCAAAGGGTGGCTTAGGTTTATTTTATTTTTTTACGAAGAGTGCTTTTGAATACAATTATATAAAAATCCTTAAGGCCTAGCAATTTAAACACAAGTATATGTTGTGAATGAATGCAATATTATAGTGACTCAGATTCCATCCACCGTTACATGGCATCTGCACCATATATCAATTCTTCAGCGTTATAGCCGCTTAACTTACCACTGGGACGACACCCAGGACAATTCCAAACCAGGGCAGTCCATCGCCCTTCCACTTTTCCATTCCCAGTTTTTCAATATTTTAAAACAGAACTATATCTAGTTAAGTTCCCATGTCTTCTCTTGACCGTGGGCACGGCTATTCGAATAGTTTTGACTCTGCAGAGTTTGTACACTTTCACCACAAGAGACAATCAACTCGTTGCACCACACGATTCCTTAGATGTGTGGTTGAGCAGACCATCACAGTGACTTTTCAAAGTATCTAGTCCCTTTTGTCATCTCACCCTATGGGAAACTGCCCACTTGCGGTGGGTCCCATACGTTGCACGGGATGTTCCCCACGGCTACTAGCGTACGGGCTCCACTCCCCTCTGCGCTAGTACGACTGGGAAACGTCACCCTCCCCTCGGTGTCCCTTTAGGCCTCCCCTTGCCCTTGTATAATCACTTCTATCCACTACCAGTGAGATGAGTCCGGGGTTTTCGATAAATTTACTTAGCCAAGCTATACTTTACAGACTTGTGGTTGTACTGTTTTACACGGGTTGACATGACAAGATTCGGTCCTTAGTGGCATCTGGGCGGTCTACCACTAACCCATTTTGTGCTTCCACTGCACCACACTCACACCCTCAAACCAATCCGCCCAGATATTTAAGCAAGTTGGGTATTTTGAGGGTATAAAATAGTCATGTCAAATATACCAGTCATTCCCACCATGACTGCCCAAACCATTTTCTCATCATTAAAAGCGATCATGATGTATTGGGCATTTCAGCGCCCCCTGAGTATTAATGCAACACTAAGCATAGCATATCATTAGGGACTTATTTTCGAAATATTAGTATTATACTTTTGCTAGGGCGACAAGGTTTACACATTCAATCATTCCAAAGGAGGGGTAATACTATTCAAGGTAAACATTGGCATTTAACTAGAATATCAAGTTTAGCATGTATTTGCATAAAAATAACAGCATGCATTTTGTTAATTTAAAACAAAGTAATTTGCAGAAATGTAGGTTCAACATGATCAAAGTATTGACTCGCCTTGGTCACAGTGGTCGGGTGCTTGATTATCCGGATCTTCTAGTGCTGCGGCCTCGAACTCTTCCTCTTGAGCCTCGTATGCTATTTGATCGTGCGAAATACCCAAATAAAAGAAAAGCAATCAATCACTCAAAAGATCACCAGAAATTCAAATGAACTCTAAAAATTATGATTTCAGTTCCATTGCATAGACCTTGATTTTATATGAATTTAGAAATTTGTCTCACTCAATTTGGAGTTAAAATGAAAAAGTTATGATCATTTGAAGTTCTCAGTTCAGTTAATTCCAAAAATTATGAAATTTCTGACAGTGGGTCCCACATGTCATTTTCTTTTATTTTAATTTCTTTTCTTGCTGTGCCGCTGTCAAGTGGGTCCAGGTACTGTTCAATGGGGCCCAGTGTCGCGAGGGCTCAGTGCAGACGTGCATCGACCGTGGGGCCCGGTCGATGGGCGCTCAGTCACAGCCGACAGTGGGGCCCACTGTCGATGAGGAAAAATGAAAAGAAGTGCTCAACCGCACGCGCGGAGCCGGGCTCGAACGCGCGCCGCGGGAGCGGGGAAGGGAAAGAGCGAGCGGAGGTAACCAAGTGGGCGGGGAGGCTTTGCCTACCCCATAAGGGTGGCTTACCCTTTTGAGGTAGCTTGCGGAGGCGGCCGGGCAGAGGAGGAAGAAGACGGCGGCGCCGGCGGCGAGTGGTGACCGGAGGGGTCCGGGTCGTTCGTGGAATATAATCCTGGCGCGACGGTGAGTCTTCTGGTGTAGTCGGCCGTGGTGGAGAAGCACGGTGGCGGGCCGGCGGCGTGCGACGGCGGAGGTTCGGGGAGGTGATCGACGCCGGTGTTGCTCCGGTGATGGGAGGTCCGGGGAAGGAGGGGGTTGGCTTCACCGCGCACCCGTGAAGCTCTGGAAGCTTGGGATTGCCCGGTGGTGGCCGGGAGCGGCGGGGAGGGTGGCGCCGGAGCTCGGGAAGAAGGAGAGGCGGCGGGGTGGGGGCTTCTCGGTGCAGTGCGGGCGGGAGGGAGAAGTGATGCGTTGCGGCGCGGTAGAGATCCCAGACAAGGTTTTTATAGCGGGGAGGGGGCGCGGCGAGGTCGACATGTGGCCGCTGCCCTGTTCACGCCGGCGAGGGGGAATGGACGAGATCTTCCCCGAGATCACGCGGGAGAGAGAGAGAGAGAGATGGTTCTTTGAATTTGCCCGCGGGGTATGAGAGAGAGAGGGAGGGGATTGGCTGCGGCTAACGCGAGGGAGAGCTGGCGAGAGAGAGGGCTGCGTCGCGGCCGCGTGGAGAAGAAGAGGAGGAAGGAGAAGGAGAGCGCGGGCGGGGCCACCGGCCAGAGAAAGAGGCGTCTGGCGCGCGGGGCCGCGAGGCAGCGGGAGAAGGAGCAGGCGAGGCACGGGCCCGCGGCGCAGAGGGAGAAGCGGGTCGCGGTCGGGGCACGGGCGTGAGAAGCTGGGCAGTGCGGCGTTGGCCCACGCGGGCGTGCGGAGAGAGAGCTGGGCCGGGGTGACACATATATGTCCTTATATATATTGCTATTCATATGAGTTTGCATATATGCATAAATATTAACCTCCTTTAATTTGCTTGCCCCAAATTTTTAGGGATGATATTTCATGCTTATTTACAATTCTCCTTTGGCACTTTATGGACCATCTTTTCAGATTCTTCCTTTGTTTCTCATGTTTTTATCATTTTATGTGTTGATTTCTTTCCTTTTTTTACTTTTGATATTCCTTTATATTTACAAAAAGCCAATAAACTCCAAATTTAAATAAAAAGCAAATAAAACAATCCAAAAACTTGATAATTTTTTTATTTATATTTTCCAGGATGTTACAAATCTACCCCCCTTAAAAAGAATCTCGACCCCGAGATTCAGCCTAACTAGTGAATAGGTCGGGGTAATCTTGACGCAGTTTATCTTCTCTTTCCCATGTAGCTTCCTTCTTGGAATGATGACTCCATTGTACTCTACACATGCGAATGATTTGAGTCCTTGTCTTTTTCTCCACAGTATCTAAGATTTTGATGGGACGCTCCTTGTAGGTTAAATCTTCTTCAAGCTCAATAGCTTCAAGTGGAGTTTGATCTTCTGGTACTCGTAGACATTTCTTGAGTTGGGACACATGGAAAACATTGTGTATATCAGATAGGTTTTGAGGTAATTCTAACTGATAGGCAACTTCTCCTTTCTTGGCCACAATTGGGAATGGTCCCACATAGCGAGGGGTAAGTTTGCCTTTGACTTTAAACCTCTTAACTCCTCGTAGAGGTGAAACCTTCAGGTAGACATAATCTCCAACCTCAAATGTCAGTGGTCTTCTTCTTTTGTCTGCATAACTCTTTTGCCTAGACTGGGCTGCCTGTAATCAATCTCTGATTAGACGAACCTTCTCTTCAGCTTGTTTGAGAACGTCGGGTCCAAATATAATGTTCTCCCCCACTTCCGACCAATATAGTGGGGTTCTGCACTTCCTTCCATATAAGGCTTCAAATGGTGCCATATGAAGGCTGGTCTGATAGCTATTGTTGTAGGCAAATTCAGCATATGGCAAACATTTATCCCAGTCTTTGGAGAAATCCAATGCACAAGCTCTAAGCATATCTTCTAGTATCTGGTTCACTCTTTCTGTTTGTCCATCCGTCTGAGGGTGATAGGCGGTGCTGAAATCCAGGTGAGTGCCAAGAGCTTCATGTAGTCTATCCCAGAAATGCGAGGTAAATTGACAACCTCGATCTGATACTATCCTTTTTGGCACACCGTGCAAACACACGATGCGGGACATATACAGTTCTGCTAACTTGTCTCCCTTGTAGGTTGTCTTGACCGGAATAAAGTGGGCGACTTTGGTCAACCTATCAATTATAACCCATACAGAGTCATATCCTGACTTGGTTCGTGGGAATCCAGTGATGAAATCCATTCCGACTTCTTCCCACTTCCACTGGGGTATCTGCAATGGCTGTAATAGTCCTGCAGGTCTCTGATGCTCTGCTTTCACTCTTTGACACACATCACAGCAAGCTACATGCTCAGCAATGTCTCTTTTCATACGGGGCCACCAACAAAAGTGTTTCATACCTTGATACATCTTAGTGCTCCCGGGGTGGAGGGAATATGGAGAGCTATGTGCCTCCCTCAATATCATATTCTTAAGATCTTTGTGATGTGGGACTACGATACGTGTTCCATATCGTAGAGTACCCTCATGGTCAATTTTCATGTTGGGTGCCTTCCCTTCTTACATTAATCTCTTCCATTTCAAAATGGCTGGATCATCTTGCTGTGCTGCCATAATCATTTCTTCTATACTTGATTGGATTTCCATGGCGGCTAGAGTGCCTGGCCCTACTATTTCCAAATTCAAAGCTTTTAATTCCTTGTAGAGCTCAGGTTGATGTTCCTGTACCATAAAGTTATTGCAGTAAGCCTTACGGCTCAATGCATCTGCTACCACATTGGCCTTCCCAGGGTGGTAGTGTACACTGATATCATAATCCTTGATTAATTCTAGCCATCTTCTTTGCCTCAGATTAAGGTGAGATTGTGTGAAGAAATACTTTAGGCTCTTGTGATCTGTATACACATCACAATGGTTACCAATCAAGTAATGCCGCCAAATCTTCAATGCATGAATCACTGATGCTAGCTCCAGATCATGGGTGGGGTAGTTAGCTTCATGGGGACGAAGTTGTCTGGACGCATATGACACAACCCTACCTTCTTGCATTAGTACGCATCCAAGCCCTTGATGTGAGGCATCACAATATACCTCAAAACCTTTGCGTACATCTGGTAAAACTAACAAAGGAGTTGTGGTCAATCTTTTCTTCAACTCTTGGAAACTGTCTCCACAAGCCTTGATCCACTCAAATTTTTGCTCTTTCTTTAGTAATTGGGTCATCGGCCTGGCAATTCGGGAAAATCCCTCTATGAACCTCCTGTAGTACCCAGCCAAACCGAGAAAACTCCTCACTTCAGTGACAGAAGTAGGCTGTTTCCATTCTGTGACAGCTGCAATCTTGGCGGGGTCAACAGATATTCCTCCTGCTGACACTATATGTCCTAAAAAGCTGATATCCTTCAGCCAAAATTCACACTTGCTGGATTTGGCATACAGCTGATGTTCTTTTAGCTTCTCCAACACTAGGCGCAGATGTTCTGCATGCTCTTCTGAATTTTTGGAGTATATAAGGATGTCGTCGACGAAGACCACGACAAACTTGTCCAAATACTCCATGAATACCTTGTTCATCAGATTCATAAAATAGGCTGGGGCATTGGTTAACCCAAAAGACATGACCAGAAATTCATACAGTCCATATCTAGTGGTAAAAGCTGTTTTGGGTATATCTTCTGGCCTGATCTTCAACTAATGGTAACCCGATCTCAGGTCAATTTTAGAGAATACAGTGGCTCCACCGAGCTGATCAAATAGATCATCAATCCTTGGAAGGGGGTACTTATTTTTGATGGTCACTTCATTTAAGGCCCGGTAATCCACACACATTCTTGCGGTACCATCCTTCTTCTTCACAAACAGCACTGGTGGTCCCCATGGCGATGAGCTAGGTCTGATAAATCCCCTCTCCTGCAACTCCTGAAGTTGTTTCTTCAATTCTTCTAGCTCTTCCACCGTCATCCTATAAGGTCTCTTGGAGATTGGAGCGGCTCCCGGCTTCAAATTGATAACAAATTCCAGGTCTCTATCTGGGGGCATGCCTGGCAGTTCTTCGGGAAACACTTCGGGATAGTCTTGCACTACTATCATGCCTTCTAGGGGTACGTCCTCACAATGATAGATTGCACGTCCCCACCGATATGGTCGGTCCACTTTTATACTTATGGTCATTCCAGGGCACTTGACCACTTTCACTGTTCTGGTGGCACACTCTAGGACACCTTGATTTTTAGCTAACCAATCCATTCCTAGTATGACGTCTAGGGTCTGGGAGCTTAATACTATCAGGTCAGCAAGGAAATCACATTTTTCCATGGTAATGGTCACCTCTGGGCATACTAGGGTAGCAGTAATTGGTCCAGCTGGTGAGTTGAGCACCAATGGCTTCTTAAGGTTATAGACAGGTAATCCCAATTTATCAGCATACCCCTTAGATATAAATGAATGTGAAGCTCCTGAATCAAATAATACTTGTGCTGGTATAGTCTTGACAGAAAACGTACCCATAAGAACTCCAGCTGCTTCTTGGGCTTCTTCAATCTGTAATATGGTTGACTCGCCTCGGTTTGAGTGGAGTGTTTTGCTAGCTTGAGAGCTTTCTTTGTCCCCTCGCCAGAGTCAAGCTTGATCATGGATGGGACATTCTGCTTATGTGGGCATCTGTTGGCAAAGTGTCCCTTCTCCCCACAGCTAAAACAATTAAAATTTGCTGCGGGGTTTGTACCACCATATTGTCCTCCTGGGCGTGAGGTTTGAGATATACTTCCGCCAGGCCTAAAGGCTGGGGTTGAAACACTAGATTGATTGGACCTTGAGAAGGAGGGGTTGTTGAAGAATTTTTGAATAAATCTTCCTTGCGGCCGTTGAGTGGTCATCTTGCGCTTACGACTGGCTTCAAGAATCTTCTTCTCATTTTCCAGGGTCAATGCCTTGTTTACTAACTGATGAAAGTTGGTGAAATCCTGGGTGATCAGCTGCACTCTTAGTTCATCCTTCAATCCTTCAAAGAATCTGTCAATCTTTTCTTCCTCTTGTTCTATATCCTTCTGAGCATATCGGGCCAACTGCGTGAATTTTGTAAGATATTCACTGACATATTGGTTCCCTTGCTTGAGATTGCGGAATTCATTCTTCTTTATCCGCATTATTCCTGCTGGAATGAAGTTGTCTTTGAAAACCTTCTTGAATTCTGACCATGGAATAGCTTCAGTGTCACCCCCGGTGGTAGCATCTTCCTGGCCTCTAGCAGCTACATAATTCTCCCACCATGCTGCGGCAGCTCCTTGAAGTAGGTGGGTGGCAAATATGACTTTATCCCCCTCTGCGCATTTGATTAAGCGCAGCTTCCTTTCAGTATCTCGAAGCCAATCTTCTGCTTCCAGTGGTTCTTCTGCTGATGTGAATGTAATTGGTCTGGTCCTCTGGAAATCCCCTAAGTCAGCTCTGTGTCCGCCAGAGCTTCCTTGCTGCCCCGCATAAATGGCTTGCAGAATCTGGGTTTGTTGCGCCATTACTTGGGCCATTGTGGGATTAACTGGGGGGTTTGGGAGGTCAGCATCTTGGTTCTGATTTTCCTCGGGGGTCGCGCCACGGTTTGAGTCTACCTCAGCATGCTGAGGGTTAGCATGGGCCCGAGACCGTGTAACTCTTGGACTGGACATCTGCAGTTACAGCTTCATAACTTAGTACTAAGACTACCTTTGAGAAAAAGGAAGGGTATCAACCCTTGTTGCAAAAAGAACCATAAGGTAAACGACAAAAGAACATTCAACATAAGGCCTTATGCCTGGCCATTCATTAAGTAGACCAATAACCACTTAGCCAACATTTATGCTGGACTTTTATATTACGGGTATATAACTAGTACTTGCATCACTCTAAGTACGGTACCATGCCATCTACTTCTTCGTTGGTAATCTGCAGGATGCGATAATTGGGCTGCTCCTGCCCTCAGTGGATTTAATTTTTATTACTAGTTATTTTCGAAGCATATGTTAATGAAGTATAGAATAGAGTAGAGCTAGGAAGGATACGAAAAAGAAGTAGTATGCTATATTTTTCACAATCATTTTTATAAGTTTTGCAAATATTGTCCATCCTAATTCTCATTCTATGGATTTTACCCTACAGTCGTATGCTCTGATACCAGCGCTGTCAGACCCAGATTTTTCAATCCGAATCTTACTGTGTTTCACTGCACTAATCCCTGGATCAGTAGTTAGTGCACACAGGTACATTGCTGAATCATTTCATACATCGCATAATCATCTATTATATTACATTAATTGAAATACACCACGTCGGGTGACAGTTTACAAAAGGGGCCGATTAGGCCAAATGTCTTTATTACAAACGCACAGCGGAATCATAGCAAAAGCAAACCCAAATCCACAGGCAAGCGACTGGAAGGTACTGTGTGCATTATATTTCACCAGCTAACTAGTAACATACGTGCACACAACGCCGGATGTCCACTTGTCCGCTTCTACTTAACGAAGCCTACGCCTTAGTTTCCTTCGTCATTCTTCTCCTCCGTAGCGGGAGCTTCCTCGTAGGCGTAGTGGTCTTGTGTTCCTGCTTCTGGATTTTTGTCGCAAAAGCGAGTATGAGCACTCCGACCCCGTGCTCAGCGAGCCAACACACAGAATGCAATATTTAACATGTATGGCTAATCAAAGGATGGCTTAGGTTTATTTTATTTTTTTACGAAGAGTGCTTTTGAATACAATTATATAAAAATCCTTAAGGCCTAGCAATTTAAACACAAGTATATGTTGTGAATGAATGCAATATTATAGTGACTCAGATTCCATCCACCGTTACATGGCATCTGCACCATATATCAATTCTTCAGCGTTATAGCCGCTTAACTTACCACTGGGACGACACCCAGGACAATTCCAAACCAGGGCAGTCCATCGCCCTTCCACTTTTCCATTCCCAGTTTTTCAATATTTTAAAACAGAACTATATCTAGTTAAGTTCCCATGTCTGCCCTTGACCGTGGGCACGGCTATTCGAATAGTTTTGACTCTGCAGAGTTTGTACACTTTCACCACAAGAGACAATCAACTCGTTGCCCACACGATTCCTTAGATGTGTGGTTGAGCGGACCATCACGGTGACTTTTCAAAGTATCTAGTCCCTTTTGTCATCTCACCCTATGGGAAGCGCCCACTTGCGGTGGGTCCCATACGTTGCGGGATGTTCCCCACGGCTACTAGCGCACGGGCTCCACTCCCTCTGCGCTAGTACGACCGGGAAACGTCACCCTCCTCGGTGTCCCTTTAGGCCTCCCTTGCCCTTGTATAATCACTTCTATCCACTACCGGTGAGATGAGTCAGGGTTTTCGATACATTTACTTAGCCAAGCTATACTTTACTGGACTTATGGTTGTCTTTGTTTTACACGGGTTGACATGACAAGATTCGGTCCTTAGTGGCATCCAGGCGGTCTACCACTAACCCATTTTGTGCTTCCACTGCACCACACTCACACCCTCAAACCAATCCGCTTGGATATTTAAGCAAGTTGGGTATTTTGAGGGTATAAAATAGTCATGTCAAATATACCAGTCATTCCCACCATGACTGCCCAAACCATTTTCTCATCATTAAAAGCGATCATGATGTATTGGGCATTTCAGCGCCCCGAGTATTAATGCAACACTAAGCATAGCATATCATTAGGGACTTATTTTGAAATATTAGTATTATACTTTTGCTAGGCGACAAGGTTTACACATTCAATCATTCCAAAGGAGGGGTAATACTATTCAAGGTAAACATTGGCATTTAACTAGAATATCAAGTTTAGCATGTATTTGCATAAAAATAACAGCATGCATTTTGTTAATTTAAAACAAAGTAATTTGCGAAATGTAGGTTCAACATGATCAAAGTATTGACTCGCCTTGGTCACAGTGGTCGGGTGCTTGATTATCCGGATCTTCTAGTGCTGCGGCCTCGAACTCTTCCTCTTGAGCCTCGTATGCTATTTGATCGTGCGAAATACCCAAATAAAAGAAAAGCAATCAATCACTCAAAAGATCACCAGAAATTCAAATGAACTCTAAAAATTATGATTTCAGTTCCATTGGATAGACCTTGATTTTATATGAATTTGTCTCACTCAATTTGGAGTTAAAATGGAAAAGTTATGATCATTTGAAGTTCTCAGTTCAGTTAATTCCAAAAATTATGAAATTTCTGACAGTGGGTCCCATATGTCATTTTCTTTTATTTTAATTTCTTTTCTTCTTTGTCTTGCATTGTCAAGTGGGTCAGTCTTGTTCAATGGGGCCCAGTGTCGCGAGGGCTCAGCAGAGACGTCATCGACCGTGGGGCCCGCGGTCGATGGCGCTCAGTCACAGCCGACAGTGGGGCCCACTGTCGATGAGGAAAAATGAAAAAAGTGCTCAACCGCACGCGCGAGCGGGCTCAGCAGCGCGCGAGGCGGGAAGGAAGAAGCGGCGGAGGTAACCAAGTGGGCGGGAGGCTTTGCCTACCCCATAAGGGTGGCTTACCCTTTTGAGGTAGCTTGCGGAGGCGGCCGGGCAGAGGAGGAAGAAGACGGCGGCGCCGGCGGCGAGTGGTGGCCGGAGGGGTCCGGGTCGTTTGTGGAATATAATCCTGGCGCGACGGTGAGTCTTCTGGTGTAGTCGGCCGTGGTGGAGAAGCACGGTGGCGGGCCGGCGGCGTGCGACGGCGGAGGTTCGGGGAGGTGATCGACGCCGGCGTTGCTCCGGTGATGGGAGGTCCGGGGAAGGAGGGGGTTGGCTTCACCGCGCACCTGTGAAGCTCTGGAAGCTTGGGATTGCCGGAGGTGGCGGGAGCGGCGGGAGGTGGCGCGCGGAGCTCGGGAAGAAGGAGAGGCGGCGGGGGTGGGGCTTCTCGGTGCAATTGCGGGCGGGGAGGAAGAAGTGATGCGTTGCGCGCGGTAGAGATCCCAGACGAGGTTTTATAGCGGGGGAGGCGCGGCGAGGTCGACATGTGGCCGCTGCCACATTCACGCCGGCGAGGAATGGGCGAGATCTTCCCGAGATCACGGAGAGAGAGAGAGAGATGGTTCTTTGAATTTGCCCGGGTATGAGAGAGAGAGGAGGATTGGCTGCGGCTAACGCGAGGGAGAGGCGAGAGAGAGGCTGCGTCGCGGCGCGTGGAGAAGAAGAGGAGGAAGGAGAAGGTGGCGCGGGCGGGCCACCGGCCGAGAAAGAGGCGTCTGGCGCGGGCCGCGAGGCGGCGGAGAAAAGCGAGCGAGGCAACGCGCATGGCCTTGAGAGGAGAAGCGGCACAGTCGGGCGCGGCGTGAGAAGTCTGGGCGATCTGGCGTTAGCCCACGAGCGTGCGGAGAGAGCTGGGCGGGGTGACGCGCCGGCCGTGGGTTATTTTCATTTCCTTTTCTTTTTCTTTTTATTTTATTTTGCTTTTGCATTTGAATTTTGCATGTATGTACACTTGCACATACATCTTGGGTATATACCTTTATACATATTTATTTATCCATTCTTTCACATGGTATTCTTATGCATATATATATATATATATATATATATATATATATATATATATATATATATATATATATATATATATATATATATATATATATATATATATATATATTTATTTATTTATTTATTTATTTATGGTATTCATGTGTACACATATATGTCCTTATATATATTGCTATTCATATGAGTTTGCATATATGCATAAATATTAACCTCCTTTAATTTGCTTGCCCCAAATTTTTAGGGATGATATTTCATGCTTATTTACAATTCTCCTTTGGCACTTTATGGACCATCTTTTCAGATTCTTCCTTTGTTTCTCATGTTTTTATCGTTTTATGTGTTGATTTCTTTCCTTTTTTACTTTTGATATTCCTTTATATTTACAAAACGCCAATAAACTCCAAATTTAAATAAAAAGCAAATAAAACAATCCAAAAACTTGATAATTTATTATTTATATTTTCCAGGATGTTACACGTAGTTAACTTACTAGCCAGATATAGCGCAACTCGAACACAAAGACATTGGGTTGGCATTAAAACTCTCCTCATGTAGCTTTACGGTGCATAAGATCTTGGATTGTTTTTTCCAAGAATCAAGATTTGACTATGGTTAGACATACATATGCATGTTATCTGTCTGATCCCCATAATGCAAATCCCAGACATGATTTATATTTGTTTGTGGTAGTACAACCATTTCTTTGCAATCATTTAAGCAAACCTTAGTAGCTACGTCTACTAACCACTCAGAAATAATCACTTTGTATGAAGCCTCACAAGAATATGTTTGGCTCAGGCGAATAATTAGCCACATCAAGAAGTCATGTGGCATAAACACCGTCAATGACCCTCACTATTATCTATAAAGATATTACAGCTTATGTGGCACAGGTGCAAATAGGCTACGTTAAAATTAATATCACGAAGAATATTACTCCTAAATTATTTTATCCTCACAAACTCCAAAAGAACAAAGAGATAAATATATTGAAAGCTGGGTCTTGTGATAATCTGGCATACATATTTATAGAAACTCTTCCAGCCTCTAACTTCTAGAAGTATGTGCAAGGCATAGGGATAAGATGACTTAGCAAGTTACAAGGTTCAGAGGAGTAAATCGCTAAGCCATAACCCTTATTTAAGACTAGAAGATTTATATGATCATAAAGATATCATGTTGTACTCTTTTTTCCCTTTATGAGTTTTTTTTAAAAAATTTCATGTGAAGGTTTTAATGAATAATGAGGCAATAAGTGCGGCACAAGAAACAAATGCGATGTACTCTTTTCTATTTTCTTTTTTCATTGGGTTTTTGGGAGCAGTTTTTAATGAGACATGTGCATGTCATGGTATTCGCCCAAGTGAGAGTGTTATGAAACCTAGACGGTTGTGCTATAGACAATTACGAAAACAACTCCTGAGAGGTTTTGACAATAAATAGATAAATCTATATATAAAGAGAACAGATTTAAAAATTAATAAAGGCTTCGTTCACTGATTGGTTGCGTAGGCTACAGTGATGGTAATACTCCCCCTATTATGCCAGGGGAAAACGCTGCGCGGAGGGAGCCGCCACCTCAGCCCATGGCGCGTCCCGCCGTGGCGTGGCGAGAAAATTTTGTGATACGATCGGGAACGTTTTTGCGAAAAAGTCCCTGCGTTTTTCTGAAATTACGTAAAGGCCCTTTTTCCTCGCGAAAAGATCCCTGCCAGTTTTTTTAACCCCTCCACTTTGCAGGATAGCCCCCCGCGGTTTTCGAAATTGCGCACGAGTCCTCGTTTGTTTACGTACAGGTCCTCAATTTTTTACAAAAAAACCCTTTAATTTTTTTGAAAATACGCATGTGCCTTCGATTTTTTTAAAAAAACTCCTCACCAATTATCGCCTCTTTTACTTTGGTACATACGGTGGCTGGCGCGGCGTGGCGCCGCGCCTACTAGGCTAGTTATTCATCACAGGGCGCCCCACCAGCATTTTTCTTCTCCACAGGGCACTGGCTGCTGTCGTGTGTGACTGATGAGCCTATGACCACGTCATGGTGACAACCGCGCGGAGGAAAAAAAATCTATCTGCTTGGCAACAACCGCTGGCATAGGAAGCCAGAAACTTCATGCCCATGTTGAGTAACTTACTACGTCAACATCATGCATGTAGCATGCAAATTATTTTTTAAGAATACCGTATAAATCGATAAATAGACCATGTTGAATAACTTCGTGAACGCCCCGTTCGTTTCGGTTTCAGTTTCTGATTTCTAGTTTATTTTTTACTATTCATAAATTTTATCTTTTTCTGAACTTTTGGTTTTTTTGAGGTTTTTTGCCAGTTCTTTTTTCCTGTATTTGTTTACATTATACATGATGGGCTAATATGTTTTTTTTCTATTTTTAAATTTTTTAAATTTAATTATGCTAAATAAGTCTCTGTCAGCTACAGTGTTTTTTCAGCCTGCTATAGTGCTTTTCAGCCATAAGTCACTCAAAAAAAGCCATATTGATCACAGCTAGCTTTTATGAGCATGTTGACATCTGCCCACCTTTGCATATGTTATACTATCATTGACTTGGTAAATTGCATCCAAAAAAATGTTGAAATGCGTCCAAATTTAAAATACAAAGTATTTTTCTTTACTCAAGAGCGGGGTAACGATTTTAATGGATAGAGCTCGAAATACGATCGATGATTGCTGGAGGCACGTCGCTCATGAGGCGCTGACAAAATGGAAGCTTCATCGATTAATCTTTTAGAAATTCCACCAAAGCAAATCATAAAAGCTTTTTTTTCTCTAGCTGGATGAATTAATATTGCGTAGCTTTTTAAAAATAAAAAAACTTGCACGTTAAGGCAGTAAAAAGAAACGAAAGTCAATCTTCTAGAAGGAGAAAGTGTGTTTCTTTGCATCGATCGATCATCCATGGCGATGGGGATGGGAGACGCATACTCCGTATATATTAGAATTTTTTTGTAAATATTTCATTTTTTATTTGAAATAACAGAAATATACCCACGTGAACCCAGTCGTCTAACCGTCAGGCGACTGGAACCTATCAACCAACGGTCGCGCAACACGCAAGCAATCCGCTAACCGTTGGGAGACAAGTTGTAGTCACCCAACGTTTTAGCGATCGCAAACATATCGCCCGATTGCTGAGCGGCGGCAATTGCGATCGCTCGGTGCGTGCAATGATCGCAAACAAGAGGGTTAACCCAGTCGTCCCACGGTTTGGCAAACTTAAGTCTATTTTTGTAAAAAAAATTACTCGCGCAAGTATATTTCTGTTATTTTGAATAAAGAATGGATTATTCATGAAAAAAATTCTATATATTATGTGCTCGAGAGGCAGCCTCCTATCCAGCAACCGCAGCCGCGCAATGGCGCAGCCGTCGCCCTCCAGCCCCTGCCTCCGCGTCCTCGAAACCGCCGCCGTCACGCCCTCCGGCCCCGCCCTGCCGGCGTCCTCCCTCCCGCTCACCTTCCTCGACTTGCAATGGCTCCACTCCCCGCCCATCGAGCGCCTCTTCCTCTACCGCCTCGCCCCCGACGCCGACATCGCCGGGATCCTCGCCGGCCTCAAGGCCTCGCTCTCCGTCGCTCTCCGAGTCTTCTTCCCGCTCGCCGGCCACGTCCGCCTCACCCCCGGCACCGCCAGCCGCCGCTACGACCTCTTCTACCGGCCTGGAGATGGCGTCGCCTTCACGCTCGCCCGCTACGACGCCGACGTCCATGACCTGGCGTCCGACCAACCCAGGCAGGTCGCGGAGATGGCCAGCCTCGTGCCGCGCCTGCCCGACGGCGGGGCGGTTCTCGCCGTGCAGGCCACAGTGCTGCTCCAGAACCGTGGTCTCGCCCTCGGCGTCACCGTGCACCACGCCGCCTGCGACGGTGCGGGCTCCACCAGCTTCCTCCACACCTGGGCGGCCGCCTGCGCCGGCGCGGAGTCGCCGACTCCGCCCCCCCTCATCGACCGGACGCTCATCGCCGACCCCAAAGGCCTCTACGATCACTACACCGAAAACCTGCCAACCACCGAGCAGATAGAGTTCATCAAGATGTCCGCAGACCAGCTCCTCGCCACGTTCACACTGTCCCGGGAGCTCCTGCAGAGCGTGAAGGACGCGGTCGCCAGCGAGGCCGCGCGGCGTTGCCGACCGCCGCCGCGGTGCTCCACGCTGGTCGCCGCCTTGGGCTTCATCTGGTCCTGCTACTGCCGAGCCAAA
This sequence comes from Dendrocalamus sinicus, assembly GCA_036346575.1. Classification (NCBI taxonomy): domain Eukaryota; kingdom Viridiplantae; phylum Streptophyta; class Magnoliopsida; order Poales; family Poaceae; genus Dendrocalamus; species Dendrocalamus sinicus. Next base: position 4,499,084 of record CM070672.1, on the reverse strand, counting down.
GTGGAGGCTGGCACCGAGCCACCCGCCTACTTCATAGTGGCTGTCGACCACCGGCCAAGGATGAAGCCGCCCGTCCCGGCGACGTACTTGGGCAACTGCATCGGCCCAGGCATCGGCGCTGCGCCCAAGGAGGAACTCGCCTCGCCTGGCGCGGGCGGCCCCTTGACGGCGTGCTCAGCGATCGCGGCGGGCATCGAGAAAGCGTTGGCGTCGCCGGATTGGGAGACGATGATGGAGCGCGTCAAAGAGGTGGGAGCGCGCGGGGTGCTGTCGGTGGCGGGGTCGCCGAGGTTCCGCGTGTACGGCATCGACTTCGGGTTCGGCCGGCCGGCCAAGGTAAACATCGTGTCCGTGGCGAGGACCGGCGCGATGGCGGTGGCGGAGGCGCGCGACGGCGGTGGCGGCATGGAGTTGGGCATCTCTCTGCCGCCGGCTGGCATGGAGAGGTTCCAAGAGTGCTTCGCGGAAGCCACCGAGTTCCTGTCATCACAGTACAATTGAATTATTAATTGTACCCTGTGCCGTGCATGTACGAATGAACTAGGAAAAATTGCTCTTTTGCCACAAAGTTTAACGGCGTTTGCTCATTTGCCCCATGATGTCTCACTGACATGCGGGTCCAGGGTCTACATGTCAGTGAGACATCATGGGACAAATAAGCAAACGCCATTAAACTTTAGGGCACATGAGCAAATCCCCCGATGAACTATTGTTTTGAATTTTTTGTATGTGTTTAGCTCTTGTGCGTTCTTTTTCTTGCACTTTCAGCATCTTCCTCCGCTCATTTCGACTTAGGTTTCTAGTTTTAAGTTTATTTTTTACTATTTATAAATTTCACTTTTTTCTAAACTTTTAGTTTTTTAAGCTTTTTTGCCGATTCTTTTTTCCTGTATTTGTTTGCGTTGTTTGTGATGAGCTAACATATTTTTTCTATTTTTAAATTTTTTAAAATTTAATTACGCCAAATAAGTCACCTTTAACTATAGTGTAATTTCAGCTAGCTACAATATAATTTCAACTATAAACTACTATTTTTCAGTCCAACCGAATAGGACCCTTGTTTTGCGATTTTAGTCCTCTCCTAACCACGGAAGAACCCGGACGTAACACGTGGCACGTCCCATGGTCCTGGAGTATGGCACTGTGGCCCGAGCATGGGACCGACGGCGACCGCGGTAGCTTCACGTGCAAGATTGTACACCTTAATGGTTTCCCAGAAGCATGTTGCAAGGGCTCCCTGGCTGGTCTCGTAAGTCTCAACATCAACTCAAGAGTTCACGAATATTCCAAACCTTGTGCCAAAAGATTAGCATAGTGCATCATTGCAACCACGCTCCACCATTTCCATTTTTATTTCTAGTGCAAGAATATCAGACTATGTAGCAATACTTACAAATTGAGATATCCACCCAAACCTAGGACTCAAAACACAGGAAATTATGCTACCAGATTTGGTAGTGCTCATTTAGGCTTAAGCTTATAGTTTTTGAATTTTTTTTAGAGTCTTTTTTTCGTTGTAATTGCTTTAAGCTTTTTGGCATAATTAAATTTTAAAAATTATAAATAGAAAAAATATGTTCTCTCCTCATGGACAATGCAAAGGAATACAAAAAAAGAAAAGGTAAAAAACCAGAAAAAAGATGAAATTAAGAAGTTAGAAGTTAAAACCAAAAGCTTAAGCCCAAATGAGCTTTCAAGAATTAAATTAAGGTTAATCCACTTATACATTACAATCACCAACCAAGAAGTAATGTGATGATGATGCAGTTAGGTTTGTCACCGGCTGGCCTTTTGCCACCATAAACAAGACTTGAGAGCTAACACTCTACCCCCACTGTAATGTTTGTTTCCTTCCCAATTAGGGCAGTCTCAACGGGTGGTTTCTATGGCATTAAAATAAGGTGTCAAGTAGGCAAAATGCTGATATGTCATTGGAGTTAAGGAGGAGAAATAAGGAAATGGTTTCTTATACAAGAAACCATGTCTACACAGGAACCAAGATAGAAAGAGCTATGATAGGTAGATGATAGGAGAGAGAAGATAGATGATTGGATGAAAATTTTATTTGTAGAAACTATCCATTGGGAGTATAGTTTCTATGGGTAGTGTCTATATTAATTGGCAAGTATAGAAACTATCTCATAGTTTCTGCATTGGGAGTGCCCTTAATTAAGCACATAAAAAACAACATTTGGACTGATCGCTCTCACTTAATCCAATCCTTTTCCACTCTAAACGACTTGTGCTTTTAACTTTTAGAACACGTCAGCTTCTTAATTTCATTTTTTCAGCTTTTTTGCTTTTTGTTTTTTTCCTTATTCCTTTTCATTATCTTTGATGATATTACTTTTATATTTTTTAAATTAAATTACTCAAAAAACTAACAGCTGCTAGGTATATTTTCAATCGCTACGGTGCATTTTAAACCATAAGCCTATTGCGAGAAGTCATTTTAGAGCACTACCTTTACAGCCATGTCACCATCTTACCCTTCATATTCCCGGTAAGCAACACATGCATCAAAATACTTTTAAACAAATCACACTGCCTAATGAATCAAGCTGTCATTGGAATGCAATTAATTGTCGTACGCACTAGTAGTAATAATCCGAATTAATCAAACTGATAACAGCGAAGCATGACAGCAAAAAAATCTGTTCCTTTGCGTGAACGGATTTAAGAACCTCTGCAGTCTGCTAATTTGTCTGAAGCTTGAAGTGGAATTAAATTCCTAAACAGAAGCTAGTACCGAGCCACGTACCAACAGTGGCATATTATTAATTCATGGTTGGTGAGATTAATACTTCTCCGGTTCAAAAAAATAAGTTGTTTTGAACATCAATATAATCTTTAAAATGTAAATTTAATCATTAATTACTACTGTAATATATTTATAAACCCAACAAAATTATAATATTATAAAAATATGTTTTGAGATAAATCTACACATATGATTTTCGTGTATCTAATCTAAGTATTTAAGAAGATATCAATAGCCAAAGTTTTTAAAGTTTGCGTTACAAAACGATTTTTTTTTACCCGAAGGGGCAATGAAGGGGCGCATCAAGTCGGTTCCGTAGCCATGGATCAAAGTGACTAGCGAGTGAATTATTCAAGTTTTTTAGGATACTCTTGCTATACAAACGAGAACCGTTTCGATTCGGATCCGGTCAGTACAACACCAATGCTACCTGAGATGGCGATCCTGATAACCTTAGAAATATGGCGATCCTGATAACCTAAATTTCTATCATCTCTGTCTACATTTAGAGCAGATTTGATAACGGGTGTTCGTTCGTATCTGACTCGTCCTCTCCTTGGCAGTGATAGAGGTGCCAACAAAAGCAGTGTGGCCTATTGCTATGTCATTTTCTCGACGTGATGAGCAACCAGCAAGGCGAACAAGTCTGGACCACGCCTAGGTTCTGTGGACGGGGGCGTAGCATGCCTGCCCTTGGTCGGTGGCAATGGCAGAATGGTGAGCCCGGTCACCTGCCGCATCTGGCCAGGAGCTGTTGCGATCGTCACCGGTCCCGCGCTCGGGCCACCGTGCTGCACTCCAGGGCCGCGGGACATGCCACACGTCTGTGTGTGGGCAGTGGCGGAGGACGGGAAAAAAAATGAGGTAGAGCGGATCGCCCGCCTCCTGCCGCCCGCCCGCCACCGGCTACGCCCGCCGCTCCCCAGTTCCGTCGCCGCCGCGCCCGCCGCTCCAGCCGAGGCGCAGAAATTCAAGGTCATACCCATGCCACAGCTTGCCCTATCGGGTCCTCCGCCACTGTGTGTGGTTCTCCCGCGGTTCGCGGGGAGGGCTAAAGTGGTAAAAAAATTGGTAGGGCTAAATCTAAAAAATAAGTGAAAATAAGGTGTCAAGTATATTAAAAAATTCTACCATTTTGTTAATTTTTAACATGTGGCTGGTGAAGATGTCTCGGTACGAACACGCAAATACTACCTCATAAGTAGTTTTTTAAAGGAATCTCATGAGAAGTTAGGTCTTTTTCGTGTTAGTTTCTGCTTCTAATTTCTGTTTAAAAAACCAAAATCAAATATGAACATTCGGTTTTTTGAAGTGGCTTCATCACTTCTTTCGCTATCGTCTTGCTTCGAGGATAAGGGAGGGGTTACGGGTACATTATTGGACGAGTATTGTGCCAGTTCAGGCCAACTTGTCAGTGATGCAAAATCCAGCATTTTTTTCAGTTCTAATACAGATGTTGAAAAAAAAGGAGAAGGTGTGCAATCGATTGAGAATAGCAACAGAGGCCATATCAGATAAATATGGGGGCATGCCGACTTTGGTGTGAGCAGAACGCAGTGATTGTTTTAGCCCTTGGTAGATAGAGGTTGTCAAAGGATTAATGAGTGAAAAGAGAAGATGCTATCTATGGGTGCAAAGGAAATTTTACTAAAAGCAGTGGCTCAGGAAATTCCATCTTATGCCATGTCTGTCTTCAAATTGGCGAATAAAATATGTAAAGGTGTCACTAATGCAATGGCGAGCTTTTTGCTGGGGAGAGGAGGAAGACTATAAACGGATGCACTGGTTTGTGCGGTGGAAATTGTGGAACTTTTTAAATAATCTATTTTTTAATCAAAATTACAGAAATATACTTGCACAAAATTTTTTTACAGGAATGATCTCCAGTAGCCAAACCGTGGAACTTGTCGCCTAACGGCTGCACAACACGGAGACTATCCGTGGGTCGTTGGGCGACATAGCTGCAGTCGCCGAGCGGTCACGCGACTGGGACCAGTCACCCAACCGTCAGGCGACTGCAAGTTCTAGTCGCCCAATCGTTCGACGACTAGAACTCATCCATTTTTGCGCAAGTGGGCCGCCAATCGTGCATAGGGTAAATGATAATTGTTGTAGATAGGTAATATTTATCAAATTTTGTCTATGAGTTGTATTTTTTTGAAAAAATGGGCGACAATGTCGGTTGATTCATTTGTAATTTTCGTAGATTATGAATGGCATAAAATATGTTAGATTGGCAGTAACAGTTTGCGATCGTCGTATGTTGTTGTAGTGCAAGAAAATTTATGAAATTTTATTTGAGAATGATTGGGATAGCAATGATTAGTAAGTACGAAGATAAGTAATATTGTTATGCAACTAGGAATTTATATATGGAGGAGAATTTGTTTTTTTCATGTTCTTGGATGCCTTGCAACGCGGAAGAATTGAATGCAAAAAAATGAGAACAAGTGTTTTTGCCAATTAAAATAGACTTTATAATAAAACTGGACGTAAAACGGTGTACAGGGTTTGGTTACATGCATAAGAAAAGAGCATCATGCACGATGCAACAAACTGAAGTACTCCTACAATAAATATATGCCTTTTTGAAATGGAAATAAATTCGACCCTGGGGGGCTAGTACGGAACGCCCCGACCTACTGCATGGACTGAGGCCATTTTTCCTTCCTTGCGAGCTCGGCGTTGAACTCCTCGACGGCCTCTTTGGTCTTCGCTACCATTTTGTAAGATCGAGGATGCCGACTAGAGGGGGTGAATAGGCAGTCTAAAAATTCTTTTTCAATTATTATCAATTAAAGATCTTTTCTTTTTGTCAAAATCAAGTATACAATGCGGAAGCTTACATCAATTTGATTTAGCACAAATGAAACCTAAAACTTATGATCACCTAAGTGCACCAACACCCTACAACTATGTCAAGGTTTGCAATTCTAAGATGATAAGCAATCAATTTAATTCTATGAATATAAATTACTTGAATATAAATTGAGCACAAGAAAACAAACTATGGGTGCTATCTATGGGTGAAAAGAGAAGATGCTATCTATGGGTGCAAAGGAAATTTTACTAAAAGCAGTGGCTCAGGCAATTCCATCTATAGAATCAGAAATGGCAACAGAGGAGGGTGAATAGTGCCTTAAAAATAGCCCCAAAGTATCCACACAAAGATTCTTCTCCGATAGCTATAGTAGCTAGGAAGAAGGAATAGATTTGTTCACTGGATGTCAGAAACAATTTTCCCGAAATGGAAGAAACTAGACAGGACTGAAAACTGAAGCAATGAAGATCTAAATTGACCAACAAAAACTTCACTATAGACTCACCAAACTGACAGGAATCTCCAAGCTCTGAATTTGCCAAAGACTGAGAAGATCACAAGAAACATACCTAAATGAAAATAGAGGGGTACTAACTGAAAACTGCATTAATAGAAACTACAAAAGAAGAACTAACAAACAGAGAGAATGTCGATCGTGTGCTGCTCTTCTTGGCCCAAATAAATCACAGACTTAAGCAAAATAGCTGACCTCCTTTCATGTTGAAACTGTTAGCCCAGAAAAAAAACTCACACGATCACACACACACACACACAAACTCACGCAATACTCTGAACAAAGACTTGACAAAAGATTGATACATGCATAAAGAAAAATACACAGAGATGACTCTTCCTGTTACGCCATCTCCCTCGCTTGAAAGATACTGCTTTCTGCAAGAGCAAGCAACTATGAACTGGAGAGAGAGATGAACACAAGATGAGGGAGCGAACTGCTGCTTTGGAACTGCTCATCTATTGCTTCATTCCATCGCTTATTTATAGCAACGAGACTACATAGGCTTGGCCGAACTGCTGATCGGATCATCCCGTAATAGACGCTAAACAAACAGCCTAAACATAGCCATTTTGATCCTATTTCTACGACACGTACCACATGCCTTCTCAACTAACTGCATGCATGCAACTAATCACTAATTGACTCAGCACATAATCTTGATTATGTCTAATAATCTCCCCCTAATCAAGATAGCTTCACAGCAACGTCGGTTCGTCGGCGGCGGCCGTCTCGATGAGAAGCGCCTGCGCTTTCTCCCTCTTGTTGGGCTTCCGGCATTCTGAAGCAAAGTGTCCATAATCGTTACAATTAAAACATCTTACTTTTGCCTTGTCAAACTATTGGCTTCAGGTGTCTAAACTGTTGAAATTGAGGAATTTGTTGTAAACTTAATTTGTTTATGTGTGAGGAACTATGTCAATTTGTATTTTCATTGTAGTTGTTGAATGTGTGATGCATTGGTGATGTTTGAATCTGTGATGCATTGGTGATGTATGCCCGCGGGCGACGGGTATGGACGAGGTTTTTTACCCGTGGTCCTTCGCGGGTATGCCCGCGGGCGTAAAACGGGGTCGCAGGTATGGGTATGGGCTTGTACTACCCGTACCCGCCGCGCCCGATTGCCATCCCTACTTCCGCACGATGTAGGCCTCTTCCATCTTTTCGCCTAGACCTCGTATCTTGCTGACGATTGTCGTTAACCTCATCGCGAAGTCATCGATCTGTTCGGTGTCCCTCATGCACAAGTTTTCAAACTCGCTTTTGAGGTTTTGTACACGCGCCTCCTTGACGCGATCGGCACCGAGATGCATCACCTTCAGGGTGTTCCAGGCCTCCTTTGCGGTCTCCTTCTCAGCTAGGAGCAGCAGCACATCTTCCGGCACCGCGAAGAAGATTGCTGTGAGCGCCATTTGATCTTGCTGCTCATTCTCCTCTTCATCCACGATGCGTTCCACACGCCCTGAGCACACATGAACACCTTCATCTTCACGACCCATGTCGTGTAATTGCTCCTCGTGAGCATGGGATACGGGAGGGAACATTGCCCTCGCGCGTCGACGCCTTCGGCACGCTCCCATCGCCGATCTTCTGAACGCCCCCATTGGCAGTGACGTTTCTCGATGAGCTCGAAGACGACATGGATGAAGGTATACACAAACACAAGCTTTGATACCAATTGTTAGCCCAGAAAAAAACTCATGCAATCACACACACACAAACTCACGCAATACTCTGAACAAAGACTTGACAAAAGATTGATACACGCATAAAGAAAAAATATACAGAGATGACTCTTCCTGTTACGCTATCTCCCTCGCTTGGAAGATACTGCTTTCTGCAAGAGCAAGCAACTATGAACTGGAGAGAGAGATGAACACAAGATGAGGGAGCGAACTGCTGCTTTGGAACTGCTCGTCTATTGCTTCATTCCATCGCTTATTTATAGCAACGAGACTGCACAGGCTTGGCCGAACTGCTGATCGGATCATCCCGTAACAGACGCTAAACAAACAGCCTAAACATAGCCATTTTGATCCTATTTCTAGGACACGTACCACATGCCTTCTCAACTAACTGCATGCATGCAACTAATCACTAATTGACTCAGCACACAATCTTGATTATGTCTAATAGAAACTGCAGCTGCCCAAGGACTGAAGCAGCAAAGATTCTATATATTATGTGCTCGAGAGCCAGTCTCCTATCCAGCAACCGCAGCCGCGCGCAATGGCGCAGCCGCCGCCCTCCAGCCCCTGCCTCCGCGTCCTCGAAACCGCCGCTGTCACGCCCTCCGGCCCCGCCCTGCCGGCGTCCTCCCTCCCGCTCACCTTCCTTGACTTGAAATGGCTCCACTCCCCGCCCATCGAGCGCCTCTTCCTCTACCGCCTCGCCCCCGACGCCGACATCGCCGGGATCCTCGCCGGCCTCAAGGCCTCGCTCTCCGCCGCTCTCCGAGTCTTCTTCCCGCTCGCCGGCCACGTCCGCCTCACCCCCGGCACCGCCAGCCGCCGCTACGACCTCTTCTACCGGCCTGGAGATGGCGTCACCTTCACGCTCGCCCGCTACGACGCCGACGTCCACGACCTGGCGTCCGACCAACCCAGGCAGGTCGCGGAGATGGCCAGCCTCGTGCCGTGCCTGCCCGACGGCGGGGCGGTTCTCGCCGTGCAGGCCACCGTGCTGCTCCAGAGCCGTGGCCTCGCCCTCGGCGTCACCGTGCACCACGCCGCCTGCGATGGTGCGGGCTCCACCAGCTTCCTCCACACCTGGGCGGCCGCCTGCGCCGGCGCGGAGTCGCCGACTCCGCCCCCCGTCATCGACCGGACGCTCATCGCCGACCCCAAACGCCTCTACGAGCACTACACCGAAAACCTGCTAACCACCGAGGAGATGGCGTTCATCAAGATGTCCACAGACCAACTCCTCGCCACGTTCACACTGTCCCGGGAGCACCTGCAGAGCGTGAAGGACGCGGTCGCCAGCGAGGCCGCGCGGCGTTGCCAGCCGCCGCCGCGGTGCTCCACGCTGGTCGCCGCCTTGGGCTTCATCTGGTCCTGCTACTGCCGAGCCAAAGTGGAGGCTGGCACCGAGCCACCCGCCTACTTCATAGTGGCTGTCGATCTCCGGCGATGGATGAAGCCGCCCGTCCCGGCGACGTACTTGGGCAACTGCATCGGCCCAGGCATCGGCGCTGCGCCCAAGGAGGAACTCGCCTCGCCTGGCGCGGGCGGCCTCTTGACGGCGTGCTCAGCGATCGCGGCGGGCATCGAGAAAGCGTTGGCGTCGCCGGACTGGGAGACGCTGTTGGAGCGCGTCAAAGAGGTGGGAGCGCGCGGGGTGCTGTCGGTGGCGGGGTCGCCGAGGTTCCGCGTGTACGGCCTCGACTTCGGGTTCGGGCGGCCGGCCAAGGTAAACATCGTGTCCGTGGAGAGGACCGGCGCGATGGCGGTGGCGGAGGCGCGCGACGGCGGTAGCGGCATGGAGTTGGGCATCTCTCTGCCGCTGGTTGGCATGGAGAGCTTCCAAAAGTGCTTCGCAGAAGCCATCGAGTGCCTTTCATCGCAGTACAATTAATTGTTAATTGCACCCTGTGCCGTGCACGTATGAATGAACTATCGTTTTGATTTTTTTTTTCAATGTATTTAGCTCTTGTGCCTTCTTTTTCTTGCCCTTCTACACTACTACAGAAAGCCTAATAGTAGACGCCTCATCACAGACGGTTTTGTGAAACCGTCTCTAATGAGCACTATTACAGACGGTTGTAATTTGGAGGGCGCCCGTGGTATTTGTGGCGGGAAAATGGATTATCACGAGACGGTTATTAACTATGAACAAATGCGCGATACGTTGTATCCTGAGCGATGCGTATTAAAAACCGCGTGATAATCTGGATTATCTGAGCGGTTTTAAATATAAACCGTCGTGATAACCTGTTATCGCTGACGGTTAATAATTAAAACCGTCGTGATAATTCCTGACGGTTTTTATTAAAACAAATGCGTGATAATGTCGATGAGGCATTTATTGCGCCGCTCGGATCGCATCTGTCTTCATTTCGATCGAGATCTAGCCATCGCTGCGCACTTTTTCACTCGGGAGGAAGCTAGGCGATTTGTGCCTTGTTAATTTGGTGGGAAGAGGCGAGATTGAGCTTTGAAGATTCATACTTTGCTGGTTGTTCTAGATATGGTTAGTAATGCAATTTATTTTTCTTTAATTGCATTACAATTTAGTTCTAAATAATCCATGAGTGGTTATTGAAAATGGTTAATTTGCAAAATTGTTGGTTATATAATAGTTGTTGTGTTTGTAATATGAATCTAGCAAATAAAGTCTCAATATAATAAATGTGGTAGTATATATGTAGTTATAATTAGTTAATCTAGATTTTAATACTAAGTTGTTATATATGTACGTAACGTAGGACCAGAAATTTGGATGTATGCCGCGGCGTGTGAGTGAAGAGTACATTAATGGCGTTTCGCTTTTATAAGAGCGCGAGGAGGATATGTTGAATAAGGGGCGATATATATGTCTTGTCCATGCACCGATCGCGAGAATGTGAAGATGTTTAAGAACCGAGGGCAAATTGAATCGCACTTGATTGGAGGGTTTCAAAAAGGATTATACGTGTTGGACCGATCATGGCGAAGTGAATGATCATATGCGCGGATGACATCGCGGTGAAGTGAATGATATGCCCCGGATGACATCGCTGTGGAATGAATGACATGCCGCCGGTGATGTCGATTGTGGGTCGGATTCGGATAGGTTGCACGATGATAATCTGGATCGGATGCTTCGCGATGTTGAAGAGAACTATGATGAGAGAGTATGTTAAATTCCGTGGCTTGATGGAGGACTCGGAGAAACCTTTGTACACGGGATGCAAGTACACGAGGTTGTCGTAGTGCTTGAACTGTTGAAATTGAAGGCAAGCAACGGTTGGTCGGACAAGAGTTTCACGCGCTGCTAGGTCTTTTAGCGGACATGCTTAGGAGAAATGAGTTGCCTAAAACCACGTATAAAGCCAAGAAGGTTCTTTGTCCGTTGGGAATGGAAGTAGAAAGAATACATGCATGCCCGAACGATTGTATCCTCTACCGTAAAGAGTATGCAAACATGCATGTATGTCCGGTGTGCAACGCATCCCGATACAAACATAACAATCAATCAGTTGATGGCGAGCGAACAGAGGCGAAGAAAGGACCTCCTGCTAAGGCTTATCACACACGGTTTTAAACTTAGAACCGTCTGTGATATCAATAAAACAGACGGTTCTAAGTTTAAAACCGTCTGTGATAATATGACTATCACAGACGGTTATACACTTAGAACCGCTCGTGATATTTATACTATCACACAGCGGTTTTAAACTTGGAACCGTCGTGATATTAATATCCTGACGGTTTTGAGTTAGAACCGCTCGTGATAACCTCCTATATATACCCTCGGCTAGGGTTTTCCCGTGCGCCGCGCGATTATTCGATCTAGATCCAAGTAAATCCCGAGCCCGTCGTCGCCTCGCCTCCCGAACCCTCGTCGGCGCCTCCTCGAGCCTCGTCGCCTCGCCTCCGTCGAGCCCTCGTCGCCTCCGCCTCCCGAACCTCGTCGACCGCCTCCCGAGCCTCGCGGCCGCGCCGTCGAGCCTCGTCGCCTCGGCCTCCGAGAGCCTCGTCGACCGCCTCCGTCGAGCCTCGTCGCCTCCGCCTCCCGAACCCTCGTCGACCGCCTCCCGAGCCCCTCGCGCCACCTCCTCGATTACCGATCGCATTGTGAGCACTTTCGTGATGGACTAGGGTTTTGAGCATTGTGAGCATTGTTTACTGCAGTAGCTTAATTAGTTTGCTATTTGGTACATATTACATGGTACATTGTTTACTGCAGTAGCTTAATTAGTTTGCTATTTGGTACATTGTTTTATCGCAGTAGCTTAATTAGTTTGCTATTTGGTACATTGTTTCTGCAGTAGCTTAATTAGTTTGCTATTTGGTACATTGTTTACTCTGTAGCTTATTTAGTTTGCTATTTGGTACATTGTTTCTGCAGTAGCTTAATTAGTTTGCTATTTTTGTACATATTACATGGTACATTGTTTATCTGCAGTAGCTTATTTAGTTTGTTATTTGGTACATTGTTTATCTGCAGTAGCTTAATTAGTTTGCTATTTGGTACATATTACATGGTACATTGTTTACTGCAGTAGCTTATTTAGTTTGCTATTTGGTACATATTGCTATTTGGTACATTAATTGTTTACTACTGCTTGCTCGATGATGATAAAATCATATCACGAGATTGGTTCATTGGTGCTTGAGCTCTAATAGTGTCGGTTCATGCGTTTTCAGGTTATAGCATGTTTACTGCAGTAGCTTATTTAGTTTGCTATTTGGTACATATTGCTATTTGGTACATTAATTGTTTACTACAGCTTGCTCGATGATGATAAAATCATATACTGAGATTGGTTCATTCGATGCTTGAGCTCTAATAGCGATTTTGAGGTTATAGCATGTTTATCTGCAGTAGCTTATTTAGTTTGCTATTTGGTACATTAATTGTTTACTACAGCATTATTGGACAAGTTAAAAGACTGAATTATTGGGCAAAGTTAACTTGTGTGGCATTTAGAGTTTGTATCTAGAGCTCAAAATCTGAATTCATTATTTGGCATAACCAATCAAGGAAGAGTATATGATTTAGTAGCGGGACTGGCCAAGATTAATCTTGTGCAACCCTACAATTTGAGAGCACATATTCATGTATATATGTAGGTATGTATATGTATATGTATGTATATACACATATAGTATGTAGTATATAGTATAGGCACATAACCCTCTCTGTGTCCACATCACCCCCTCCCTTCTCCCCTTCCTCTACTCCTCTCCTCTCTTAGAACATTGAGCATCATGTTTCACTTTTCGTGCTTCCTCACTTTGAACATTCTCATCTTATCTTAATAGACCCACAAAATGAGCAACATGTCACCCGCGCATTCTTCATCATCATCGCCGAGGCGCCCGCTCCAACATCAAGACGCCAAGGAAGAGGGCTATCAAAGAAGCCTCGAGCCGACAGACCATCACACGAGAACGCAGTGGGTCCCTATCCTTCCTAAGCAAGCGGTAAACGCATTCGAACCATGGTCGGAATAGTTGCACGACAACGAATTGAGATCACATACAATTCGTGGAAGAACGCGTGCGACACTCGGAAACGTGGTGTGGACCGAAATCTTGGCATCGTTCGAGTTCCCAGAAGAACACTTACACGCTGTGGAACGACAAACCTACCAAGCGGCGTGCAAAGCATGGAAGAACTTCAAGAGCACGCTTGTCAGGAAATACGTGGAGACGGACGAAACGCCTTTTACTACATACCCATTCCTGGAACCACAATGGGAAGAGTTCAAGGCGATGAAAATGACCGAAGAATTCAAAAGTACAAGTGTGGCGCACAAGGCCCTTTGGCCCGCAAATTCGTGCTTGGCGAGCCGTTGCTCGAGCAAAAAGCCCTCCAAAAGCTACCATATAGTTGCATGCAATTGCACACGTGGTATATGCAGCAGTCCAATAAGCCAGAGGGAGAACGGACTTCAAGTATCACTGTGAAATTCTCCGAGGAAGATTTACACCACAATCTTCAAGAGTGTACATTCGTGGTCGCCTTTGAGGATTTATTCGAGCTGTTCATGCTCAACGCTCTTGACGTCTCAATCGTTCGATGCCGACGCCTTTGTAAGTGTGTACAATCACGTCTCAGTTAATGTCATACCGATAAATGCCATATCTAATTTTTGCTTTCGTGTGTATATATATAGACACATGCTGATTAAAGCTAGAGTATCGAACTCATCATTTGGTTTCTTGGACCCACAATTGGTCGCCAAGACTACCATCGACGTGGAGGCATCCTCGTCGAGAGGTACATTGCATCGCCTCTTTGAGTTGCATAATAAGGACTATGTACTTATGCCCTTCAATCGAGCTTTCATTGGATTTTAATAGTAATTGTACCAAAATGGAACAAGGTATATTACCTTGATTCCCTAAGTAAGAATAAAATGGACTTCACGATTTGTCACCAAGTAATCGATAGGTAAGCACATATTCCCATACATATCTACATTGTACTCTTTCTTTCCTTCCGAATGATTAAGGTTAACCTTTTGAATTACGTAGGGCGTTCGCGATGTACATTGAAAAGGAGGTGACTCAAGCGGGGCCAACGGCTCTTGACACATGTTCGAGATTTTAAGGTATTCGCTATTTCACATTAATTAATCCTATGCAACAGATGGTACTAATGCCTTTTGAACTAACACATTCCATTTTTTGCAGTGCCACCAGCAGCAGCCGGGCAACACATGTGGATACTACGTTTGCCAACATATGGAACTACTCCTCGATTCCTCGAGGCTCACCAATCGCAAGGTTTGTCACTCTTCCCATAATTACTTCATACTTATCACGTTACATATATATGTACATTGATATTCCTATCGACAGGCTGTATCAATCCTGTCAATCGCATTGAAACGACCGAGCTTGAGAGGTTCAATCGAGTTGGCGTTCTTTTTGCGACTCAAGTCATACGACCGTAAGGGCGGTTCCACTGCGCTGCACCGATTTCTTATTGGTCTTATCACTAAGTGTAAATGCGATGTAGATCTTTGTAATCGTGCATTTGTTAATGGATATTTCAGTTCAATTGATCAATTAATTGATTTGCGAAATGGATGCATGCTTTATGTCCGTGAGATGAAGTGCGATGTCAATTGGATGTTTTATGTCTGCGAAATGTACCGAAAGCAAATGAGATGTGTGAATTGTATGTTTTTGTGCGTGATTATCGCTTGTTTGAGAGGGCATGGCTAGCATTTCCGAGGCTAGCCAATAAAGCGAAAATAGATTTTGGTTTAGGAGGAAGGAATATCACGAGCGGTTTTAATTAAAAACCGTCAGGATATCGATAATCACTGACGGTTTTTAATTAAAACCGTGCGTGATTATCGAATAATCACGACGGTTGAAACCGCTGCGTGATAACCTTCGATCATCACTGACCCATAAATTCAGACGGTTCAGAAAACCGTCTGTGATGACGTTTCTGAACCGTCTGTAATGTCGATTTCTGTAGTAGTGCTAGCCTCTTGTTCTTGCAATTTTAGCCTGGATTCGTCACTGCTCCCTTCTATTTTCATCCTGGATTTGTCACTGCTCTTGACCACAAAAGAATCCGCACACAATGTCCGTGATCCCAGAGTGCAACCTTGCAACATGCAACCTCGCCACCCAAAGAGGCGCAAGATTGGAAACCTTCATGGTTTTCCATAAGCATGTTGTAAGGTTGCACAGGCAAGGACTCCCTAGCTTGTCTTGTAAGTTTGAACATCAACTCAAGAAGTAATGTGATGATGATGCAATTAAGTTTGTCACCGGCTGGCTTTTTGCCACCATAAACAAGACTTGAGAGCTAACACTCTACCCCCACTGTAATGTTTGATTCCTTCCCAATTAATCAAGCACATAAAAAACAACATTTGGACTGGTCGCTCTCATTTAATCCAATCCTTTTCCACTCTAAACGACTTTTGCTTTTAACTTCTAGAACACGTCAGCTTCTTAATTTCGTCTTTTTAAAAGTTTTTGCTTTTTGTTTTTTCTCTTATTTCTTTTCATTGTCTGTGATGATATTACTTTTATATTTTTTAAATTTAATTACTCAAAAAACTAATAGTTGTTACGGTATATTTTCAATCGCTACAGTGCAGTTTAAGCCATAAGCCCATTGCTAGAAGTCATTTTAGAGCACTACCTTTACAACCATGTCACCATCTTACCCTTGAGATTCCCGGTAAGCCAGGGGCGGATCCAGCGGTGGGGCGGCGGGGGCTCGAGCCCCCTACCGCTAACGAACTCGTGGAGCCCCCCTGGAGCCCCCCATAAATTTTTAGCTATGGATGTATGGTGTAGGAGGGGTATAGTGGAGTTATGTCGCTGTATCGCTTTTGTTCAACCCCTCCTAAAATTTTTCCTGGATCTGCCACTGCGGTAAGCAACACATGCATCAAAATACTTTTAAACAAATCACACTGCCTAATGAATCAAGCTGTCATTGGAATGCAATTAATTGTCGTACGTACTAGTAGTACTAATCCGGATTAAGAACCTCTGCAGTCTGCTAATTTGTCTGAAGCTTGAAGTGGCATTAAATTCCTAAACAGAAGCTAGTACTGAGTCACGTACCAACAGTGGCATACATGGTTGGTGAGATCCGGTTCAAAAATAAATAAATTGTTTTGGACATCAATATAATATTTCAAATATAAATTTGATCACTAACTACTATTGTAATATACTTATAAACCCAACAAAGTTATAATATTATAGAATTATGTTTCGAGATAAATCTTTACATATGATTTTCGTGTATGTAATCTAAATATTTAAGAAGATATCAATAGCCAAAGTTTTTAAAGTTTGCATTACAAAACGATTTTTTTTTACCGGAAGGAGTAATGAAGGGGCGCATCAAGTCGGTTCCGTGGCCATGGATCAGAGTGACTAGTGAGTGAATTATTCAAGTTTTTTAGGATACTCTCGCTATACAAACGAGAACCGTTAAGAAGATACTCTTGCTATTGAGTACAACACCAATGCTACCTGAGATGGCAATCCTGATAACCTTAATTTCTACTATCTGTGTCTCTACATTTAGAGCAGATTTGATCACGGGCAATCCTCTCCTTGGCAATGATAGAGTTGCCAACAAAAGCAGTGTGGCATTGCTATGTCATTTTCTCAACGTGACAAGCAACCAACAAGGGGCGTAGCATGCCTGCCCTTGGTCGGTGGCATGGCAGAATGGTGAGCCATCGTGCTGCACTCAAGGGCCGCGGGACATGCCACACGTCGCGTGTGGGTTCTTCCACGGTTGGGGGGGGCTAAATTGGTAAAAAAAAATGGTAAATACTAAATCTAAAAAAAGTGAACACAAGGTGTCAAATATATTTAAAAGTTCTATCATTTTGTTAATTATTAACATGTCAATGCTCACTTGGTGAAGTTGTCTTGGTATGAACATGCAAATACTACCTCATAAGTAGTTTTTTAGAGAAACCTGAAGTTAGGTCTTATTCGTATTGTCTTCTGCTTCTAGTTTCTGCTTAAAAAAAGACAAAATCAAATACGAACATCCGGTTTCTCGAAATATCTTCGCCACTTCTCTCGCTATCGTCTTGCTCCGAGGATAAGGCAGGGGTCACAGGTGCATTACATACCCCAATCTTCTCGCTCTTATCACGCGCATGCATCTCTTCCTCACTTTTTACACCAATCGTTCTCTCCTTCTAAAAACTATTTCTTTCAACTATTACGATTCATTTTAAACAAAAACTACAAACTACAACAAAAAAAAAACCCGTAAAAATCACTACAAACACTCCTTAAACTGGGACTGCACGGCAAAACTCATGCAACATAATATATGGGCTCGCCACGATCTCTCCCATAGGGCCAGTTTATGGACGGGCTTTTGGCACAAGCCCAAACTGTGCATACAAGAAAAGCTGAAGCCAGATTCCACCAGCATTATACATGTTGGGCTTTTGCAGAACTGAACTTGTGTGCCATCTAGCTCTGCGACATCTTGCTCCGTGCGAGATGCTTTGGACGAGTTTGCGCATATACATGCCTGTTTGATACGGTTGCGTCTTATAGCTTTTAACTGAATTTTTTGGATTTTAGATGTTTGCGACAGAGATTATAGAGAGAGATACTCGCTTGTGATTTTGATTGATACAAATATTGGGCTTTTAATGTGTACTACAATTAATTTGTAGACCCCGTCTTAAGAAAATACCTGTTTAAAAGTTAGATACTGTAACAAAAACCGAAAAGCCTTAAAGAATATGTTGGGCTTTTGCAGAACTGAACTTGTGTGCCATCTAGCTCTGCGACATCTTGCTCTGTGAGAGATGCTTTGGACGAGTATTGTGCCAGTTCAGGCCAACTTGTCAGTGATGCGAAATCCAGCATTTTTTTCAGTTCTAATACAGATGTTGAAAAAAAGCAACAGAGGCCATATCAGATAAATCTGTGGGCATGCCGACTTTGGTGTGAGCAGAACGCAGTGATTGTTTTCAGCCCTTGGTAGATAGAGTTTGTCAAAGGATTAATGAGTGAAAAGAGAAGATGCTTTCTATGGGTGCAAAGGAAATTTTACTAAAAGCAGTGGCTCAGGCAATTCCATCTTATGCCATGTCTGTCTCCAAATTGCCGAATAAAATATGTAAAGGTGTCACTAATGCAATGGCTAGCTTTTGGTGCGGAGAGGAGGAAAACTATAAACGGATGCACTGGTACACCCAACCGTCCGGCCATTAGAACTCGTCCATTTTTACACAAGCAGGCTACCGATCGCGTATGGGATAAATAACAATTATTGTAGATAGGTAGGTAATATTTATCAAAATTTGTCTATAAGTTCTATTTTTTTGAAAAAATGGGAGACAACGTCAGTTGATCCATTTGTAATTTTCGTAGATTATGAATGACATAAAATATATTAGATTGGCAGTAACAGTTTGTGATCATCGTATATTGTTGTAGTGCAAGAAAATTTGTGAAATTTTATTTGAGAATGATTGGGATAGCAATGATTGGTAAGTACAAAGGTAAGTGATAGTGTTATGCAACCGGGAATTCATACATAGAGAAGAATTTGTTTTTTCTTGTTGTTGGATGCCTTGTTACGTGGAAGAATTGAATGCGAAAAGACAAGGACAAGTGCTTTTGCGAATTAAAATAGACTTCATAATAAAACTGGCATAACACGATACGTAGGGTTTGGTTACATGCATAAGAAAGAGCATCATGTACAATGTAACAAACCGAAATACTACTACAATACATATGCACCTTTTGGAATAGAAATAAATTCGACCTTGGGGAGACTAGTGCGAAACGCTCCAACCTACTGCGTGGACCAGGGCCATTTTCCCTTCTTTGCGAGCTCGGCGTTGAACTCATCGTCGGCCTCTTTGGCCTTCGCTATCATTTTGTAAGATCGAGGAGGCCGACTAGAGGAGGGTGAATAGGCAGTCTAAAAATTCAGAAAAAGAGAAGAAGCCATATCAAATAAAAATTTTGATTGAAAAAAGGAGGTAAGAGCAGAACGCAGTGATTGTTTTCAGCCCTTGGTAGATAGAGTTTGTCAAAGGATTAATGAGTGAAAAGAGAAGATGCTATCTATGGGTGCAAAGGAAATTTTACTAAAACCAGTGGCTCAGGCAATTCCATCTTATGCCATGTCTGTCTTCAAATTGCCGAATAAAATATGTAAAGGCATCACTAATGCAATGGCGAGCTTTTTGGTGGGGAGAGGAGGAAAACCATAAACGGACGCACTGGTTTGTGCACTGGTTTGCCTAACAGTCCGGCGACTAGAACTCATCTATTTTTTGTGCAAACGGACTATCAATCATGTATGGGATAAATCATAATTATTGTAGGTAGATAATATTTATCAAATTTTGTCTATGAGTTGTATTTTTTTTTCGAAAAATGGAAAACAACGTCAGTTGATCCATTTGTGTTTTTTGTAGATTATGAATGGCAAAAAATATGTTTGATTGGTAGTCACAATTTGTGATTGTCATATGTTGTGTAGTGCAAGAAAATTTGTGAAATTTTACTTGAGAACGATTGGAATAGCAATGATTGGTAAGTACGAAGGTAAGTGATATTATTATGCAACCATGAATTCATACATAGAGGAGAATTTGTTTTTTTCATGTTGTTGGATGCCTTGCTACGTGGAAGAATTAAATGCGAAAAGATGAGGATAAGTGCTTTTACGAATTAAAATAGACTTCATAATAAAGCTAAACGTAACACGGCGTGCAAGGTTTGGTTACATGCATAAGAAAAAGCATCATACACGATGCAATAAACCGAAGTACTACTACAATATATATGCGCCTTTTTGGAATGGAAATAAATTCGACCTTGGGGGGACTAGTGCGGAACACCCCGACCTACTGCATGGACCGAGGCCATTTTCTCTTCCTTGCGAGCTAAACATTGAACTCCTCAGCGGCCTCTTTGGCCCTCGTCGTCATTTTGCAAGATCGAGGAGGTTGATTAGAGGGGGGGTGAATAGGTGGTCTAAAAATTCTCTTCCAATTATTATCAATTAAAGATCTTTTCTTTTTGTTTAAACCAAGTATATAATGCGGAAACTTAAATCAAATTAGTTTAGTACAAATGAAGCCTAAAACTTATTATCACCTAAGTGCACCAACACCCTACAGCTGTGTTAAGTTTTGCAATCCTAGGATGATAAGCAATCAATTTAAGAATATAAATTAAGCATAAAAAACTAAACTATAATTGACACGATCTCTTTTTAACATGGTGTGTTGCACCTTGTGAGCAAGGAGGAAGGCTCTAAATTGCATGTGTTGCATCTAGAGGTGGATTATGTATCCAATCAAGCTTGTGTATTGGTTGCACACGGTGAGAGTTCAAGCAAGGGGTTTGCCTTATTACTCTTAGAGTTTGCCGACTCCTAGACGACGTTGGAGATGTTGTGCGCAGTGATTGATCTTCTTAAAGAAGATGTGAGAAGACCCGACAAAATTATGAAGATTGGAGCTCACTTACTT
The DNA here is from genome assembly GCA_036346575.1 of Dendrocalamus sinicus. Lineage (NCBI taxonomy): Eukaryota > Viridiplantae > Streptophyta > Magnoliopsida > Poales > Poaceae > Dendrocalamus > Dendrocalamus sinicus. The sequence goes on along the minus strand of CM070672.1, from coordinate 4,478,314 downwards.
GGAGCGAGAAAGAGTTACCACCAGTGGATTAAAGTGTTTCGGCTTAATTCATGAAGCTAGTTTAATTCATTTGGGCTAACCTCAACGCAGAATAGGGGAGACCAGCAAGTCTCCGAACACCACGGTAAAAAACAACCGTGTCGATTATGATTTATTTTCTTGTACTCAATTTACATTCATAGAATTAAATTGATTACTTGTCATCCTAGGATTGCAAACCTTGACATAGGCTTATGTTATTATTGCTCTTAGGTGAACCCTATTGTTTTAGGCGGTATTTGTGCTAAATCTTTTTTAGTTAAGTTTCTGCATTATTTGCTTGGTTTAGCCAAATAGAAATTGATAATTAATTAGAAAAGAATTTTTTAGACAGTCTATTTACCCCTTTCTAGTCGGCTTCCTTGATCTAACAGCTTATCTGTACACCCAAAGGAGGAATTCTTTTACAGAAGGTGGAGGAGTTGATTGACCCACACACATGTCTGTGGGATGAGGATTTAATCAGGTTAGTATTCCTGCTGGTGAATGCATACAAAATTATCAATATCTCAATACCTCGTAGAGAAATGATGGATTTTATTGTGTGGCACCCATCGAAAAACGGAATTTCCACAGTGAGATCGGATTATCATAATGAATGGGAATATCAATATAGGGTAAGATGTAGAAAACAAGATGGGGGAGAAGGCTCATGTGTCCTCGGTGTGGGATTGTGTTTGGAAAATGATGGTGCTAAGGAATGTGAAGATTTTCTTATGGAGGGCATTGCATGGAATTGTGCCATGTTATCGCTTTTTAGCAATAGACACATGAGAAGGAGCAAACAGTGTCATGTACATGAAAGGGGTAGAAGACTAAGACATATGCTTTTCATGTGTCATAGAGCTCTAGAGATATGGAGGCAGCTTGGCTAGAAGAGTACATTTCTCATGTGTTGCGGGAGGATAGAACAAGAGCTGTGTCCTTGAATCCTTAATTTGACTCTCTAAGAAAGTCTTTGGTTCTTGATTAATGTGGATTACATGAAACAATTGTGATTGTGGCTTGGTATATGTGGTGAGAAAGGAGGTAGCAGGTGAAGGGAGAAAATATGCAACTAGACACAAGATCGGCTCTGTCAATCAATGCCATGGTAATGAATTATGACAAAGCTAGCACAAGAGGGGCTATCATACAAAGGCATGGCTGGATACCACCGAGAAATGAGTTTGTCAAGTTGAATGTTGACGCGACATTTGATCCAAACACAGTAGAAGGTGCAGCGGGTGTGATCCTTTGGGATGAGAAATGAAGTTTTATTGCTGCTGGTAGTTGGTTGTTGGCCTAGACATCTGATGTATTTTCAGTAAAAGCGGAGGCCCTCATATATGGGCTGAAGCTAGCAGAACAAGTGGGGTGTAATAGAGTCGTTTGTGAGTCTTATTCTACCTAGGTGATTGAAAGAGATGGAGAATCCTAAATGCTCTTGGGCAATTGGTGCTATCCATATTGATGCATGCAGGATTTTGACGACGTCGTTTGTTAAAGTAACCTTCACACATTGTCCACGAGAAGCTAACATGGTAGCTCATGAATTGGAGAGTCATGTAATGGTGTTGAAGTCCAATGATGTATGGATGAATGTACCTCTAACTTTTCTTGTACTCATTTCTTGTGAATGATGTTTCTATTCTTCAAGTTTTAATAAAGATAGCCTTTTTTTAAAAAAAAAAAAGCAATCGTGCATGCGAGAACTATGCGCTAGCTCAGTGGTGAGCAGCTAAGCGTTGTTGTCGTGCAGGCCACCCACCTGTGCGTTTCACCTCACACATGTGTGTTCATTCAATGCATTGTTAAATTGACCCTCGCTTAAGACCTAGCGTGTGTTTTTATGACACATATGCATATGTGAGTATGGTGTGTGTCTTCCATTGTAATATCAAATAAAGTAATCGTGCATGTGGCAGAACCCTAATCACTAGGGAAAAAAGGGACTATTATCGCATGTACCTCTTCCCTCTTCTTCGGTGTTCTCATTGGTGTTGGATAAGGCAATGGGTTGATGACCCGTGGATTTCCAAAAATAATCTCTTTCTTTTAGTTTTTCTTTTTCCTAGGTTTGTTCTTCTCTAGCAAATTCTTAGGTGGATTTTCTTTACTGTAATGGGTTTTATCGGACCGACTCATCTGGACAACAATAGCAGCGCCTACGCCAGACATCGACATGGGTCATTTTGGATATAAATAAACCTCCTCCGATTTTCTTCCACAAACAATGCTGCTACCGAAGCGTAGGTCATACACATCAAGAAATATTATCGATAGTTTACTTCGCGCTGCCACGATCATAAGCAATCGTGATGCCATAGCAAAAACTAGAGTCTCCAACAAGAGATAAAAAACCTAATACATTCATCGACTCATGGACTTAACATGTTGTCGAGAATCTTCAATATAAAAATTAAGGTACTTTATGTTTTATACTTGAGTTATTAATATAGAGGGAGATGCTTCAATGCACCAAGTGAAGAGTGAATTGCACTAATATTGATGCATATTCAAGGGTTAATTCTAGCTACTTACCTCTTGAATTCATAAAGATTGGTGCAAACTACAATGGGGAGGGAAAGCATTGAATCACTCCTCTTGGATAGATCATATGATCTTTCTTATTCCCCATCTTTCAACACAAATTTTTTTTTCTAAGTTATGCTGGAATCACAGGAAAATCCTGCGAAATTTGTATAAAAAATATGGACGTGGCTACGTTCCGCATGTGCGGTCCACTGCATTCCGGTATACACACTTATTTTTAACAAAACTAAAAATTAGCAGCACTCTATTTTTATTTTTTTACCTTCTTTCTTGTTGTATATAGATCGGATAATTTAGAAATTTGAGAGCAAGTTGGCATAAATTTGGAGAGCAAGATAGTACATATTTAGGAGTAAATCCGTATAGACATACGTAAATTCACTATCAAATTAGACCAAATTAAGTTGCTGACCATATTATGCTATAATGCTTCCTGGGAAACCATAAGTGATGGACAACAAAAGCAATATGCTTCGAGTGGGGGAGAGAGACTTTACCAAGGAGAGTTTTTAGTTGTTCTATGAAACGCACGATTTTCAAAATTTGAAAAGGTAAATGCTTTTGGAGAGAGAAGCATCATGTATTTTACCTCCTAGTTGAAGCTGATATCAGGTGTAACTAACCTATTGGATCCACACGTCAATGATACGTCATGTGGTCAAGTGCATAATGTCATCGTTTCACGTGAACGTTCATACAGGATAAAAATTGCTGCCTACATGGCCTGTATGGAAGAGCTGGATTAGCTTCTTTCTTCAATCGGACGGCTCGCAAGCCTGTGTGGGAGAACACATCAACGAACACACACGTGAAAAATAAGATTTTCTCTAAAGATATTGTGCTTATGTGGGTTACAGGTATTTGCCACTGAAGTTTATACAAATTACTACCCACCTCTACCGATGTATAAAAGGGAGCATTTATCCTAAACTCGGCCTAATTCCCCTCCCCACCCGCACCCTCGCCGTTCAGATTCCCAGGAGGCTAGGGTTTCACAGCCGCCGCCGCCGCCCGTCTCGGGGCGCTGCCGCGCCGTACACCGCCTGGACACGACGCCGCACTGCGCCGTCTTCCTCCGTGCCGGCAGCACCCGTCCCACGGCCGCTTCGAATCGCAGCTCGCGGCCTTCCCTCTGTTAACATCGAAAGGGTCAGTCCAAAATGCCTACCCTTTTCCGTTACTCTCTTGATCTTTTGTAGATGCTATTTCTTGATCCGAAAAGAAGGTAGAAAGATTCCCCCTGTCTTTAGCGACTTAGCGTTCTAGTCTTGGTAGGGTTAAGATCGCTTAAATCGGGTTAAGATTTGGTACGTGTATCCCTATTTAATTAGCCCCTCCCTTTTATGCGTGTAAGATGGGGATTACAGTGGAAGGTTTAAGTGAGAAATGTTAGTGTGCTGGTATTTGCGGGGATCGCAAGAGGGGTGTGGGGATCTTCCAGGGCTATACTGATTGTACTAGTTTCTTGTTTGGATCTTTGCTAGTTTTTAGGTTCGTGGAGCGCTTGTTAATAATGCTACTTCTCCGGGAATTCAAAGCGTTAGCAGGCTGTTAAGGTGCATCTTGGCCAACAATCATGTAGCATTACTCAGGATGAATGTCGCTTTTCTTTGTGTAAATTTTCCATCAAGCAATACACAAAAGCTAAAAGGGCTTGTGTGGGAAATTTGGGGCCTATTGCTTTCTTATCAATCGCCTAATGTCACTCGAGTTTTTTTATTTCAAGATGTTGCTAATAGTTCACATGGCAGGAAGTCTTGCTTTTGTTCCAGATTATTATGTATGTTCTACCTTGTTTATCAAAACAAAAATATTGTGTATGTTCTAGGCCTACCATATACAGAATTTTGTTATCCAGGGAAAGTTTTTCATGCTCACCTGGCATTGCTAGCGATGGAGAATGGTGAGGTGCCTGGTAGCAGGGCAAAAATTTAGCTCTGCTACACAAATTTGTCTATCTTACCCCTGAGATGTAGGTATTGGTTAGCTATTGGTGGACTTTGCTAAGCTCAGACCGGAATGGTTAGGCTCATAGACTATGGATACTGGTGAATTTCCTTTCCAATGGGTTGTTCTAGCATGTTATCTGAGGGAGCAAGACTTTTGTGTGGAGGCCAATTACATATGTCTTGGCAAGAAAAGATTTAGTGTAATTACCAAAAACTGGTATAAGCTTGGATGGGTGTTGCACACTGGTGTATATAACGACCCATTGGCTAGCTATAAGCTTGGATGGGTGTTGCACACTGGTGTATATAACGACCCATTGGCTAGCTCAGAAACCCATTTAAGCAATGCCCAACCAATGTGCTTCAGGTCTTTCCTGGTTTGGGTATATTTCACCTTCTTGAGTCTTGACTAAGGGGGGCTCCATATATTTGGTTGCTAGGCAAAATTGTAATTTCATTATGCACAACCCAAATATAACCTGAGAAAAGGATATGGATATGCATGGTTACCCAAATTAGTTGGATCAAGCATAAGTCCTCCCAATTGATAAAAGCCTAGTTTTTTTTTTCAGCTTTTGGCTTTTCTACAGTAACTAGTTTTTAAATGAAGTGTTTTTTCAAGATGTGGTTTACTAGTTAATTGTAGTACATACTGTACCGACTTTATTTATATTGGCAAAAAACTGCACGTGAATTTCTGTTATTCTGTAATCTCTCATATGAACAGTCCAAAAGCCTCAAACTGCAGCCAAAAGCTATAAGCTCAGTAAAAAAGAACAGGCCCAAAATTGTATAAAACAGCTAGTTGTTGCCTTTGAACTGGTTAGTCAGGTTGTTTTTTGCCCCTTTAGAAACCACTCAACCTTAGTTGGGTCAGCATAGTGTATGGAAGTTTCAGAAAGTTCAAAGCTCATAAATTATAATAGATACTTTATATAATTTCCCTGTGCAATCATCAACTTTTGCAATGTTTCTGAAAATATTACATTAGTTCTTTTGCTTTCATATGCTTGCTAATTGTTGATCCAATTATTGCCTGCTCTTGATAATGTTCGTGCTACAGCAATGTGTTCGCCTTCGGTGCTCTTGGTAATATTTATGCTGCAACAATGTATTTGCCTTTAGTGTGTTAAGCCACATTATTTTTTAACCTCTGTGTGCTTGTATTATTATGTTTTCTTTGCCTCATGTAAAATGACCTTTTGAAAAATTTTCACTGAATTATTTATCTGTGTGCCTTCAATGATGCGATGAACTTTGGCTTAGTGCCTGATGCTAAAAAGGAATATTCCTTTTATCTGAAGGTTTCTTTCATCGTGATATCCTTCTGCTGTTAGCTGCATAGCAGGGAAAATGGCAAGCAAAGCAAGTGGTGACAGCAAAGAACCCATAAATGAGCAAGTAGTTGCAAATACTTACGCCAACATGCGCTCGGAAATGAATCAACTCTACACCAAGATCACAGAGCTGGAAATGGAAGTCAGCGAGCACTCTCTTGTGATTGGCGCAATTGAGCCACTGGACCCCACAAGGCGTTGCTACAGAATGATTGGCGGAGTCCTGGTTGAGAGGACCATCAAGGAAGTCTTGCCTGCGGTGCAGCGCAACAAGGAGGGCCTTGAAGAGGTCATCGCTCGCATGCACGAGGCCCTGGAGAAGAAAAAGAAGGAGATCACCGAGTTCGAACTGAAGTACAAGATTAGGATCCGGAAGGCTGACAATGACACCGAGGAGGAAGGAAGCAAGAAGGAAGGCTCTGCGCAGGGTGTTCTTGTCGGTCCTGCGGGCCAGTAGAGCGAAATGACAGAACAGGAAGACTTGCATAGCTCTTTATGAAAGTCAGATGGCTCTTTGCTAGACGTCAACTGTATCAGTGTGCGTGTTTTTGGGTGTTATCGTGGTAATGCTTGTGTAAAACTGGCGAATCCTCCTGTGTGAAACCAGAGATTACGCTAGATCAGAACTTTGTTGGTAACTGCAGATTTTGCGCAGGTTACAGCACGATTCGTGCGTCTTTCATCGTTCTTCAGGTGGTGTTGTGCTTCAGATTCTTCTGCCTGTTGATGCACGCTTTGAATTCCCTGGAAACCTCATCGAATTTTTGTAAGCAAGATTCCTCCGTAGGTTCTATGGAAAACCCTTTATTTCACCTGGGTCCGAAATGTTCGGGCATGCGACAGGGTAAATACCCGATAAATTCCCTGCTATGACCGTTTGTTTTTATTTGAGATACAAAACGTGGCATCCAGGTGAGAGAAATACTTTTGCTAACCAAATGGGCTGACCGGTACGGCACAGGTATGGTTGGTCTAAATAAGTTGCCATACTGTGATGGTATATGTGTATGTCCGTTGAGCTAGGCGCATCATTAAGAGATGTTGGGCCGTGCTGGGTTGGTCCAAACACGCTTAACCAAACAAACCACCGATGATTTGTTAATTTTATTACCAGTCGTAAGTAGTTTTATTGTCAGTTACAAATAATTTTACTACTAGCCATAAGTAATTTTACTATTAAATCACCATTTGCGTTTATAAAAATGCAGTAACTCTAACATAAATAATTTTACTGTCAATCACAAACAATTTTACTGTATTACTACATGAGAGTTACTGTATATGTCGGACCGGCTCACCATGCTGAGGTGTTAGCCTAAACATACATGTCCGATTAGACCAAGTCAGTATAGCTTATTTACTGTTTGTATCGTACGGTATGTATGTAGATGTGGCCACAGTATCGTGTCTGGGCGTCACAGTTAGCTCGGCTATTTGGCCAGGTCTAATCCGACGGTCAAGGGTGTGTTTGGTTCGTGGATGGAGGTTGTATCGTATATCCTGACTGAGTGGATGCAGGCTGGGTGGAATCGTATTTCAGAAAAAGAAGATGTTTGGTGAGGTTGCATGAGCGGATGCAAAAAAGCGAGATCTTTGTTTGGTTGCTGTATGAGCGGATGCGATCTACCAAACACGAGAGGCGACACGTGGGACAACATAAGATACATCGCATCAACCCATCGGGATGGCCAATGAAGCTCATTTTGAGCTTATCCACCCATCGAGGATGAGGCGTATTTTGCATCCGCTCATGCAGTGCATCTACTCATCTGAGCAACCAAATAGGCTCTTTCTCAGATTATACGAATCCACCCGGCCGGGACGAAGGAGATTCAGCAACCAAACACAACCTTGCTTCGGGTGGCTCGGCAATCCCGCTCCTCGGAAATTTTTATGCGGATAACCTTTTTTATTCGAAATACAGAAATATACAGCGGTTTCATTTTTACAAAAATAGCCTCGAGTCGCCCAATGGGAAGCGACTGAGAATTTCGCCACCGAAGAGCGATAAGAAGCTATGTCGCTTCACGAAAGCGACATCGAGTCGCTTCCTCATTTGGCGATTTTGAAGTCGCCAATGGTGGCGACTTGTAATCGATCGCCAGATGGGTAGGCGACTTCATTGATCCTGAAATTTGTATAGTTTTGGCAATTTTGTAGTTTGAAACAGAGAAAAATCTGGTATAGTTGTAATAAAAGTTTATGTGCCTTTGTATGTTGTAGATGCACAAAAAATTCGAAATATTTTTAAAAATGATTGACCGTAGAACGATAGATACATAGAGTGGTAAGTGATATTTTGATGTTCTTTGAGAAATAGTTTACGGAGAGAACCGGTATGACTTGCTATCTGAATCATTGAGTGCGAACATGCTAGATAATAAGCTTATGTCAATAGAAATAAACTTCATAATACTGATTGGGAGTAACATACGCGTACATTGTTATTACATGCACAACATATAGCATGATATGCGACCAAGAGCAACTCCAATGATCTTGCCTTAGGGAATTAAACTTCTTGGTCTATTACATTTGGTCTCTTGGGTGTAGCGTGGTTGTTTCCCCTTGTTATCGCGCCTTGAAGATGGCTCATTGCATCCTTGTTCGGTCCTCTTGGTCTTGAGAGCGCCTCACGAGCTTGAAGCTCTTCCTCCGACGCTTGATGGTCGCTTCACGCAGACTTAAGCGCTCCCGCCTCCTTTGCACCTCATCCTCCTTGCCCTTCAGACGGATTTGGTCCACCCTCACGCGGCGCTCTTGCTCAGAGGAGGTCGTATGAATATTTTCACTTTTTCAGATTCGGTTTAGCAATAAATGTCCCTATGTAGGCTTTTGAGCACGTAGTGCGTATTTGAAACAACAAGCAAAGGTGACATGAAAACTCACTGGAAAGGATACATGCCTATGGCGTGAACACTCATTTGTAAAGGCTACGACCTACGCCCTATTTTGTTGGTTTACGTAGCGACATGCTTGGATTATCCTCGAGATTCGGGTAGCAATAAATGTCCCTATGAAGGCTTTTGGATCGTAGCCTTTATGTAGGCGGTTTAGGCGGCATGTGTTATGTCGGTGAGCAAAGCTGCCCGTTTTGTCATATCAACTGCGTAAAGCGGCATGTGTTGTCATCTCACCGAGTAAAGTGGCGCTTTTGTCATGTCTCTGGGCAAAGCATCCTCTTTTGTCCCGCCATTCGATATAAATAGCACGGTTGAGGTCCCATGAAGTTGTAGCAGAAAACCACAGTAAATCGAACAAAGAAGTACCTTCTATTTCGTGGTGGAACATACCATGGCGGAAGATAAGGGGCCAGTCGGATATGAGTCACCGAAGGAAGACCTTCCCTTGGAAAGGAGGGAGATGTTCGGTCCACAGTACCGCTTGGTACCAAGCCGGCGTGCGCAACCAGCGTGGCCGAAATGCAGACACAATGAGTACGTGGTCGTGCAGGTCCTGGAAGGGCCGAACGATGGCGGGCGTCGTTTCTTCCGATGCCCACGCTCCGGGGTACAAATTACTAATAGTACATTTTTTTATTGCTTATGGACCCTCCATGTTTACTATCCTTTTTCGCGGATGGCGAAATCGACTTCTCTGCTGGATCGACCCTCCTCATGAGCGGTATATTGGCCGTTATGTGGGTACTTTATGGGACCGAATAATGGACTTGGAGTACCGAATGGAGACTCTCAATGAGGAGAACAATGAGCTCCGCCAACGGATGCAAGCGAGAGGGAAGCGAGGAGGTTGTCAACATAGGAAGCTCGTACGATCCGACATGTTGCTGTGCAAACCCAAATTGCATATGTGCGTGCCACTACCACGATGGCCAGCCCCGTCCGAGGCGTCCACTTCAAAAGTTCTCCATGTGGGTGCCACGAGGCTCATTTGGCATATAAGCAACCATGTGTATGGTTGTACCGTAGTATGTACGAGGGTCGATCGAAATAATGTGCAATGTTGTTAAGCATGTCATGAATTGATTGTCTTGTGCATGAGCCACAAAAGTATCTCATTTTAACAAACAGCAAATACATGTACTAAATAAGTACATAACCAACTACATTACAGAAAAGTCATGTAACTACTGATCAGGACATGCATTGCATCGTCTAGCTGTGTGCCCCTCCTGACCGCATCGACCACAACGTGCATCTGGTGTTGCAGCTTGTGATTCATCCATGTCATTCCTAATACGTCGGCTCTGTCGCCGACCCTTTCCACCCTTCAACATGTTAACATCCGGAACCCAGGTTCTCGATACAATGTCCAAAGTGGCAAAGTTTCCCACCACCCGAACCCTGAGCTCCCACACCAAGCCTCGATACCCTCCTTAAAGAAGAACTCGGACATGAAGTTCGAAGGATCCATACCACGGTCCCGCATGCGGCGAGGACATGAGAGCATGGTTTGTGTAACAACTTAAACTTGTTGCACGTGCGGCTAGGTTCATTTCCATGATCGCAAGACATACCTCGTGGGTAACAAGTGAGCGAGCCGTCCCAAATCCGGCTCTATCACGAGTATCACCTCAAAGCGATGCTCCTGTTGCCCATGACCTGCACTGTGTGCAACTAACCCTTTGTGCCTTCATCTCCATGTAGCGTAATTTTTGCGAATCTGAGCTCGGGATTGGCGCATGAAGTCGCGGCACTCGCGCGCCTCTCCTGAAGTACCGGATTGTCTTTGTGAAGAACACCTTCCACGATGGCGACAAGGGTGAGAACGGAGACCCTTAGAACCCAATTGTACACCTCGGCAAGGTTAGTTGTCATTATTCCGTACCTTGCGCCATCCGTGTCGTGCAACATGATGACCACTTCTCCAACGGTTTCCCCTCGATCCACTGCGCGAAGCTTTGATGTTCGTGAGCTCCTTCTTCTTGGACCACTTGGGTTAGGCGCATCGATTGGCGGCAAGCATTGTGGTTGTGCCGCCCCAGAGTGACCAGCTCCTTGCTCCTCTCTTCGACGTTCTTCCTAGTGTGCTCATCCAACAACCTCCACAAAGCATCAAATTTTCTCTGTTGGTTACGCCTAGCTTGACCTCTTGAATAGCTTCATCAAAGATTGTTTAGGAATTGCTTGAAAAAGTTTGCCGCTAAGTGGCATTGCACCACCGGTTCCTCATGTCCGCCAAGGAAAGGGCTCTCGGGGTCTTCTTGAAGTTTTCTTATTGCCTTGATAATACCGGCGTGGCGATCATGGATTACGCACACACCGGCCGAGTGGCTACAACCCGACCCTCACATGTCCGAGAAACCACGGCCCACTCTCGTAATTCTCACTCTCCACAAATGCAATGGCGGTGGTAATATTTGATTATTACCGTCAATGCCTATGGCCGTCGAGATCTGCCCTTGTATTTGCTGTCAAGAAGGTCCGTCAATTGAGATCACTTTGGCGGTATGTGCTCGAATTCTTCGATGCTAGCACCAAATGCAAACATTGCTCTGCAACACCGCATACTGGCGGACTAATGGGCGGCTTCGTGGAGGGCGATATGCGTGCGGGTTCCTTTCTGCGGGACATTGAGCATACGAGGAAGGTTGTCGACGCCGCCTCGAAAGTGCCAAAACGTTTTCCAACATATACGCTTGGCCCGCCACGCCGCGTAGCTAATCTTATACTTGAGAATTTATTCTCAATAGCTATCACAATATGCGTGGTGCCATGTCCTTCTTACGCACTATCTCCCCATACATGACATTGGCAATAAATCCGGACGTCGAGTTACGATGTCCGGACAAGGCGATGTTTAGAATGCGAGTGCGGCTCAACCTTGGACACAATCCAATGAGTCTCATACTTAGGTTTACTGGCGTGCCCGCCAAGGGCAACGATCGCTTTCGCACGTCACGATGTCTTGCTCTCGGCTTGATTTGACGACGCGAAATGTCCATTGCATTGAAAGGGCTCAAAGCTTGATGGCATCTGCGGCGCTTTCTTGTCGACAAATATAGCATGCAACCGAACCTCTGTCTCATGGTACTCCCATTGTGATTCATGCCCATCATGTGCGAAAAGACCCTCGCATTAAACCGGTTCCATTCACGGGGATAGGAACTTCATCCTCATCGAGGCTGTCCTCGTCGCCGTCCTCTACACTTCCTCTTCATCCCATGCCCTCTCGTCATCGAGTCCATCTGCTGCACAATGTACTCATTATACTCTCCTTCATCGGCTTGCCGATTGGCTCTCTATGGCTTGACGGTTTGTAACTCTCCTTCATGTACCGCATCGGCTTCATGACGAGCAACTTCATCATGTCCGCCAACATGCGGCCCGCCCGAGCCGCTAGCACCTCCCACAACAACGGTGTTGCACGAGCTTCCTCATTGCTTGTATGCGAGCACGGTTGCACAAGCGGCACACACTCGTATCCACGACGCCGGCACCTAGCACAAAACCCTTCCATGTGGCGAGCGCACTAATGTCTTCAACTCCCATCCGATGTCCGTGGAGACCGGCTCCAAAGCCCTTGCACGACGACATTTGTACACCTCGGGGTTCAACGAAAAACTCCGGTCGACCAAAGCGCACATCTCCCATTCGAGCATTCTCGTCATCCGGAAGTACGAGAGTGACTTGCGGAAAATCGCTCAAATCCACACCATTCGGACCTTCACGAATGGTTCCACTCAATAATACACTCTCAATGTAGTGGACATTGATGATATCGACTGCATATATATTTCAATTTTGCGACATGTCAAATAATATCGCACAATACTAAACTTCCTATACCATACTACAAATTGCATACCAAACATTTTCTACAATAATATTTCCATACTAACACGGTACTAATTATTCTACATCTATAATTTTTATTAACACCAACATTTCATATAAATAATAATACAAATACAACATAATCCAAAAAAAAACCCTGGATCCAAATTGATGGAATATCTTCTACTCCTCCTTTCTCCCTCACCTCCTCCTCTCCTTCTCCTCTTCTTCCCCTCCTTCTCCTCTTCTTCCCCTCCTTCCTCTCTTCTCCCCCTTGTTTCTTTTCCTTCTTCCTCTTCTCTATGCGCTGAATGTGTTTGCTCAATAAGTGAAAAGGTGGTTGGTAGTGGGGCCGGTGGCAGCCGCCTTAACTCCACTGTGTCGCCTAGCGTTGGCGGCTGCGACTTATATTAAGTCGCCCAATGTACAGGCGACAGCGCTGATTCGCCCAACGGTTCGCAGATTCCTTACATGTCGCTCTTCGGGTGGGCGAAATTCTCGAGTCGCTTCCCCATTGGGCGACTCGAGGCTATTTTTGTAAAAAAAAATGAAACCGCGGGTATATTTCTGTATTTCCGAATAAAAAAAAGTTATCCGTACAAAAATTTCGCTCCCTCAGTACCCCACGTCCCCACACTAGGAGAAAATTGCTATAATGGGACTTCAAACAACGTGTTTCGCTATAATAGGACTTCTAACGTTGACATCGCTAAAATAACACCCGAAACATTGGCTTCTCGTAATACATGACATTTGGCTAATGTTTCGAAATACCCGAACATTGGAATTAAAAGAGCCAAATGTCATGTATTACGAGAAGCCAATGTTTCGGGTGTCATTTTAGCGATGTCAACGTTAGAAGTCTCATTATAGCGAAACACGTTGTTTGGAGTCCATTATAGCAATTTTCTCCCACACTAGCCACCTCTTTGCGCGGTGCGACCAGAAACCCTAGAGAAACCCCAAACCCCCAGATGGCCTCCGGCGAGGGCAAGCCGAACCCCAACGCCGGCGCCGCGGGCGCTGGCGCCAACAAGGGGAGGAAGCGCAAGTACCTCCCCCACGGCAAGCCGGTGCGGAAGGGGGCGTACCCACTGCGCCCCGGCGTGCAGGGCTTCTTCATCACCTGCGACGGTGGCCGCGAGCGCCAGGCCACCCGCGAGGCGCTCTCCCTCCTCGACTCCGTAAGCCACTTAGCACTTTCCCCGCGACATCCGTCTGGTGATCTACTACTCTCTTACCCCGGCGTCGCGCGCAGTATGTGTTCGTCGTATTGCGCCTGCGCCGATCTGGTGGGGGAAGCAAGAGTTGCTAGTTCGTGCGGGATCTTGGTTCAACCGCTTGTGGTTAGGAGGTGTTGCAGGCATGCGTTTTAATTCAAGTTTGATGATAGCGCCGTGTTCAGTGTGTTTGTTCCTGTGGTCGTACAGTTTATATGCTTGATGTTTCGTCGTACGTCTTACATTTAACTGGCTAAAATGAGGGGACTGATTGAAGCGGGAAACTGATACCCGCCACTCGCTGAATTTTGGTTTTTATGTTAGTTGTGCAACCGTAAATTGTGCAATGCTACTGTCCTGTGTGTTTTGACACTATCTGTATGTTCTGTTGCTGTGCCATGTATCACGGGAAATCATGATACTTTGCTAGTCGCTGGATTGCTCTCTTGCTAAAACGCCTTTGGGTAGGACTATTGACTATAGTTGCTGATATGGAATACTCCATTGTTGGATATGCAGTTCTACGAAGACCTGGTGGGCGGAAAAAGATCAGATGATAAGTCCAAAGGCATCTCTGACAAACCGTTGAACAAAAGAATAAAATTCGAGGATTCTGATTCCTCAGAAGATGATGATGAAGATCATTCAGTGGAGGAGGCTGATAATGGGAATAATGCAGAGAAAGGTGAAACCAAGGCATCTGAGCAGCAACAAGAGGCGCTTGGTACCTTGGAAATTGCCAGCAAGGACAATGAAGAACAAGTAGAAACTGCTGACGAATCAGCTCCAAAGAAGCAACGTGTAGACGATCCTCTGGTTTCTGAACAGACAGAGCCAAAGGAGTCCGCTGATAAATCAAAAGAGTCCATTGATAAACCAAAAGGCTCTAATGATAAACCCATCGATGATTTAATTGATGAGGACCTGAAAGAACTGGGGGACAGGAAAAAGGTCTGTTTACTTTCTGAATTTAGTTAAAGTTTGAGATAGTGTGGTACGGTGCTCATGTATGTTGTGGAATAGTCCATATAAAATCTTTGCGAAGGATCAGACTGAAACAGGTGCAGTAGTAGAGGTGCTTTATTTACAGTATTTTCAGTTAAAACAATAAAACAAGACATACTCTATAGTTGAGAAATTCTGATTGCAATTTACTCTTTCGCGAACATCTTATATTTTTTTAAAGCAGGAAGCAGGGCATTCATAGCTCCTAAGCAGTTTTGCTTGATGCTAGATAAAAGAAGCATTCATATAGACTTAGGCCCTGTTTGGAATACGGGAATTTTTCCCGATTCCTGCGGGAATTGAACTGTTTCCTGCAAAATTCCTGTGAAATTCCTCTGTTCCAAACAGGCCCTTAGGGATGTTATTAAATTCCTGGCTTCCTGCACAGTGCACACCCTTCCCCCTTATCACTCAAATGTATGCTGCAGACTGAAATCATTGATAAACCTTAGAATATTTTCATTAAGTACTCTCCTGCTTAATAATTGAAATATACTGTGTGCTCGCTCAAGTCCTACATTTGGAATTTGACTTGTACCAGATACAATGATTTCAACTCCTAACTAGCTTCAGAGATCAAGATATTGTACTTAGCTATTCATTCAATACTACTTGTTTTTGTTCTTTTGACCACATCACTGGATACTTCTGTATAACTGTTTAAGTACACTTAAGAGATTTATTATGGCAAGAAAATCTTGTGAGGAGTCTTACTGATTTGATGAGTGAGATATGTGTTACGCCTCACTCATTGTAGCAACTATTTGTATGAACTTGGAGCTGAGGCTTTATCCAGAGTCTTACCTAGTATATCATTGTTCCTTCCAGAAACAATCCCGTAATGTGCAAAAATGCTGGAACTAGACTAGTCCCAATATATGTTGTCTTTGTCCCACTATGGTTTTATATGCTAACTTATATGATGAAAACCATTGTACTTCAAACAGAGACTCTTTGCAAGCCTTGATTCAGGATGCAATGGTTGCATCTTCATTCAAATGCACAAAAGAGACGGAGACCCTGGTCCAGTTGAGATTGTACAAAACATGATGTCCTCGGTTGCTTCAACTCGTAAACATATGTCCAGGTTCAGATTTGGTGCTATTGCAATCAATCTTCCCTGTGCTCATTAAGTCTCATAATTCAAGATGTAATTTCTTTGTTTATAAGGATTATGGCATTGTTTTCTTGCTTATAGACTTTCATTTTGAATGTATTCTAGATTTATTCTGAGGGTTTTGCCTGCTGAGGTGGCATGTTATGCGTCAGAAGAGGAAATAACAAAAGCAATAAGTCCACTTGTTGAAAAGTACTTCCCAAAAGAATCTCCTTCAGGACTTAAGGTAACTTGCTGCATCATTTTTCATATAATCCTTTAGTTAGGGGAGGCATGGTCTGGTAAAAGAACACAGGACATAACAGCAAGACTACTTGCTTTAGAATTTTTCTGCAGTAGCCCGCATGCTTCAGAGTCTTTAAAATATTTTTATTTGTTTAAGTCTCCCATAATTTATAGGAGCAGTAAGTTTATATTTTGCCTTGTCGTATTAGTTGTAGAGCTTTTTTCAACTTCAACAGATGTGGAGTTTTTGCTTCAAGATAGATCTAATCAGGTTACATTGGCCTAACAATTTTAGAGTAAACTAGTCACCATTTATAATCATGCACTAATATCAAGTATTCTGTTTGTTTTATAAAGGGAATGGTGGAGGTAGTGGGTAGGGCAAGACGAATTGGGGCTTTGGATGAAATAATTTAGCCCATGGTAGCAAGCTCTAAAGTTGGCTTGAAGGATTAATTTACCATTCTTGGTACTGACTTGTATGGAGAGTTAGTTTGTTAGATACCTCATATCTTCAAATTATCATATCTGTTCTTATTAACCAACCAAATTCAGTGTTCAAATTTTATGCTGTGAGAGTGCTATCCTTAGATAAGTGTGATTTTAGTCTTCTGTCAATCAGTTGATTCAGTTCGTAAATGATGTTCATTCAGTCTTCTGTCAATCAGTTGATTCAGTTCGTAAATGATGTTCATTCTTCACAGAAGTGATCCAGCAATATCTTTCTATGCTTTCTTCAGCCAAGCAAGTGCAGGAATTAGGACCACAGTTTCAATAACCAACATAGTACAATTTAATGTTTTGAACATTTATCTTTTTATATAACACCAAACAATGCAAATAGGAGTTGTTCTGCTATCCAAAATTCTACATGGTTTCTTACTTGGATGTTTTAATCTTTGCAGTTTGCTGTGTTATATGAAGCAAGGTCAAATACAGGAGTCGATAGAATGAAAATTATAAATACAGTAGCAAAATCTGTGCCCCAACCTCACAAAGTTGACCTCAACAACCCAGACAAGACTATTGTTGTCCAGATTGCTAAGGTAAACGTTTTTTATTCGTAATAGTTAATACAGTTAAAATTTCTATCATCTTTCTAGTGTTATGATCCGTAAAAGTGTTTCCTTAACACAACACGAGCTTATATCCTATAATTGTCACGAAAACCTATAGGATTAGCTGCTCGCTTCTTACACGACATGATTACTACTTTATCTATTTCAAAATACATGTTATGATGTTATTCTAGACTCCTTGTTTTGTTTCCAATACATGCCACTCTACAACTTCCGGATAAAACTGTATTGATTTTACCATACATAACCTTCCCTGATAATAACCTCAATAATCAAACTTTACCTTTTCATGATGAAGGCAATACTTCTACGTATGGAAGAGTATTAAATTAGATTTGGGAGTAGAGTAGTAAAATGCAAGAGTACTAAATAAGGTCACCATGGTCTTTGTCCATCATGCCTTGTCTCTACTTTCTAGTGCCAGAGGCAAAAACAATATGTGTATGGGAATGGAGGGAATAAAATGACTCCATCGAAGAAAATGACATGTTGAACTCTATCTTTGCTAATTCAGGTTTTATTAGTGTCTTTCATATTTATTTGAATTTTGACATGGCACCTTTTGTCCTTGTCAGAGCATCCAAGATTAGTACTTCTATTTTTAATCACTTCAACTTTTATTACTAGTAATCTTTTCCTATGGTTCCAAACAAAACTAACTTGAAACTGTTAAAGTATCAGACATCTTAGGTTTTATTTCGAAAATCAAGAAATATTTCTTTCAAATTTCGAGGTACAAACTCTGCATGCATTTTTTTTGCCAGTTTCATTGTTTTAGCAGTGCATGGTGGTTTGGAGTCTTGACAGGCCAATTCTATTCTATCCACACGAGGACATAGGAATATATACGATGGATTTAGACATTGATTCCTGGAAAACATCCTAGCTCCAACCATGTTGATTCAGACTTGAATATCTAACCCATGATTCTCAAGTACATGGATGATTAAAGCTTTATAGCATAACAGGCTAATGCCGTAAGCGCCAACCTGATTAAGCTTTTGAATTCGTTGTCACTCACATCCTATGTAGTTGTATTGAAAGCTATTTTGGTCCCAGTGAGATTTGACAGAAGAGCACCCACCTTGATCCTATTTAATGAGTGTGCAGAAACTGTTGTGCATGTGGTAACCACTCCTGTAGTATCTGCAATCAAGGTTGTCATGGCGTCGCCTAGGTGACACCAAGTCATCCTGGTGGCTGGAGGGGGACGCTGAGGCTGTTTGCCTAGGCCTGAGGAGTTAGGTGGATGCTTGGGATTGCTAAGCTGCAGGGGAGGGGCGACAGCGGTGACTGCCTATGGGAGCACGCGTGGAGGGCGAGGGCGTGGGCGATGGCTGCAACTGGGGTGGTGAGCACGGGAGCTGGCTAGGGCAGCAGCAGTTCTGGACAGCGGGGCGGCTAAAAGTGGAGAAAGGTGAATGGTGGCGGGTGCGGCAGAGGGAGCAACAGCTGGCTAGGCGGCGGCTCACACAGCCAGGCAGGAGGGCAGCGACTGCGGTCTAGCAGCGGCGGAGGCGGCGCTCGGCGTGGGGCGGCGAGGGCGCAACGGTGCAATAGAGGAAGCAGGGCAGCATCGGCTTGGGGGGGTAGCGGTAGCAGCCAGGACGATGGCACACGAAGGGAGGCGCGGCGGTGGCTAGGGCAGCGGCGCCAGTGGCAACTGGCAAGGGAGGGGCGACGGCAACAACTGCCTGCAGCGGCGCGCACAGAGAGCGAGGCGTGGGTGGCGGCAGCCGCTGGCTAGGGCAGCAGCTCCCCTTGTCCGCTCCCCCTTTATAGCTGCAGCGGCCTGGCTGGGCTGAGTTGGGCCGGCCCCCCTCTCTCTTTCCTTTTTTTCTAGGTATTATAGTATTATTTGTTGTTTTTATTACCACCGTTTAACTCTCACCATGGTGGACGTCTAGGCGTCCTGCGCTCGCCGTGACTTGCCGGAGTGCTATGACAACCTTGTCTGCAATGCCCAGTAGACAGGGAAACTCATTATATAATCGATGTCCTTTTCATCTCTCTATGGTTGCTCCTGATGATTGTCACATTCATGTAATGTCTAATCATTCTTACTTGAATAAGCTGAGGATACTCTAGTTTACCATTCAGAAGAACTGTGTTGCTGCTTGCATTGTTTATCAATTTAGTTAAAATAGGGATGTACTGTGCTTTTTTGCATAGTGACTCTGTGGTTTAGTTGATCAATACTGCAACTAATGCTGCAAAAGGGCATGTGGTCACTAAAACAGTTTTTAACTTGTCCAGGAACATGTCATAATGATTAAAGGAACATGTCATAATGATTAGTTGGCCTTTCGTTGTTCCAGGAGTAAAGGACCATATGTTGTTCCTTGATCTGTATCCAGGCAGTAGCTAGCGCTGCAAATTTATTCTAGGACTAGGATCTTGGGATACAGCAAGTAAACGTGATAAATTGATCTCTACAGTATGTAACCAACTTTTAAATTCATCATACTGTAGGTTGATCTCATTTCAACATCCTGATGGCATCCTATAACTTTGAGAATAAAATAGACTTAAAAAAGTTTTGTTTGCGATGCTTTTGCTTTCCACCCTTTTTACTGTGGAGTAACTCATAGCATGTCATGAATGTTGCTAGGTGTAGTGTGAGTGAACAGACACTTCCTAGCATGATCCAAACTTTCTTGTATTGTTCTAAATGTCTTGTCATCCCATTCTTTCCATCCTTTTTACTGTGGAGTAACACTTAGCATGTTCATGAATGTTGCTTGGTGTAGTGTGAGAGAACAGACGAACTTCCTAGCATGATCGAAACTGACTTTCTTGTATTGTTCTAAATGTCTGGTCATCCCATTCTCCAAGCCCACGATAACTCATTGTGCACGTATCAGCTGCATCAATCATGTATTTCTTCTTTGTTGGTGTAAGAAACTAAGAGCATCGAGGACTCAATGGTTCATTCCAACATGATCCAAACTGACTTCCTTATATTGTCATAAATGTCCTGTCACCCTATTCACCCAAGTGCATCACCGACCCATGGTTCATGTACCAGCTGCAGCAATTATGTACTCCCAGGTCCCAGTGCTCTGGCGTAAGAATCCAAGAGCGTCAAGTACTCATGGTTCATGCCAGTAGTCTTCATGCTTTGCTAATCTACTATTTGACATGATACATCTGATCTTATGCCTGCATTTTTCTTTATTATAAGTACAAGCTGTTCCTGACCTTACGTACACATCTGGACACGTTTTGTAGCTGTAGTAAGCTGTTCTTAGTTCAGGTTCTAATTGGACTATTTGTTTGAATTTGGTGCAGACTATATGCCTGATTGGAGTGGTCGAGAGATACAAAGAGCTCGCGAAGTTCAACATAAGGCAGCTGACCTCACCGCCGCAGAAGTAGCTTTTGGGCGGCAAACTCTTCTGGGTAGAATTTGGACGAGCTTAGATCAGATGTACCATCAGTTGGTTGGTTGTTAGTTGAACCGTGGAAGTCAGTATTGAAGGATTCAGCTGTATCTCATTACTAAAGTCTGCGAGATCGTTGAAAGGCAACCCGAAATATTTAATGCTCCACAGTGCAATTTTGTAACTTCATGGCTGGATTACTGCAACCAGTTTAATAAATTTCGTCAGGTTGTAGCATCTATATGTACCGTGCACCTTTTTTTTTTTTGGTTCAGATGTTATATAGAATTTGTTGCCCTTGAACTCATGAAGGTAGTCTGCAATTTTCTCAAAACCTGTAGTTTCAGACGGTGAGCAGTGATAAATTTTTCTTCGGAAAGTTTAGAATATTTAGTATTCTTTTAAGAATGAAGTTTCTATGAACAATAACCAAGGCGTGTAGGTGGAACCTCAAGGGTAGAAGTGGCATTAAATGTTTTTAAAATTTTAAGGCCCTGTTTGGAATGCGGGAATTTTTCCCGATTCCTGCGGGAATTGAACTGTTTCCTGCAAAATTCCTGTGAAATTCCTCTGTTCCAAACAGGCCCTAAGTCGATTAGGTATAATTTTCCTGCAAGGGCTTGTTTGGATAGGGGGATTTGGATTGGAGTTTATCCCAAAAATTCCCAAAGAAATCCCCCCTATAAAGCACCCCCTAGTATTTTGCAAAAGAATTTTTTTATCTTTTTCACATTTTATGTTCATTCTTGAAAACCAACAAAGAAACTGACCAAAAGTCAAGAATTTACAAATTTATTTGGCCTCCACCGGAAGTCGTAAACTGAAGTCAAAATCTGCCAACTTAATCTATTAAGGCAGCAAAACGCTCCCATGTTTCCTTGCTAGTCATATTTGTCGTCCTCGGTGAAACGTCAGAAGACCAAGGAAATCCATGCCAGTTGCAATGAAACCCATGTTGTCTGCTTCCATAGAAACCGGAAGCTACCGTGCCCCAACCAAACAAATGTCGCACGTCGCACCTCCGATTAGGGCTGGAAACGAGTCAGGTTTTGAGTTTGGCTCGGCCAAGCTCACCAGGAGGAGCAGCTCGGCTCGTTAAGGAAACAAGGCAAAAGTCTAGCTCAATTTGGCTTGTTTCCTGGCTCGAGCCGGCTCACGAGCCTTTGCAAGCCGAGCTGTCCAAATCCAGCCAACAGGAGAGTCAACACGGGAGCCCAGAACCAGCCAACAAAGAGCTGATTTGGAGCTCGAGATGGTTGAAGCATCGCTGCAATGCTGCCTCTGCTGGAGCCTAGGACAATTTTATCACATAATCGATCAAACTTTGCATAGCTCAACGAACATGAAAATTGATTAGATTAAGAAAACCTACAATGCTTGAAAAGAAAACCAACTAGTGCAAACTCTTATGGTACATTTATTGCGCACTTAAACTAAAAAAATAGTGAAAATTGTTGAATTTTTTATGTATTTTATGATTTACTCTACCTATGTATACAAAATTAAGTTCAAATTCATTCTATGTTAACAGTACCAAAAAAAGAAAATTAAATAGAATAAATTTGAACTTGAAATTTTATATATATGTGGAGTAAATCATGAAGTACATCTAATTTTTTCTGAGAATTTTTCATAACTTTTTTAGTTTAAGCATACGGTGAGTGCATTATAAGGGTGAGTACGTACCATATGTTCCCTATATAAGTATTAAAGTTGGATAATAAATACAACACTATTTTAAAAGGTATTATAATAGCTAGCTGCGTAATTGTGTGGGGGATTCGGCTAGTTCTACACAAAAGTAGAGCGAATTTATAACCGCGTATATATATGAGCATGCATCAACTAAATTTGTTACGACAAAATATAAAGCACAACAGGGGGCTGTGACTGCAACTCTAGATTTAAAAATAAACTTGTCATTATAAATACATATACTTAGGCTGTTGGGTAGCTAGACTAAGTATAGTGAACGCTCTCATACCTTCGAGTTGGGAGGAAGTAAGTACTCTTCAGTTTTTAGCGCAATCAGCATGAGCTTTTTCTCCAACCCTTTTATCCGATAGTGAGGTTAAGCAAGCGCACAGCCTACCCGATGACAAGGTTGCCTCACCCTGGTTTAAACTCATCTAGGCCACGTTTGAAATACTATTTTTTTATTTTTTTAATAGAAATTGAACTATTTTTCAGTGAAATCGACGTGTTGCAAACATGCCCTTAGGCCCTGTTTTTTTTAGCTTCTAAAAGCTGTTTTTCGGCTTTTCTACCGTAACTAGCTTTTAAACGGAGTATTTTTTTAAGATAGAGTCTACTAATTAATTGTAGTACATAATTTACCGACTTTATTTATATCGGCAAAAACCGCACGTGAGTTTCTGTTACTCTGTAATCTCTCATACAAACAACTTAAAAGCCACAAACCGCAGCTAAAAAGAACAGACCCTTAAATTCGTCGCGTGGTATAGGAGTTGGACTAATAATCCCATAATCTGTACACATTGGTCACATTGTGTGTGACATATTCTTGTACGCGTAGCACCGCTTGCTTGTTACCCACGTGGCCAGCTACTTGTGTCTCTCCGGCTTCATCAGCTAGTTAGCAAAAGAAGGTGAAAGTACTCCACGGGAGAATCCTAACTAGGCCCCTCCTCCATTCTTTTCTTTTCGGTCTCATCTGTTTCTGGCCGCTTCCCATCTCCCTCCTCGACGTCGGTCGTTGCAGCTTCCTCCCTTCGCCACCTCTCCGCAACAGTCACCGGTGAGTGCTAATCGCCGACGGCGCGATGGATTTCTACCTACCTACCTACGCACAAGTGTTCATGTGATCTTTTCGCCTCAAATTTCTGTTCTTGGGCTGTCCTGCATCTAAAACTACTGTTTTAGATGCTTGGATAGGATTTTCCTTTGTTCTTGTGGCGTTACATGGGGAAGTTCAAAGAAGTATTTTGGCCAAAAGAGGGATAGATTCTTTGGGGATAAACTCAGGACAACCTTTGCCTTCCTCCTGAAGCATAAGCATAAAGTTGTAACCTTTCCTGTCTGTCCTTTCTCATCTTGGGCTTTTAAATGAAAAAATTGATCATATACCCTCCATTTAGATGGAAATTGAGGATTTATCCTCCTGACCCACGTGTCAGTGACTTATGATGACCCCACGTGTCAATGAGATGTGGAGGGTAAATCCTCAATTTCCCAACTAAAGGGAGGGTATATGATCCAATCTCCCTAAAATTTAAATGCATAAGCATGAAGTTGTAACCTTTCCTGTCTGTCCTTTCTTATCTTTGGGCCTTTAAATTTGGAAGCTTTTTGGTGGGAGGGAAAAAAAAGGAAGGATAGTTAGGTTCGTGTGGTTTCTATCTTTGATTTTGCAGAATTCTGCGATTTTCGTTGGAAAAGTTCTCATCTTTGTTTATGGTTTTGGGTGAGGTAGGTGGGTGAAGGAGCTTCTTGGTAGCGTCCATGGAGAAGAGGAAGGGGATTCTGGAGCTGCGCAACCGGCTGGACAAGACGCTGGCGCTGCCCGATCTCGCCGACGAGGACTCGTTGAGATCCTTGGTGAAGAAGCAGATCTTGGAGTCGTCTCTGTCCGGCTCTGATGAAGGTTTGGGTTTAATTTACTTTTTTTTTGTGGTACATCTTTGGAGTATCTAGCTTAGCTAGCTTATTAATGTAGTCAAAACTACAATTAGTTTTTATCTAGGTCGCATGTCATTAAAAATGGTGTGAGCTGTCGTGGTTTGAGTTCGTAGATATTCCCTAGTGATAACATGTTGTACGCGTGAAACTGCTTCATGATCTGTATGTGCCCATCCTACTGGAGAAGGTTCTGTAGGGGTAGCTGAATATTTGCTACTCTTTTGTAGCACTTGATCGCGTCATTTCAACCGGCCTACTTGTGTAATTTGTCTGTTCTGTGCTTTTGATTTATGCCTGTATGTCCCTCTCTAGGCAATACTGACCTTATCGCTGAAGCACGGACCAAAGAAGTCTCAAATTTTCTTGAAATGCTAAACACTTCAGGGAATGAACGATCTTCCAACATTCATGGGGCAGCACAGAAGGAATGGAAGGTATACATTTATTAACTGAAGTTGTTAACGAATTTAAAGAAAATGTTCAGCATATTATGTGATTAGAACATAAAGTGATGGATCTCTCTTTTGCATCATAGTGTGATTAGCCACTTTTGTCTCTTATTTCGTATGCCATGCTATCATCGATTTCTAGAGTGCAATATTTCACTTTTGTTTGTAATTTCTGCCTCTCAGATAGTATTGTGCTTCAAACTTGGTTGTTCTCTTGCCCTTTTACCCTCTTTTGGAGAGGGATTAATTGTTCCCTTATGTTTCCATGTAAATTCTTATGAATTGCTGCAATGATCTGTTTTTACTTTTTATTTTGTAGGTGAAGCAAGATACAGACCAGTTGCGAGTCATGTATCGTGAGGGCCCAGAGGGGACCCCATTTCACACCCTTCTTGCTGAAGGCTTTGCTGATGGACCTATTGATGTTTGTAAGGAACTCTTAACCCCACCAATGAGTCAAATATTATAACTTCACGTAGTCACTTAAGCACACTGTTTTTGCGTAGGTACATGTGTGTCATGGGAATCAGCTCTATACAGAAAATGGTGACTACATTGTTTTCTTCATTGAATATAACTTTATTCTTTACTTAAAATTTCACATTCTCAGAAACCACACTCTACATGTTGTATTCTCAAATATTTGTGAACATAGCATTATGACCTGTTTGGCTTAGCTTAGCTTTAGCTTGTGGGGTCAACATAAAGTCCTTCATCTAATTAAGATACCATGGCAGCATAGTTTTACTTCTTAATTATGTTTTGTCACCTAGGAAGTAAACTATTTATAGAGTGTAACTTTGGACAAATAGATTTGCCATTTCTTGGGTACTTCAATTCTTTACTACCATTGTGTGTTCTTTGTTATAGGTGACTTATTACTTATGGAATGAGAATCCTCTCCTTGAGTTCGTACATAAATCATGATGGTGCTTAATTGACAAGAGCACTCACATGTTGCCTTTTTTTTTGGCTTATAGCATCCACATGGCTCGCAAACACTTTTTAGTAACTACCTGATGTTGCACCGTCGCACCTACATCTATAGTGTGTTCTCTGCATTAAAGACAGCATAAAGTTCTTTTTCGCTGAATACAAAACGATTGAGTAACCCACCACAGATAAAGTTTGAAAACAAAAGGGTATTAATGCTATGGCTTTGAGCTGCTACTATTGCTGTAGTGCATATTTTTCTGTCCAACTACTTCCTTAATGCTGGGTCATCTCCATGTTTTATGAAAAAAACATGTTGCCTGTGTCCTGTGGGATACTTGAAGTCAACTTGGACCAAAGAAAGCAAAACTCAGTCAAATGAATAAATTCGCTCATAAACTAATGAGATTGCCATTTTGCAGGTTTCCACAATACAATCTGCCAACATTTAAAGTTGCTCAGTCAGGCTGCTTGAAAAAGGTTCGGATTGGCGAAGAAATTTGTTTGGTCAGGTTGGCTGTAGACTAAATTTCTCTTAGAGTTCTTATTTCTTGCAGTTTTAATTAGACTTTTCCTTTTATAGATGTTGTAGTTAATTTGCTTATTCACTATTTGGAAGAAAGGGTGAAGGTTCCATGGCCGGTTTCAGAGAGAGAAGCTCTTCTACACTACTTTGAATTGGAGTATCTTAAAGAAGATCTTGTCCTTGTAATCATGAAAACTGTGCGTAGGTTGATTTATTAATTTTTTGTTATAGATTTTTTTAAGAACCTCTGCCTACAGCCTTGATACTCTGTGTCCTACTTTATTTACTGCTTATTGACTTGTTTACAGATATCAGGTTTGGATAATATAAACATACAGACACATGGATTTAGTAGGGATGGAATTCCTGAAGCTGGTGACACTATTCGGATGGATTTGGTTGGAGGCTTTGTCTTGCAAAGGATTACCAAGGAAAGAAGCTTTTTCAGGTGAAGCATCTGATGCTATTTTGCATTTCAACAGTTAGAATAGAGCACCAAATTTCATTTTAGACCACTCCCTACTTTTGTAGGGTTTTGAATTTGCGCCCACTGCTCTGTGAACAAAATCAGTGATTTTGTGAATCAACGTGGCGATTCTTTCAAAAAGAGTATTATTGTGGATGATTTTCTTGTAGTAAACAAGGAGTTCCATTAAGTATTTTCTTATTTACATGGTATATTTATGACTTTATCTATGTAAGACAGAGGAATACATTTAGTTATTATAAAAATCCATTCATTACTATGTAAATACACCATGAATGTACATATATTGGATTTATCTTGAAAATAAATCTGACTTGAGTGAAGTATTAGTATTTAAATGCTATAATTTTTGTTGCATCAGCTTATTTTCTTTGTTCAGCAATATAATTATCATCATCGTCATGTCTTGAATAGTAGTGTACTTGATGTCTTGATTCTTATTTTGATAAACAAACTGTTATTTAATAATTTTTCAACTTTCAGAAATATACTTCTACTATATTTTGTTTAACCGAATCCTTTCTTATAATGTTATTCAATATTTTTTTACTTTTAATACATATACTGCTACTGTATTTTTTTTAACCAAATCCTTCATTTAGGGCAATAGCTAATATGGATATTAAGCTAGACTTTGTTCCACCATGGTTGATCAACTTCATATCAAGGCAGCTAATTGGCAGTGGGCATAAGCTGTATCAGAAGGTTAGTGGCATACTACCTTGCTTGCATACTTTAATGCACATCTGTATTAGTGAGGATAACATTTTGCATATTTCACCTATGGTCTCTACATGGATTTTTTTGTACCACAATGTGGGGTGGGTGAACCATAACACCAGAGAAATACTACATGATATCTTTACTATTATAAAAATGTGAGTTGGTGGTCGTCGGTCCATTCTCCCTCCTCTCTTCTCAGTCATCCGATCAAATATCAGCCGTTCAGATTTGCATGTAGATAGTTCTTCCGCTCCTCGTAGAAAAGGTCGGCCGACGCGTGGGCCATGCTCCTCCTCTTCTCTCCCCCGCATCCTCCACCTCCGACTTACTTGATAGATTTAAAAACTTGCATCCTCCGCCTCCAACTTACTTGATAGATTTAAAAACTTTTAAAACATATTTGTATGTATATTCTAAAAAATTTTATTACCTGTGAGTTTTAAAATACATAGTATGATAAATTTTAAAAATCCGTAGCAATGCACGGGCATTCAGCTAGTTTTACGTTGAATCATGAGATTCTGAAAAGCAATATGCCCTGTTTAGCAATTGTATTTGACTTATATTGCAGGCAGTTAGTACTGTGGCCACTTGTGATGAGGACTACAAGCAAGCTTTGAGAGCACCACTCTATGTGAGAATACGTGAGTACCTGGATTCTGCTGACAAGCCGAAGGTAGCTCTAATTGAGGAAAATGCTACTGAAGTGCTCCTTGACAATCCCACTTTACAGAATCCTCTGGCGGTTACTAATATCACATCGAGCAGTGAGATTGTTGAAGAGGAGAGTGAACAGAAGACATTCTTCAAGCTGGATCATCTTGCAGCTGGCACTTGTAACCAACCAGCTGAGCAAGTGCAACAGGTCGAAAATAAACCTTACATTAGTCCTGAGGTAGAGCAGGCTTTGGGCATATTGGACAATGCTATTGCAATTCTCCGAGGCAACAAGACTGGGAACATCAGGGCGCTCCAAAAGTTCCTCAGTTATGATGCAACTTCAGAAGACAGTACCATTGGTTCAAGAAATTCACATACTAACATTCTCAATGCAGACAATCTCCCAAATGGACGTCCTGCTACCATGCCACCTCAAGATTCAAGGTCAGCATCAAGTGATATCAACTCCTTGTGTGGTACATTTGCCTTACAGTTGATGGCACAATTGTTGCATGGTCAGAAGACAATGGCATTGTTGTAATGTAACTCTGTGTCTTCCTTGATGCAGAGAGATCCGGCAAGCGTATTCCTTGCCCAATGAGAAAGTTCACGCTAGGGAGGAAGATGCCTTCGATGGTGATTCTCATGGAAACATGACAGCTACCATAACAAAGACGAAGTCCATGACATTGAGGCGCACAACAAGGGTGCATGAAGAAGAGAGCGAAAACACCAATGGCCTCCATCAGAATGGTTTCCTCAATGACAAAGAGTCGAAGCGAGCAAGGAAGACAAACAGGTGGGTCTGCTGCTTAACCCCTAGCACCATAGGATGATGATGAGAGCCCATTTTGGGGGCACTCAAAATTAAACCTTGACTTTTGGATGTACAACATAAGATAGTAAGTTATACAAAATTGATGGTTCATCGAGTACATTGGGGGATCAAATGGCAACTCTGGAGGCAGCTTGTGATCGTTATAGCGAGTAGATCATATCTTTGATAAATGTATAGTAGTTGTATTGTTGTAACAGTATATGTATAACATTGTTTTCATGAGGATTCTATTTTGGGGTTCTAGGTAAGTACAGACCCCATTACCGGATTACCCACTTATTACATACATGAGCAAGCTTGGTGGTGTTGCTATCAATGAGAGAAGGAATTTCTATGCCGTGCCACATGAACTTTCTTGGATTATCAAAGTTGCATTACGATTTCCCAACCATCTTTGGTTGAGGTTCATCCAATCATCCAGTATGGTGCCCAACCAAGTTGTGCAACGAGGAGTTTTTGGCCGTTTTGGCACTTTTCGTATCGTATTTGTAAGAATAGCAATCATCGCGTAGAAATGACAGAAATAGCATGGTTTTAACTAATTAAGATACCATGGCAGCGAAGTGACGACCGATGTTCTGTGCTAGAAGGCGTCTTAATCCTTTAGATGATAACTGCTTGACGGAAGTTACTGTTAGAGAGACATAAAAGGCCGTTCACCGTGTAGCGATTGTTAGAGAGAGATCATATGCGGTTAATGGATAAACGAACGTTCTAACTGTCTTGTCCGATGAATCAACGATGTAGTTCATCGTCGTAGACAAGTTCATTGGAGATAAATTTGTCGAAGGAATTCCCACAAGTAAAGAGTAGTCGCAGTAAGACTAACAACTACATGGCCACAGAAGGACTCACGATCAAGGGTAGTCACAGTAAGACTTACGACTACGTAGTCATATAAGGACTTACGACTAAGAGGTAGCTACAGTAAGACTTACGACTACATGGTCGCAGAAGGACTTACGACCAAGAGGTAGTCGCAGTAAGACTTACGACTACGTGGTCATAGAAGGGCTTACAACTATACGATCGTAGAAGAGCTTACGACCATCCTGCCATATTTGCCCCTTATCGATAAGGGGTATATTCAAGGAATATAATGATGTAATAATTTGAGAATTATTCTATCCTCGTCAGGTATAAAAACAAATCTAAAACAGGAATCTCATTGGGCAATCTGTGCTTTGATACCAACTGATGAGGGGATTTGGCCCGATCTTCCGATAAGAATGATAACTACGATTGATTAATATGACATTGACGATGAGGCTTCTTAACCAAAATAACCAAGTCCGTCCTATAATCACTACACCATACCCTTATAGTTATCGACCATACCCAACATGGTTGATCTTTCCTGCAAGCAATTGAGTATCAAACAAGAAACAAATAATTGTACTACACCATACCCTTATAGTTATCGACCATACCCAACATGGTTGATCTTTCCTGCAAGCAATTGAGTATCAAACAAGAAACAAATAAGTGTGACATGAAATACGGATCAAAGATGAAGTTTTATTAACAATGGAGAGGCCTGAAGTCACCATAGTTGGTCTAGTCAACATAAGTTCACAACTGATGTTTCTGAAAAAAATAAATCTAAATAATCCTAAACCCTAAAAGTGGATCCCTGGTCCTATTTGAGGGGCAAAAGACGTGAAGAGCATGACCATAAGGGAGGGGGAACATCCCACTACAACTTTTCAGTTAGGCTCAACTGATGCAAGACCCAAGGCATAGGTTTGAAACTAATTCAGAATTTTTTCTTAGATTGTGACATGCTCAGGTAGAGTTTTGGAATGGGACCAGAACCATTAGAAAGAGAACGTCACAAGCTTTCCAACAAGTCCAAGATCATCTCATTTGAACTCTATATGCATCTTATATTCTCATTTGATGTCAGCACTGTCTCCAAAGGCCGAACTGGATTCTAGAATATGCCCAGTTTTCATCCGTGATTGTCCTGGCCTTAAAGTGATAGGATCTCTAATGTTCATCTCAAGCATGTCTGTAACTCTATGTGCCTCTTCTTGATTCTTAACCATGTTCCTAAGCACAATCACATAATATGCATCAGACAATAACCTATTCTTAAAAGCTGAATTAAACAACTCTAGGAACGAGCTCACCTGATAATTCTACGACCGTACACGTGCCCTCATCATAATTTCTTGCCTAGTATCTTGTGGACGAGTGTTATGTATTTCCAACGAAGTGATGTCCTCATCACTCCTCATGCCTGATTTGATCGTTTCTCTTATGTTATCACTGTAGCTGATTTCTCTGCTAGTGCTCATGATCCTGCTCTTTTTATTTGCACTTCACCTTGTTGTCGGACGCTTCTCCTTTTATATGTTGATGATATGATCTAGATTGTAACTTGTTGGAATAAATCAGCAAGTAGAGGAAGTTTTTTAACACTAGTCACAAATATAATTGATCAAAGTGCATGTAGCTAGTCAATGAAGTAGGCTACCTTATCCTAGTACAAAGATTTGTTTAACCGTTGTGTTGGTTAGTACTTACTTATTGCAAAGCTACTAGCTAAATATTCAGAGGCAAGCGTATGCATATATTAAACTACCAATGATTCCAATATTTTAAAAAGAACTATTATTATTAGTACCGATATTTCCCAGATGCTGTTGTTGTAAGACAACTGTAGATTTGATACATGAAAGCCTCAGGACGATAAAATAAAATATAATAATTGAGTTGTTTTATAATGGCCAAAGTAACATGGCTTGTATGACATAATCTTATGGATAATACTATATAATTAAGTGCAGTAATCATGCACATAATTAGCACTTAAATAAGTTCATGGTTAGCGCTAATTAATTATGAATAGTACTAATTAAATACAATTACACTAATTAAAGTACTAAATAAATTATGATTAATTTAGTACTTTAATTAATACTAATTAATTGTGATCATTACAAAAATTATAATTAATACTAATTAAATACTATTATCATTAATTAAGCTCAGGATTAGAGCTACAGAGCCAGCTGGCTTGCTGCCGGGTAGGGGGCTCGGCAGGCCACCTGCCTGCCGAGCCAAGGGACACAGCAGGTGTCTATTATGCCTGTCGAGCTCAGTAGGTCTACGGAGAGAGTTAAATTTGTAAAAATAGATGTTTGAGGCTAATTTTTTTTAAAAAAAATAGTTAGAGCGACAGTTATGTGAACAGTTCGAGAACACGCATATATGTTGTTCGCATCTTTATTGTTATTAAGAAAAAGATTATACAAAAGCTCACATTAATGCCGAGAACGCAAACACAGCTAGCTGCTAGCTCATGCATGGGATCCGATCCATAGGTGGGCTGCATGGTTGCAAGCAAGCATCCACGCACAGCAACCTTGTGGTAAGGAGAGGAGCAAGGCAAGTCGAGGAGGAACGACGCTGATGCCGTGTAGCTCGGGGAGCCTATGGAAACTCGTCATCCCCCCTCGATTTTTTATAGTGAGGCCAATCAAACGTACGTACACATCAACAGAAGAACAATAAAGGGAAAATATATTCCTGCATTTCGAAAAGGTGAGGTAAAAGAAAAGGATCGAGTATATTTTCACCTAGATCTTCATTCTTCCTCCTCCGTCGCTGGTTTTACATCACGGCCGCCGCCGCCGCCGGCTATACATCCAAATAACATGGATCGTCGTCGTTGATCCTGAAAAATCGGATATGAAAAATCGTCCTCGTTGATCCTTGCACTCTCACCCGATATGACGAGCTGGGATCGTCCGCGTTGATTGTGCCTTGAATGGGCCAACAAGGCGACTCCATGAAAAATCGTATCATGGCACCATTAATCAACAGAAACATCAAAACTTACG
This sequence comes from Dendrocalamus sinicus, assembly GCA_036346575.1. Taxonomy (NCBI): domain Eukaryota; kingdom Viridiplantae; phylum Streptophyta; class Magnoliopsida; order Poales; family Poaceae; genus Dendrocalamus; species Dendrocalamus sinicus. The sequence continues at coordinate 4,445,585 of CM070672.1, read as the reverse complement.
CGTATTTCACTCCTAAGGGAAGCTTACCGATATATGATACCGCTAATTGCCGGCCTTTTCGGTAGTTGCCTCTGTTGGATACGTAGGTAATATTTTAATTCTAAATTTTATTAGGAGATAAATATCATAAATAACTAATGATATATAAATTAGTACTAATAGCAGGATACTCACTGTACTTCAGAAAATACGCAAGAAAAAACAGTATCAAAGTCGATCGAACGCGCGAACGACTTACTTTTGAGCTTGATGAAGAACAGTAAACAGTGCAAACTCGATGTAGTGCAGGACGTAGATGAAACAGAGCAGGAGCGGTCGTGCAAATGCGCTGCTCAGAAACCTTATTGCCACCCCATGCAGGTACTATCTGCGGCAATAGCTTAGAGATATCTGTTCTCCCTCCTTTCAGGTGCACGCCGAAAAGAAAGGTCGGTGTGGCTCAATAGCACAGCACACCAACACAGAACAGCAGGGGAGAAAGTAGAGGAAGAATGAAGGTTGAATTTCTCTGTGTTTTCCTGGATGTCTACAGGCCCTTATAAGGGCACTGCAGTTATTCACTAGTAATTGCTGCAATTAAACAGAATTATTCGCTGGTAACTGCCTCATCAAATCACAGACTAAGCAGTGTTAACTCATTGGTAACTTCCTCATCAAATCACATTGTTGTAGGGGTGGTCCCCACCTAAGCCCAGCAGGCCTGTTAGAAGAATGTAAGGCCCGTCATGGGACATGTGTAAAGACATAACTGCCCCTAAGGGGAATACTCAGATGTAAGGGTATATTTGTAAAAGCACTCCCAATGAGGATATATATATATACAACACAAGCCTTGGGGGAAAACCCTAAGCCATTACTCACCTAACTCTCCACTACCATACTCTCTTTCTGTCTGGTCCGTAGCCACGACAGACATTATGATATTTAAGAAGTATTATGACCAGTTAAAATGCGAGAGATGATGCACGGTTTAGCAAAAATAAGGTGGACTTGTCTGCCAAGTGACGCGCTACGTCACGGTTGCAAGTCAAAAGTCATGTGATTTTCACGTGAAAATACACACACGCGTGCGTGCATGTGTGATTAGCCAAATCCCTCCTTATGGCATCCCTATCTATATTCATGGAGTGGCGATGACTTCACCTTATAAATTGATCTCCTTCACTTTGTGTTAACAATATGTACTAAACTATGCATGCTTTGGAATTATAAAAAATAGGCTTCACTGGTATGGGCCTATTTCTAACAGCCTCTCCATCATTTCGCCATAGCTATGCATTCTAGATTAGGAAATAGGTCTCACTCCTATAGACCTATCTCCAACAGCATCTCCATCGTTTCGCCGTAGCTATACATCCCGGATCTGGTGCCTTCATTGACTCATATATCGATCAGGAGCATGGCTAGGAGCTTTTTGCAAGGCTTGTGGTAGGAGCTATGGCAAAGGAACGGAAGCCATAGGTGATATGAAATCACCATAGGCAAAATAACAAGTAGATGGATAGAGGCCATCTCCATGGCCAATTCAACCAAAATATTATTAGAAATGTGGGCAATATTTTAATTCCAAATTTTACTAGGAGACAAATACAATAAACTAGTGATGCAAAACTTACTATTAACCGCAGGCTACTCAACATACTTCAGAATATACGCAAGAAAAATATAGTAACAAAGTCGAACGAATGCACGAATGACTTACTTTTTCGCCTGATGAAGAACAGGAAGCAGTGTAGGATTGACGCAGTGCAGAACGTAGATGACGCCGTGCAGTGAGCGGTCGCGCAGATGTGCGCTGCCCAGAAACCTTATTGCCACCCCGTGCAGGTACTCTCTGCGGCAATGGTTCGGAGATAGCCGCTCTCCCTCCTTCCAGGTGCACGTCGGAAAGAAAGGTTGGTGAAATTCAAACAGCACAGTACAAGAGCACAAAATCACAAAGAAGAAGAAAATGGAATCAGTGAGATTCTCACACACATTCTGGACGTCTCCAGGCATATAAATAAACAGACTGATAACTTACATGATTAAAAAGCCATTTACCCACTGGTAACTGACACATTCAACCAGCCATTTATCCACTGGTAACTGCCTGTCATCAAAACCACAATAAAGCCTCAAATTCAAACGTTTAAATCTTATTCAAACATAGAGAGAGAGTGGTGCAGAGTTCAGCAAAATAAAGATGGACTTGGTCTGCCAAGTGGCACGACACGTCATGGCACAAGTCACTCGATTTTCATGCGAAAATACGCGAATACGTGCACGCGTGTGCATGCGCTTGTGTGACTAGCCAGAATCCTCCTTATACCATCTCTATCCATAGTCAAGGTGTGGTGAGGACTCCACCTTATAAATCGGTCTTCCTCACTTTGCCTTAGTAATATGGTACTGAACCATACATGCTTTGGAATTAAGGAAATGGACCATGCTCAAATGGGTCAATTTCTAACAATCCCCCACCAATTCCAAAGCAAGAAGTAAACATTGGACAAAGATATTGTGCTGAAGTACTGTTAATATACCAGTCATTTAGTGTAAGTCCCGTACGGATTAACTTGCACGTAGAATGATAAGATTCATCTTCTCACAGCTGATGAATGGACTATGCCTTGAATTCTAGCTTTTCTTGATTAGATTTTACTTGAAATCTCAACTAGTACTAGGCTGCCATTGAACCACGCCTAAACGGAGCGTTAGATGGTCAAGCTCCCTTATCTGTTCATGAGCATTCTAGAGAATGCTTCGTTCTCGTGAACTGCGACCACACAGTTAAGCTCAAGTAGGTGTATTCTTTCTAGGTATCCTGCAGGCTAATACCTTTTCCTCATTTGGACAACAGAATACATTAAGGCTTTATACTAACCTTCCATACAGTCGAAAGTACATTGTTTATTAGGACATGAGTACAATTAATATGTACTCTCTTGTGACAAAAGAATTCGCTCAACCACACGCTCGTGATCCCGTCTACCCGACCACCAAATAGACGCGTCGTCGCTCCAGCGAATCACAAGGAATCACAAGAACGACGGGAAATTCTCTCTAGGTTGTAATCATATGCCAAACTCTAGGAGGAACAAGCGTATAGCTCTCTTTGAAAATAATAGATTGGTTTTTGTTGCTGTTCGTGGTGGTCTGTTTTCTTTTTTCCACGCAGCTGTACCCCAACCAAAATAAAGATCAAGCGAAAAACGTTATGGACTCCAAAACGAAAACGTTGTTGACCGACTTGATGTGATTTCGGCCACCAGGTCGTTACGGACTCAAAACAAAACGTTTCTAACGACTACATAAATTTTCCATGGCTTTCTTCACGTGATGGCTCCACGTTGCATGCATTTCTCTGATGGCTACACTACCGGAAAGCTGTTATATGCCGAGTGTCTGGAGTTTTGCCGAGTGCAATATATCGGGCACTCGGTAAACAACCATTTTACCGAGTGCCTCCATGGGAACACTCGGCGAAAATAAAACACTCGGCAAACAACCTATTTGCCGAGTGCCGCCAAGAAAACACTCGGCAAAAGACACTCTTTGCCGAGTGCTACCAAGAAAACACTCGGCAAACGTAAAGCACTCGGCACCAACCACCGTCCGTTAGAGGGCCCCCGCCGCCGTTAAAACTTTGCCGAGTGTCTGGAGCTGACACTCGGCAAAGAGCTCTTTGCCGAGTGTTTTGTTTGCGGCACTCGGCAAAGAAATAAAAACCTTTTCCTTTCCTACCCTTCAAACTTTTTCTACTCTCCACATGCAACATATGGTACTCCATGTTAAAATTTGGTATATTTTTCTATTTGCTTGCTATATTTAATTAATTAATTGCATTTCAAGCAATTTTTTGAATCAAGTCAAATTTGAACTACAATTGATTCAAATAATAGGAAAAAATGAGTAGAAAAATGATATTCATGTTATTCAACCCGGTTTGAGGCCTTACCTATGAAATGAAAAGGAATTTCGAACATCTTGTTCAGGAAACACGACAACGAACGTGTGGCCGAATGATTTTTAAATTTTAAAAAAAGCAAACGAAGTCTGAAAATCATGAGATTTGTCAAGATGTCATGATATCATACGTGGAGGCTGTGGTAAAAAAATTGATAAGATTTCGCATAAGTTGTCACGTACGATGCTTACAAACCGAAGCATTTCTGAAGAATAAGCGTAGAGTTGAGAAGGATCCAGTAAGATTTGGAGTCAAAGTGACGGTCGAATTGTGGTTTGACTACAAAACTTTTTGTATAGGCAATAGACAACAGAGATTGTTTCATGTGAAAGTTTGGTAATTTTTCGGGTCCGTTTGATAATTTTAATTTTTAAACTGCAATTATAGAATTTTAATTGATATAAATTGAATTTGAGCTATAACTGCATGAAATAATGGTCTAATATTCGTAGAAGCATCGAATATGCATTGTTGAGTGAATTTGACAAGGTATTTTCGAAGTACATTCGAACAAATTTGTAAAACACGTTATGGAAAAGAAAGAGAGGAAAGGAAGTTTTATTAAAAAAAATTGTTTGCCGAGTGCCTTGTGGGCGACACTCGGCAAATGAGGAGCTTTGCCGAGTGCCAGATCGGGGGCACTCGGCAAAGGAGGAGGGCTTTGCCGAGTGCCAGATCGGGGGCACTCAGCAAACAACACAAAAACATAACTTCAGTTTCCCCGCGGCCACGCTCACACGCGCAACAAAATTAATTTCCTGCCCGCCGCCGCCGCGCCCGCCGCCGCGCGCGCCGCCCCGCGCGTCCGCACGCCGCCGCCGCGCCGCGCCGCCGCGCGCCGCGCGCGCGCGCCGCCGCCGCCCGCCCGCGCGCGCGCGCCGCGCACGCCGCGCGCATTGCGCGGCGCGCGACGCCTCGAGCGCCCCGCCCGCGGCCGCCGCGCCGCCCGACGCCGCCTCGCCCGAGCGGCTCCTGCGAGTTGCCCCGCCCCGCAGTTGGTCATCGATAGATCTCCTTTAGTCGTTGTCACTTTCTCAATCCAATTCGCGATTTCCTAGTGACACATCATGCAATTCGAACAAAATGCTCCTGGGACATCAGGCTGAAAGCAACAGCCGATACATGCATATATTGGACGATCAATAGTGCAGCATGATACACCCGTGTAGATATACTCAAACACTAGCTAGGGATATCTTCTGGATAAGGATGCATGTAGTATACAAATTTCTGGATAAGAATGCAAGCGCATAATATGTGGTAGTCGGCCATCGTGCCGTATATGTGGTTGTCGGCCATCGTGCCGTTGGTGTGGTTGTCGGCCATCGTGCCGTTGGTGTGGTTGTCGGCCATCGTGCTATTCGTTTGTTGCAGGTTTTGGAAACCTCACCGTGCGAGGAGGTGCTGCGAAATTTTCAATTGACACTATTATGTTCCTTTTTGCGGAGAGGCTATTGCTTGTCCCGCCGCCGCCTTGGCTGAGGGCGGTTCCTGGGCTCCCGACTGCGCGGTGTACCTCTTTTCTTTGCTCGGTTTACAGTTCAGCTATTTATTCATGTTCATAGATTACGTAACCTAGTTAGGCGTCTCCCGTTCGAAAGAGATACGGTTGGAAATATGCAGATCTTTGCATATCTATAACCGTATCTGTTTCGAATTGTCCACATTTTTTGGACAGCCCGAGGATGCGTAGATGGGGTTAGTTTCCATGGTCTACTCCGATCCGTGACAGAGTTTCGGCATCATCTCCCTGTTGTTCTCCGGATACACAATCTCCCTGCCAGGACGTGTATTTGGAGAACAGCGAGAAGGTCTTCAAATTCTGTCTCGGATAGGAGTGGAGCATGAAACTAACCTCATCTATGCATCCTCGAGTGAGATTAGGACCTATCTTCACCTATTAGATAGGAGAAAGATCGTGTAGATGCATTTGATTCTTATATTACTCCTCGATATGTTAGAGGATGGATGACCGTGAGTGGATGTACACGGGCCGCTCAAGTCGTGGTTCGTTGTCCGATGAATGGATTGAGAAGACCGATGCTTTCTTGGAACTAGCATTTGCCAAGGTTAAAGGAGCGCGTGCCACTTGGTGTCCTGCAGCAGATGTGCAAACACGCGTCGACAAACAAAGGAGGTCATGGGTAAACATCTTTGCAAGTTTGGATTTACTGCAGACTATACCGGTGGATCTACCACGGTGAATCCGATCGTATGAGAGAGGAGGTCGTGAGACCACGTGTCGAGGATTATGATGCTGATGGCGGGGTAGGAGACATGTTAAATGACTATCATGAAGCACACTTCGCTGAAGGATGTAGGGAGGAGGAGCCAGAGGCAACCGCAAAGGCGTATTACGACATGTTGTGCGCGACACGAAACCCCTTCACGGCGGACGAAGGTTTCTCAAGCTGGATGGCATTGGGCGCGTAATGGCCTTGAAGTCCCGGTTTAGCGTGAGTCGAGACGCGCCGATGCTATGTTGGCGGTTTTGGCAGCATGCTTCGGAGGGTCACATTACGCCAAAGAGCATGTACGAGTCAAAGAAACTCCTTCGTGCACTTAAGATGCCATATGAGCGGATACATGCTTGTCAGAAGGGTGCATCCTATTTAGGAAAGAACACGCGGAAGCAAAGTGCGTGGAAAGTGTGGATCCTCAAGGTTCACGGAGGTGGACTCGTGATGGTCGGAAGAGGCGACTTGCGATCCTGTGAAAATCCTACGGTACCTTCCGTTCATACCGAGGATCCAACGGCTATACATGACCGAGAAACCGCGAAGCAGATGACATGGCACAAAAATGGGCGTCGATACAATCACGAGAAGCTGGTACATCCATCCGATGGTGAAGCATGGACCCACTTTGATGTGATTCATCGTGAGAAAGCTCTAGAGGCTCGTAATATACGTGTTGCGCTGGCAACAGATGGGTTCAATCCTTACGGAATGATGGCCGCCCCATACACTTGTTGGCCCGTGTTCGTTATCCCCCTCAATCTCCCGGCGTCCTCTTCCAACGAGAGAACATATTCTTATCGTTGATAATTCCTGAACACCCGGGGAATAATATGGGTGTGTTCATGGAGCCTGTGATTGATGAATTGGTCCGTGCTTGGGAGGAAGGGGTATGGACATACGACCGAGCTACAAAGAGAAACTTCAAAATGCATGTTTGGTACCACTACTCCCTGCATGACTTCCCGGCGTATGGGATATTCTGCATTTGGTGTGTTCACGGAAGTTCCCATGCCCAGTATGCAAGGCGACTCGAAGTTCATTTGGTTCTTTGAAGGGTGGCAAGTATTCTTCGTTCGACAAACATCGACAATTCCTCCTCTTGACCATGCATTCGGATGAGACATCAAGAACTTTACGAAAGGTGTCGTAGTTATAGACCCTGCACCGCAGATGATGACCGGTGCCGCGGTTCGTGCTCAGATAGATGCTCTCGAGGTCAATCAAGAAGGTGGTTTTGTGGGATATGGTGAGCAACATGCATGGACTCATAAGTCGGGCTTGTTGAGGCTCCCCTATTTTGATGACCTTCTTCTTCCACATAACATTGATGTAATGCACCTTGAAAAGAATGTCGCCGAGGCACTTTGGGCAACAATCATGGACATTCTGATAAGACAAAGGACAACATTAAGGCTAGAGTGGATCTCGCAACGTTATGCGATAGACCAAAGCAAGAAATGAATCCTCCTAGAGGCGGCAGGACATGGAGAAAGCCTAAGGCCGAATTCGTCTTGACCAGGCCCCAAAGGAGGAAGTACTAGAATGGTTCCAAGCGTTAAAGTTCCACGATGGGTATGCGGCGAATCGAGGAGGGGAGTGAACTTATCTACTATGCGAATCAATGGGCTCAAGAGTCATGACTACCACATATGGCTTGAGCGGCTTCTTAGGTGATGGTTCGAGGCTATGTCCCCGAGCATGTCCGGCTAGTCTTTGGCGAGTTGAGCAATTTCTTCCATGACTTTGTGCCAAGGAGTTATCTCGGACCGTGATTGCAGACTTGGAAAGAATGGCACTGTGTTGCTCGTAAGTTGGAGAAGATCTTTCCACCGGCTTCTTCAATCCGATGCAGCATTTGATTTTGCACCTCCGTATGAGGCACGAATGGGGGCCGTGCAGGCCGTTGGTGCTATCAATTGAGAGATGTCTAAAGGTTCATCGAACTAAATGTAAAAATAAATGCAAAATTGAGGCTTCCGTTGCAGAGGCATACATTTTGGAGGAGGTGTCAAACTTCACAACAACGTACTATGGTGACAACCTTCCTAGCGTGCACAATCCACCCCTCGTTACAATCTTTGGCGAAAATGAATCGAACCTCGGCATTTTCCGAGGGCAACTTCGAAGTGCAAGTGATGCGACCCCAAGACCTTGAAACATGAAGAGTGGCGCACTATCATGCTATATGTGTTGAACAACCTTTCGAAGTGGAGCCGTACATGCGGTAAGTTGTCAACAAACTTGTTCTCGAGTAGTCACTATTCGCATCCAACCCCTTGTTTCTCGTTGGTGCGGGAATTTCATCATCAATTCGGCGTGAATCAAGGAACCTACCCGCAGAAGTGAGACCCTTCTTAGCGAGTGCGGGAAATGGAATGCCCGATTTCATTTCTTGGTTCAAGCGAAGGTCTTGTCCAATTTAGCTCGTACTTAGTTTGACATTACAAGTTGCAAATGCAGGCGAATAATATAACGAACTATCCTGCTTGAGCTTGCAGGGCCAAACCGATGCGTCTATGAGTGCCGAGTTGAGACAGGTTGCCGATGGCTGTGCCTATAGGGTAAGCTCATTTACCTGTTATGACGTGAATGGATATCGCTTTCACACAACAAGACATGAGCAGAGTCGGCCCAATCGAAGAACCACAAATCAGGAGTTTTACGCCGCCTTGATGGGGTCTAGTATTATGGAAGAATTGAAGAAATATACGAACTAATGTTTCATGGTTGCAAACCTCTTAATCCTGTCATATTCAAATGCCATTGGTTTGATCCTGAAGTAACGAGACAGACCCCTAATCTTGGGCTAGTCGAAATTCGACGATCATCCGTCTTACCAGAGGCGATGTGTATATTGTGGCTCAACAGGCCACGCAAGTTTATTATCTCTCATACCAGTGCCAAAAGACGACCGTCTTAAGGGTTGGGATGTTGTGTACAAGGTATCGCCACACGGTAAACTACTGTCCCAAACAATGAAGATTACAACTTTGACCCAAACACATATGACGGAGAGTTCTTTCAAGAAGAGGGGCTAGAAGGAGTTTTGAGATAGACTTAACCAAGCGATCGGAATGGAAGTAGACAATGAAAGGGTTGTTGACGAGGACGCTGGAGATGAGGTTCAAAATGTGAAGGACTTAGAATTACTTCAGCGATTACATTTAGGCAATGACAGTGATGCCAACATTGCTCCTTCGAATAGTGTTGATTATATGGACATGGCTGATAGTGATGATGAGACTTATGATCCAGCTAATCCCGATCATGATGATTATTTCTAATACATGTAATACTTTGTTATTTTCTAATTATGTTTTGTTTATTTTGCATCTCTTTCTAAGTACGTCTTGTTTATCTGTGCTTATTGGTTTACTCTTTTTAATTGCGGTGATTGAACAAAGATGGTGGGCGGTATGAGAGCGTAAGGTCGCTTTACAAAGACGGCCCGATGCGGTGGCGATCGGGAGCAGGAGTAGGAGGAGCGGGAGCGGGAGCGGGAGGAGGAGGAGGAGGAGGAGGAGCGGGATGAGGAGGCGGCGGGGGTTCCGCTTCCTCGGTTCATCGGTGTCCGGTTGCGAGGTCCTCGACCCTCTGAGGCGACCGATACCTCGTGAGAGACGCCACGATTCGACCCACTGGGGCTAGGTAAGTAACTTTAGATGTTATCACTACTTTTTCATTTGATATGTTGAAAATCACAATAGAAACTAATAATTTATCTTAATCACTTGGCGGGGTTGGGCGCTTGTGGCTGCGGTGATCACAAACGCCATGTCAATGGCATCTGGGTCTTTGTGCGAGCTACACTTCCCACGGCTGGTTGCGTTTGGCGGAGGCGGAGCCGGCCTACACGTGGGACCACTCGTCGCCTTCCCGATTTACGGATCGGGATGGCGGTATTCGCCAACAAGGCGGCGCGGTGACGGCCGGCGTCAGGTAAGTCTTCCTCGCACTACATTGCTCAATACATCGCATTCATTGGACATTCTTGAAATAATGATTGGATACATCACGTCTATATGCGGGATTTCTTGGATGCCGGGAGGATATGAGGCCAAGGCGGCTAGTGTGGCTCACAAAGCTGTTATAAACTCGTGAAGGACATGCATTACGAGGCGCGCGTCCGAGCCATCGTAACATACAACGCTACCTACCTTGGAGTGAAGATCAACAAAACGCAAGCAAGAAACATGAGGTGACCGGGAAGAATACATGCGGTAAATATAGAACATTAATACTGATTTTTACGAGATTAAATGCGCTTAATTTGATCTTCTTATATGTCATATACTTGATGACGTGTAGGTGCCTCCGTGGTGGTGCGCCCGGCATCTCGATCTTTGAGCACAGATGGTGGACAAGTGGTGCGCGCGCGAGTGGGAGGAGACGCTGGCGCTTGCGGAGCGGCGTTTGATGATGCCAGTGCACCACACCATCAAGGCAATCGTAGCCTCGATGAATTCGCGGCTACATGGGTACGCGAATTCATTTCTTTATTATAACGCTCAATTCGCATAATTTCTAATCATCTTGCTGTTTTTTCGCGATCGTCGTCACATGGTGGCCGCCTTGCTCCCGATTGAAGGCATGGGCTTTGGCCCACAAGGGCAAGCGACGTCCGACGTCGACTACAACCGGAGGACCCGCCCTCGGTGTACGGCAATGCGACCGTCCACGGCCGCCTCGGTGAGTACACATCGATGGCAAGGGCGGTCCATGGGCGAGTACGATCCGAGCACCCGGGACATTGATGGAGAAGTCGTCATGAGGGTGGGAGGAGGCAAGAAGCATGGGCGATGCTGGATTGGCGACAAGCACACTCGACACGGCCACTACTCCCTCTCTCCCGGATTCGAGCAAGGAGCACGAGCTCAAGCCCGACCATACGCCCACGGCGGACACCGCACGATCCGGATGGAGGCACTCCGAGTTATTTCTGTTTTATTAAATCGTTCATTAATTTTTACATACCTTTGCTTTGCATTGTAACATTGGGGTGAAATATTGTAGGCCCAGTGGAAGAAGAGAAGAGGCTACGGGAGGAGATGACGGCGAGGATGGAGGCCGATCGGCGGAGGAATGAGGTCGGCGGCAGAGGAGTGAGGCCGAGCGGCAGAGGATGGAGCAGATGTATCAGTGGATGCAAAGTCTTGGCGAGAGGATGGGTCAACCTCTGCCACCGGAGCTATTCCCTCCACCTCCTCCTGCAACTACTCCTGTGAGTTTCTAGTGGAGTATGAATGTTTAATTTTGTATGTTCCTACCTTAAATCTTGTCTCACACATGCAATCTCTTCTCCTTTGTGCAGAATCAATCGGCGGCTTCGAATAATGTGCCTCATGACCCACCACATCAGTCGGGGTGATTGTGGTTCGAATACTTGTGGTTGTGATGTTTATTGTGAATATTGTGGTTGATACTTGCTGAATGATACTTGGATTTGCATTATATGTGATATATTATGGTTGCACTTGGTGAATGATTGTGAATGACATTTGTATGTGATATATTGTTAATATACTGTGATATATTGTGACTTGTTTGAGTGGGGTGCAATAAACAATTAAAAAAAGCAGTTTTCTGCCACTTTGCCGTGTGCTACACTCGGCAAAGGGAGGCTTTGCCGAGTGTCATGGTAAAAACACTCGGCAAAGTAACGTTCCTGGGCATTCTGGGAACATACTTTGCCGAGTGTGAAAAGTTTGCCGAGTGTCATGGTAAAAACACTCGGCAAAGTGTTCGTCTTTGCCGAGTGTCGTTACCATGACACTCGGCAAACTTTAATAATTTGCCGAGTGCCATTCCGTCCTGGCACTCGGCAAACGACGCCGTCACCGTGTTCTCACCGTCCACTGACATTTTTTTTGCCGAGGGTCGTTTCGGCACTCGGCAAAGGCTTTGCCGAGTGCTCGATGAAAAGCTCTCGGCAAAGAGCTCTTTGCCGTCAGAAACTTTGGCGTGTGAGCTATGCCGTGGGTGGCACTCGGCAAATCCTTTGCCGAGTGTTTCTCGTGCTTTGCCGAGTGTCACCGGCACTCGGCAAAGCTGCTGATTCCGGTAGTGCTAGATATTGCTTTCTTCACGAGAAGGCTTCATGCATGCATGTTTATTTTTTATCTCTTGATATTTCTTTCTTTGCTTTCCAATCAAAATTTTTAATGTTGCCTGTTGCCTCCCTCTACACCGCTCTCTTTGTTAATTGTCTCCCGTACAAACCTGAGAACAATTAAAATACTAGCATTAGGTAATAGCCAGTTCTCATGTAAATTAAAGCCAAATTTAATTAAGAGCGAGTTCACCTGATGATTAATCTTTTTAGCTTGTGCTCATGTAATCGGTCCAGTCGTGATGTCCTTATCATCCTCCCCCTCTTGAGAAGAAGTCGTTCTCGACTCTGATTCTTCCGGTCCAAAGAATGGTGACAAATTATCAACATTGAATGTAGAACTCATAGCATAGTCATCACCTGGAAGCTCTATCTTATATGCATTATCGTTGATCTTCTCGAATACTTTGAATGGACCATCTCCTCGCAGTATTAACATGGACTTACGCTCATTACGTGCCTTCTTTTCAATTTCTTCTTTTGTCTTGACACGAAGTTTCTTCATATGTTCAGCACGTTTTATATTAATTTATTCCTAATCAGCGACATATGGTGCTCAGTCGAATATCATGCACATTGAACCGATAAATTAACAAAGAATATCCTAGTTAACAATGTTATTCATGTGGGTAGTTGGATCAATCCTCTATGCAATGATGTCTGCAACTAGTCTCTGCAGCGCCATAGTCACTGTCCCTTGTCTCAGGGCTGCCCACGTTGGCGATGAGTGTCGAAGTTATCCATGTCCAGCAATTACATGATGTAAGTGGATCGTACTGCAAGAATGGTGATATTTTCATGAATTTTATATCATAGGTGCTATTCTTACTGATAGAATATTCATTCCGTGTGGTGACCATACGGGGCAGGTGATGTTTTCATAAACTTTATATCATATGTGCTATTCTTACTGATACAACATGAAGCAGCACTAGTACGGCTCAAGTCTCCAAACTGGACCACTAGCAAAGTTAGGCGTAGCAATGACTCGCAAAGCGACAGCGTTGGCCTACCTTGACTTCGAAACAACGTGGCGTCTGGGCTACCATTGATCCAGCGCGTGCATTCGAGCACGCAGTGCAGCGCAGCGGAGCGGCGTAGGAATCTGGCAAAACGACGCGACGGGTCGAAAAGCCGCCTTCGGCATGTGGGTGGAATAATAATGACCCACTGACAGGTCTTCCCGTGAGGCACGCACGCCTACCAATAAGCTTCATTGCTTAAGGGCTTCTGACTACCATTTAAAAAAAGTTAAAAAAATCGTAAAGCCACTACAAACATACGAGACCATATTTGTTTTGGCTTTTTATCTGACTTATAAGTAAAAAAAGTAAAAGCTAAATAAAGTGGTCACCTTTTCATTCAACTTATTAAAAGTTTAAGCCATTTTAAGTTTAAAAGCCAAAAGCCATAGGAGATATGCATTTTTTTCTTTAGTGGAATAGAATATCACTTTGCCACTCAAGTTCGCTAAAATTACCAACCAAATACCATTCATATATAACTCGAAATCCTTTCATTTTTTCCCTTTTTCCTCCTTCCCGCGCCGTTTTCTTTTCCCTCACCATCTCCCCCGTGACGCTCAACACCGTCGTCCCACTCCCGCCGACGTCGTCCCCACACCCCACCTCTGCCGGCCTCCCTCTTGCCCGCGCCCCACCTCCGCCGACCTCCCTCTTCCCAGCGCTCGACGCCACCGGCATCCCTCTTCCCTGTGCGCCACCTCCGCTAGCCTCCCTCTCCCTGTGCCCGATGCCGTCGGCATCTCTCTACCCCGCGCTCGCCACCGCTGGCATCCCTCTTCCCCGTGCTTGTCGCCGCCCTCCGTCTTCCTGTCCGACGCAGCTGGCCTCCCTTTTCCCTGTGCCCCACTCTATCAGCCTCCCTCTTCGCCGCGCCCGACATCGCCGGCATCCTTCTTTCCCACGCTCGCCGTCGCCGGCCTCCCTCTTCCCCGCGCCTGAACTCCGCTGGCCTCCCTCTTCACCACACCCCAACTCCGCCAGCGCCGTCCCACGCCCAACTCCACCAACCTCCATCTTTGTTTATAAATTGCCATTGATTGTTGTGTGTTCATCCTTTATTTGTAAATTTGTTATGTGTTCATGCATGATTAGTTGCATATTCATGTGTGATTCTTAAACTGTGATGTGTGAATTTGATATTTTCTTAGCACATTTGTGAAAGTGTATTTCAGACATTCGTTATTGAAGACTAAGGAAAAGCCAGAAAGACTAAGCCTAAAACAAACAGGGCCTATATCTGACTTGCTTAAAAGCTAGGTGCTTATAAGCTGATTAAGCCAAAAAGCTAGCTTTAAACTATAAGCTAAAAAGCCTAAGCTAAAACATACAAGGCCTGAATTCTCGAAACGGTTTCTCCACTCTTCTCGCTACTATCTCACTTCGAGATGAGGTAGGGGTCACGGTGCAACGTGCACCTCACTCCTCTTGCCCCTATCACGCGTATGCATCTTCCTCTTATTTTTTTTCACCGTTCACTCCACCTCCTAAAAGCCACTTTTTTCAGCTATTACTATTTCTTTTGGCCGCTTTTAAAAATCACAGCTAAAATCCATTAGCAAAAGTTAATACGAACGACCCCCCCTAAGTAGGCCTCAATCTAGCTTTTTTTTTTACCAATTTCTAGTTTTCAACTGTTTATTTTTTGTTAAAGTTGCACTGTAGTGGCTGTTAGTTTTTTCTGAGTTATTTAATTAAAGAAAAATGAAGAAACGGGGTGGCTTCTTGAACCCGATTCTTCAAACGGCTTCTCGAGCCCAAAACTATGTGCGTTGTCCGCATCGGCATCTCTATTGTCTGCTGCCATCATGAAAAGTGCAAACAAAAGCTATCAGTCACAACCAAAAGCCATCAACCGTAGTCCAAAATACAGGTTTTACACAGTCACGCTTAACCCACGTACGTTTTTCAAAGCATATGAGTCCAAACTTGCTATAGCCTTTGATCCACTTGATCTTCTCAGTATTTTTTGACCTAAACGACTCTCCTAAGCACCGTTCACATGGTGCGGTTTTGATTCAACGTGGTTTCCTATATTTGGCCTCATTACCAAAATACCCTTGCCTTGACCCGGTCATTTTCTTCACTTGCAAACAATCACCACACTTGCACGTGTAGATGCACCAATGATTTGCTACGCATCGGTAAGTTTCTCCCGTTCCGGTTTTAATCGGATCATGTCTCACTTGAACCATCAAGTCACTTGGTGTAACCCATCGTTCGAATCTTCCCTTCAATATTCCTTGCCTCACTTGTGCCATATTTGAGTTCAACCATCTCTCCTGGTATCCTTGATCATTCTGGACCCTAGCCCCCTGAGCGTAGTTCTGATCCTCACTCTTAACTATTGTTGACTCCAACCTTTCATACACTTGTAAAGATCAAGAAATTATTTTTGGACATAAGTTTTTCATAATTTAATCTACGTTAGCTGAAACGTGCTTTATACAACATGAATGCATATATTTGGAACAATTCGACTCAATCTAAGATTAAATTGAAATTCCCAAAGTCACAAAACTTAGCCAAAATTCTGTTCATGGCCAATCTGGCCACCACAACAGGTCTGACTAGTCACTCGACGGTATGATCAGACCTGCATACCGGTCATGCTCAGCAGTTTGATCAGATCTACAAACTGGTTAAACTGGTGACCTGACATGAACACTAAAATTTTACCAAATTTTACAAAATCCAAAATCTAACTTAATAAACATTAACATTGATTCATTATAAATAAACCGGAACCTTGTGACATGATCCCATAGAAATCAGATGGTTCCATTTTGTTGGACCCCTGCACACGCCATATTTCTCTTCTCCGAGTTTATATCCAACTCGTTCAGTGTCTTACACATGGGTCCCAGTATGCACAGTGCATCGGACTGTCACACAGTGTTGGGCCCACTCGGCCTATTCCTCATCTCTAGACTTGATCGTAGGCCTTCAGCTTCCTCGCTCTGCTACTACGTCTCGGCCTGTTTGCTTTGCCCTTCTCTTGTGTGGTGGCCGCTGAATCCTCCTTGGCCTTCCTCAGGTTCACCACTAAACCTTCCAAGCATTCGTCCCAGTATTCGTGCAAGCATTCGTCATCGTCCCTCTTCCTCTTGTTGCACTTGGGCATCAGGTTATGTGCCACGTCGGCCGGCGACATGTGAGTCTCTTTGAGCAGCCGCTCGATTTCGTCGAACAGCCCGTGCTCCGTGACCTTCAGGTAGTTTTTGGCAAGCACCTTGAAGGCCTCGAAAGTGCAGTAGGGCATCTCGATGTGCATGTCCATCCTTCCCCTTCGTGTCAGCGCCGGGTCGAGCCTGTCGAAGTGGTTCGTCGTGAACACGATGATCCGCTCGCCGCCGCACGCCGACCACATCCCGTCCGCAAAGCTCAGCAGCTCAGATAGCGTCACCCTGTTGGTGAAGTCCTTGTCGGGATCAGCCGAGATCTGCGTCACGTCGTCGCCCTTGCAGCCGGTGTTGTTCTTCTTGCGCTTGGTGGTGAGGTCGGCCTCGATAGCGTCGATGTCCTCGATCACGATGATGGACTTGCCCGTCGTCTCGACGAAGAGCTTCCGAAGGTCGGCGTTGCTCATGACGGACGTCAGGTCTAGGTCGTAGACGTCGTAGTCGAGGAAGTTGGACATGGCCGAGATCATGGTCGACTTGCCCGTGCCCGGGGGCCCGTACAGCAGGTACCCACGCTTCCACGGCTTGCCGACCTTCGAGTAGTAGTCCTGTCTCTGCTTGAATGCCTTGAGGTCGTCGACGATCTTCTCCTTCATGGCGGGGTCCATGGCGAGGTGGTCAAACGTCGCCGGGTGCTCGAACGGGACGTGGCTCCACACCCCCTGCTTCCGGTTGTTTGTGAACAGCCGCTTCTGCCTCTTCTTGGCGGTGAGTTCGCGCCCCCGCCGGACGATGTGCTCCAGGTAGGTCTTTAGCACGAGCTGACGGTGGCGCTTGTGGAAGGCTGCCCGGTAGCGCCGCGGCTCCCTCTCCGCGGGGAAGACGCTGATGACGGTGCCCCGATTCTTGGGGTCCCGGCTGGACAGGTTCCACCATATGCGGGCGCCCTCGAAGTTGTCGGTGATCTCCTGGTTCTCGTCCAGCGTCACCTGAGGGAGCTCGCTGTCTTTGACGAGATCGACCTTAAGCTTGCGTGCGCCATCGGCGCATCTGTCGCTCAGGTAGGCCGTAATGGCGTCGAACAGCTCGCTCCGCCGGAAATGCTCTTCGCTGTACTCGGAGATGGTGACCTGCTCGTAGGGGTTGAAGGAGGAAACCACCATCCGCATGCACGTTGTGATGAAGTTCCTCACCTCGTCATGGACGTGCTCCGGCATCTGGGGCCACAGCAAGGCGACGCCGGCCATGGCCGACCCAAACCCGACCCACTTCTCCACGGACGCCATGCATGCACGCCTAACTAATTATGCTAGCTAGCTAGCTCTCTTTAACTTCCGATGTGTTTACGGCTCGCAGGTTAAATGGTCTCCATTTATAGAGTTAACATGAACTGTGTAAACCCATGTATGGCGTCACCAGATTCCGAATTTCCGGGCGTGCATGGTTCGTCGAAGCCGGTGACGATGTACCGCGGAGTTTCTTGGAAGCAGTGCTGGTGAGAAGCCGCCATGGAAGATGAGGTGAGCGGCTCGGGTAAAGAAGAATGGTCAAACAAAAAAAAGAATAAATTTATTCAGCATCGCAAAGTTTTGTGACTTGCAAATGCCATCGTAAATAAGGTCCACTGAAAAACATGAAAAATTATATAAAAAATGCTATTGCCATCACATTTTTCATCCAAAATAGTCGCTAGAGCCTTTTTGTAGGGAGAAGATTTAATAAATACTAACACTAACGATGTGTTCTTTCTCCTCCATCATCTTGGGTCCAACCTCTCACTTAGATTTAGAAAAATAATATTGGGAGTGGGACTCATTTGGCATTGGGTGAGAGCAAGAGAGAGAGGATGGGACACACGTTCCTCCTCTGGAAGAGAAGAGCACCATTAGAGCCAGCCGACCCCTCACGTGGAAATGGTTCACGGGAAAGGGGGAGTGCGGAGGCATGGGAGATGGGGAAAATGGGTTGTGCTTGACACAAGAAAACCAACAGTGGTGGTGGTTGGAGAGGGACACCGTAGATAGAAACGAGCATGGCGACAGCGATGGCAGCGCTTTAGCTGCTCAAGGGTGCGGCAGATTTGTGATCTAGCATAGGATCTAAGCGCATCAAAATATAGAGCATGATGAGGGGACTCTTGGGTATGGGTGAATTGGTCAGAAACTCACTGTAGACAACGAATGGCAACGGCGAGACCCGAGCCGAGGTGAGGAAAAATAAACTTGATTTTTGGTTACTATGAGCAAAACTATCAAATTAAATTTGGGAATGGACGGATTGAGAGGTGGAACATGATATAACGTGAATAGATATCAACATAGATTACTGCATTGAGGGATCAACATGGCGAGTTGTACGGGAGCGATGGGGCGGGAGGAAATACCTGCCTTGCTTTGCCGCAAACTTGATCTCTTGGCGTTCCCTCTGCTTGTTCACGAGGTGAACGTCAAATGTCATGATGCTAGCCCCCACCAAATCCAGCAACATTGTCAACTATATAGCGCCGCCATCACCGTCCTCCTCGCCGCCATGGCCTCTGCCGATGGTAGCCTCCTTAGCATCTTCTCTGCCCCTTCCCGTACACAAAAATGGGATCCTCTCATTTAGGAACACGCAATGCTCATGCTAGTCTTGTTGATTCTAGTTGTCCTCGTCCATCATTGCATAGCTGACCGCCTCCCTCGAGTTCACCATGCCTAAGAACATGCTGTGAGCTCGCTGTCGCCACCATCTCCCCCTGCAATGTCCCTCCTATTTCTCCCTCTCTTTCCCGTTCTCTATCTCCGCTGAGGAGAAGAATAATGTTCGGAGTAGGCTTTGTCAGAGAAACAGATAGGGGCAAAAGCAAGATTGTCATTTCACATGCAACTAATGGGAAAATGGATAGCGATGGCATTTTGCAGATTGTTATCTTTGCAATGACATTTGTGAGCTTGAACTTTTTATGATTGTATTTTCCAATACATGATTTTTTTGCGATGGCACGGAATAGTTGTGCTCATTTGGGTTTAAGTTTTTAGCTTCTAACTACTTAATTTCATCTTTTCCTAGCTTTTAAGGTTTTTTTTGTTTTTTATATTTTCTTTTTGCCTTTATTCCTTTGCATTGTTCATAATAATATAACATTTTGTATTTTTTTAATTTTTAAAATTAATTATGCTAAAAAAGCTATCAATAGCTACATTGTGCAAAAGCTGCTATAGTACTAGAAAAATTAGAAGCTGATCTTCAAAAGCCCCAGTAAACACCCAAATTTGCTCAACAAAAGAGGATTCTAATAGTGTGCTCATTCATATAGATTTTCAGCTTTGGCTTTGAATAGTAATAGTTTGTAGAGGAGATTATAGAGAAAGCGACCCTCGCGTGTCATTTTAACTAATATAAATAAAGTTACTTTAGCGTGTATTATAATTGATAAGTAGATTATATCTTGAAAAGACACTTCACTTGAAAATTAAGCATTATAAAAAATTATTTACTGGAGAAAAAAATTTAAAAGTCAAGACACACACGGCAACTCGCTGATGGTTGCTCTCATTCATAATGGTTTGTTTTACGTAGCTGTCATGCATAATGGTTTGTTTTATATACCAAAGGTCCAAAATTATATACTTTTATTATCCCGAGGTTTGTTTTATTGAGTGGTCCTGGCATCAGCTCATGACGCCCGCGAAGTTTCTTGGAAGCAAGCAGCTCTGATAAGGGCACGTCCAACCCATAGTTTTCATGGGTAGTTTCTAGAGGAGAAAGAGGGTATTAAATGTACAATAAAAACTACTCTTCTCAACCCATAGTTTCCATGATAGTTTCTTTATAGTGAAAATTTTAATAGCAGCACAAAAAGAGCTTTGATCAATTGTGGCAAACAATCAAGTAGCCAACAATATTCTAGTAGTTGAATAGATAGCACGGGTAGCTCTATTCCTGTTATTTAACAAATATAAGTTACTATTTTCTGAGTGAAATACAGAGAAATGTTTACCCACTTCAAAACAGAAAGCACAGTTTAGTTTATGTGCAGAAGAAAAATGCATGTCAACAAGACAACAACCGAGTTAGCAATTGAGCTTTGTTCATGAAATGACCAAGTGGGGAAATATTCATGTGCCATACGGGAGACGAGAAATATTCATGTGCCATGAGGGAGAAGAGAATACCATTCACCATGATGAAAAATATAGCGTGCCAAAATGGTGGTATTTCTTTTGGAGGAAGCATCACTAGAGGTCTAATGAGGTCATCATTCCTGTACCACCAGTAGACTCCAAACACATGAATAATGAATACTACTGTAATCCCAACAAGCATTGGTATTTTCCTCTCCCCCTGAAACGAGCAAAATAAAGACAAAGTGATACAACAGTAGCAAATACTTCTTTATATGGCCATTCATATCATTAACTTAAAGTAAGGAGGAAGCATACATAACCATTGTATTCTAGAACAAATTTCCATAGCAAATTATCATGAACATAACCTTGAAGGAACTATGAACAAGACAACAGCAAAGCAAAGAAAAAAGTAACCATTGGAGGATTATAATACCATTGGAGGAACTATGCAATGCAGAGCAGCTGTGCATTGTGATCTTTACATATCCTAAAAAGATCTTGTAAGTGCATTGCCGATTTGCAGTACCTTGCAAGTGCTGCCGGATGAAGACGCCGAGCAGAAGCAGGGAGAAGGGCAGCGCGTGCTCCACCCACCTCGCCATCCGCTGCACATCGTACGTGGTTCGGCGACTCCCGCTCCGCCACCGCCGCGGCGCCGGCTGCGGAAGCCACCGGCGTCTCTCGTCCACGGCCACCGCCTCCCGCTGCGTCGAGCCGGGCGAGGAGCGCGAAGCGGCGCGACAGCGGCGACACGCGGGAAGCGAGAGCGCGGCGGGCGCGGGCGACGGCGGCAGCGCGGAAGCAGGAGCGCGGTGGGGCGGGGCAACGGCGGCGGCGCGGGGAGCCTAATGCGAAGCGGAGGCGGCGGTGGAGGAGCCGTGCTCGCGATCGTCGGAGAGTCATCGGTGGAGGAGCCGTGCTCGCGATCACTCTGCGGAGCCGGGGTTGCGGAGGATCTGCGCGCGCGGGAGCGGGGCTACGGAGAGAGCGCGCGCGGAGCCGGGTTGCGGAGGATCGCGCGCGCGCGAGCGGGGTTGCGGAGGAGGCGGCGGCGCCACGGCGGATCCGGTAGCTAGGAGATGGAAACGGAGGCCGACTTCCCAGCGAAAGCAGCGTTTCCTAGCGCATCGGGGCGAGAGTAGACACCGTTTCTCAGGGGAGAAACGATTTCCTCCCTCTCCACCTTAACTCACCTTCCACATCAACAAAAAAGCTGAGGTGGCACCCTATTTAATGCCATGGAAACCATGATGATTTCAGGGTTGAGAGTGCCCTAAGAAGCTGCAACAGAAGATGAGGTGAGCGGTACATATGCACAATTCTTTTTGTTTTGTTTATTTTGACTTTTAATTTTGTTTTCTTCAGAAGTTTAAATAAATGAGTATTTCTTCAAACGGTTTCGAGGCACCATTTCTCTAAATAATTTTTTGAGTTTAAAATTATGTACGATGTCCGAGTCGGTGTCTCCGTTGTGCACTATCATATCAAAAATTACAGACAAAAACCATCAGTCATAGGGTCTGTTCTTTTTTCTGAGGCTTATGACTTTTGACTGCGGTTTGTAGCTTTTGGGTTGTTCATACGAGAGATTACAGAGTAACAAAAATTTACGTGCGGTTTTTGCCGATATAAATGAAGTCGGTACAGTATGTACTATAATTAACTAGTAGACTCTATCTTGAAAAGACACTTTGTTTAAAAGTTAGTTAATGTAGAAAAGTCAAAAACAGAAACCAAAAGCTGAAAAAGAATAGGGCACAGCCTAAAAGAAGAGACCTATAAGTCTATGTAATTGAAGTGGTACGTTGAAAAACAAAATTATACCATTTAGATCAAAATAGGTGACGACTCCTCTCTAGTGTTTTCTGCGTTAGTAGAGTATTCAGAATTTCAGACTGCAAAGAGTCATTTGCTTTATTGGAGCTTTAGAGATACCAGTTTATCTCAACTATTGTGCGGCAAGAGAAATTCTCACAAATGAATAGAACTTTTGAGGAGAAGAGTATAAAGTGCACATACTACCTATATTAAACCTAGGGGGGTTTGCCCTCGGGAGGGAATTTTGGGCCAATCTGCCCTCCTTTCCCTGAATGGCATAATTCCAAAAATAGCCACCAATGCTGCGAAATACCGGAAGTGCCCCCTGGCGCGCTTAGGCACTACGCGACATGGCTAGCGCGATTGAGCACCGCACGGGGTGGCCTGGCGCGGGCGGGTGGCATGTGAGGCTGGCTGGCGTGGCCCCAAAACGCGTGAGGTGGGCAGGCCTGCACGAGTGCGATGTCGCGCGGTCTGTGAGCACGCGTGGAAGTGGTGCGGCCCCCCGGCGCATGAGGTCGCCATGTGACTGCCCCACACTCTAGCCCCCTCCCCACGTGCGCCCTCCAGTCACCCCCCCCCCCACGCGCTCACCTGGTGATTACAGTGGCAGCTACTGGCCCTCCTCCATGGATTATGTTTTGCTGATGTCACCCTAAACGCCCACACTACTTGGCCATAAAATGGCCCCGAGATTCCTACTGTAAACAAAGGCCATCATTTTTACGTAGACATGAACGAGACACTGAGAGAGGTAGAGAAGGGAGCAATGAAAGCCGTTAAACCCCAGGAAATTTGAGTCGTTCCTAATTTGGAATTTGAAGTTTGCACTGTTGCGAAAGCTGCAGATCGACTTGTGAGCATCAAGAGGAGGTATTTTTCATTCACATGCGATTGTATTTTTAGCACTATGATTAGCATTTAATTAGGAAAGCGGTGGGTTATCACTAGAAAAATATGGTAAATAGCCTTGTGTAGTTGGCCATTGCCCTTAGTTGGTGTCGAAGAAGCAGTGTTGTTAGTGTCGCTAAATCGTTATTAGTCATGGTAATTATGTGAATGTTGTTGCTTATGCGTAGGTAATGTTGTTTGCATGGGAACAAGGTTATTTTTTTCATTTGGAAATACTTATTATGCTTAGCATTTTATATGGCATTTTACAGAAACTATTAGACATGCAGATTTTGGTTAGTTTGGATGAAGGGTAAAACTGTGATAATTGTGATTAAAATGTGAAAATAAAAATAGTTTACACTTCGAGAAATGTTAGTAATATTGGAATCAGCATTTCTACCATTTTGTGATTTACCTGAAATTTACAGCATGTAATAAGAGAGAATTATTAAAAAAAAAAAGACCAAAATGGTCCTAGCAATACAACCTCCAGAAACAATGAAAATTCGCAGAGTTGTTGCAAGTATGTTAAGGACTTGGGAATATATTTGGAGGCATTGTTGAAAGAAAATTTTTAGATTTTTAATGTAAATGGTAATAAAGGGTACTATTTACAAACAGAAAGTAACTAAGGTCTAAAAATTCCAGAAAAATTCTCACATGCTCCTAATATGTCACATAGCATGAGAAAATTATGATTTTGTAAATATTTTCAATGAATTTGTCGTGGTTTAAAAAATATCTCAAATTGGCTGATTTTGGAGTTGAATTTAAGAAATGAATCAAATGGAAGTGTAAGTTCATGAAATTTTATATTTGCATTGTTCAGTACCGGAATGATCTAGGGAAAAAGGTTCAACATTATTAGGTAAGACAATTTGGCATGCAAAATTATTTAGGTTAGTTTTCATGAGGGTTTAACTCTTATACTCGAGTCGAAAACAGTAAAGTAAAAATGGTTTATACTCTAGGAAATATAATTTATATTGAAATCACCATATTTGCAATAGTGCTATTTTTGATGAATGTACAATATAATAAATGTTTTTAATATTTGATGAAATATGTGTTAAGATGATGAAGTACAATAGCCCAAATCCCGCTTTACATACAGTAGTGGGTGTTACACGGTACGATTAATGCTTATTGTGTACTAACTGGGCTAGTTGTGCATCTGTTTTAGATAGACCATGTCGGACATCCAGGATCTGTCCGTGTTCTATGGGTGCTTATGTCACCTGTAGGTTGAATGACATTGCAACGACATCGCTGGTTCTGCCGCAGCAAGAGGAGGCACAGTGGGGCTTCAATGAAGACACTCTACTCTTAGAGCAGTGCTTCCCTAACAAGAGCGCTGCCCAGTAGGCCATTGCCAGATATGCCATGACTATTAGCTGGACGTATCGGGTGTGCAGGTCAAACCCTAACACCTATATCGTCAAGTGTGCGAACAAATCCTGCCTTGGCAAGGTCCGTGCCTAGCGGTCAAGCGGTGGGGTCACGGTGTTGGACCGAACAGACAACAGAGGGGGAGGTTAATGGTGCCTTCAAATTCCCCCCCCCCCCCAAGTATTCATTTAACCCTTTTCTCCAGTAGCTATAGAGCTATGAAGATTAGAGTTGAAAACCTACTTGAAAACCACAGAGACAAGGTCTAACATAGCAGGAAAAACAGCATGGTCAAAATATGACAACGTGGTCAAAAATTTATAACATGGTCGTAAGTTCAACAATGTGGTCGATAGATGACAAAGTGGCTGTAAATCCGACTATCAAATGGAAGTACAGTGTGGTTGGAAATCGACTACCGAATGCACATCATCGTAGTTGAAAACTGACTATACATTGGAAATCAGTGAGTCGGAAGTTCAACGTGGTCGAAAATCGACTACCGAATAGAAATCACTATAGTCGAAAACCACCGAGACCAAAATCAACGTGATCGAAAATGGGTGCAGTTGAAACTAATGTGGTCGAACTCCAACGAGTGGTCGAACAACCAACATCGTCGAAACCAGTCGGCAACCAAAATGATCAACGTGGTCATAACCAACGTGGTCGTAAGCCACTGAGGTGGTCAAACAACCAACATAGTCGGAACCAGACTACAACCACAACGATCAACATGGTCGTAAACCAACTAGTGGTCGAACAACCAACATGGTTGGATGTCGAGACCCGAATCTGCTGATCTAGACTCTCTTGTGTATTCTACACTAGTCCAGGAACACGCTAGTGCATGCACACAGTATAAACAAGGATGAAATATCTATCATCTCACGATTTACTAAGAAAAGACTCAAATAATATTAATAATTATCAAAGTTGCAACCTTATGGCCAAGCTTACAGATAACAACCTAAATGGCCTAAGAAACTTGCAGCGGAAAATAAAAATAAGTGTAGTAGCCACTCGACATGCCCATAAGCAATCGACTAGGGAGCAAAGTCCTAATCCGCGAAGTTGTTGAAGTATCCTCCTTCAAGTACCTCCTGCTGATCTGGTGCTTCTTCCTCAACTGAGGAAAGGTGGATATAGCCATGAGTACATAGAGTACTCAGCAAGTCATTTTTATAAAGAATGCTAGATAAAATGTAAGGCTTACCAAACGATGGCTGAAAGGTTAATTTGCGTAAAGCAGCAACAACGGTTGGTGAATCGGAGAGAATGACGCTCGGCAACAGCGACTAGTGGATCAGAGAGAATGGCACTCGACGATGGTGGTGCTGTCTTCCTCTTACTACGCCCGCCCACGTGGCTCTCCCCCCGCCACCGCCACCTAGCAGTAGCTCGCCCAGTAAGCCTCTCTACCTCCTCCTACTCTTTGCTCGGAGCCCGTCGCGCTGTTTGGCAATTTTGGTCTACCAAAATGGTTGTTGAAGTCAGTGCCATAGTCGAATGGGGCCGTGCTCAAGGGGCCATGGTCGAAGTCAAAACTGTGGTTGAAGGGGGCCATGACCGAAGTCAAAGATCTATGGTCGAAGTCGAAGCAGTGGTCAAAGGGGCGGTGGTCGAAGTCAGGCTGTGGTCAAAGTCAAAGGGCCATGGTCGAAGTCCAAGTCGTGGTCGAAGGGGACAATGGTTGAAGGTGGCAGTGGTTGAAGTCAAAGGGTTATGGACGAAGTCGGTCCGCGGTCGAAGTCATAGGGCTATGCTTGACGTCATGTCATGGTTGAAGTCAAAGGGTCATGGTCAAAGTCCAAACCGTGGTCGAAAGATACAGTGGTCAAAGGGGGCAGTGGTCGAAGTCGAAGGGCCGTGGATAAAGTCGGTCCACGATCGAAGTCCAAGGGCCGTGGTCGAAGTCCAAACCGTGGTCGAAGGGGACAATGGTCGAAGTCAAAGGGCCGTGGACAAAGTTGGTCCGCGGTCAAAGTCAAAGGGCAGTGGTTGACGTCAGGGCCGTGGTCGAAGGGGGGCATGGTCGATGTCAGGGCTGTGGTCAAAGGGGGCTATGGATGAGGGGCCGTGGCCGAAGTCAAAAATTCGTAGTCAAAGTCGATGCCGTGGTTGAAGGGGCGGTGGTCGAAGGGGGAAGTGGTCGACGTCGAAGGGCCATGGTCATCAAAGGGGACAGTGGCTGAAGTCGAAGTCGTGGTCGATGTCGAAGGGCCGTGGTCAAAGGGGACAGTGGTTGACGTTGAAGAGCCGTGGTCGAAGGGGACAGTGGTCGAAGGGGACAGTGGTCGAAGGGAGCGGTGGTCAAAGGGGGAAGTGGTTAAGTCGAAGGGCTGTGGTCGTTGAAGTGCTGTGGTTGAAGTGGATAGTGGTCAAAGGGGCAGTGGTCGGAGTCGAAGATCCACGGTCGAAGTCGAAGCCATGGTCAAAGGGGGCTGTGGTCGAAAGGGGAAGTGGTCGACGCCGAAGGGCTATGGTCGAAGGGGACAGTGGTTGAAGGGGGTGGTTGTCGAAGGGGAAAGTGGTCGACGTCGAAGGTTCATGGTCGAAGTTGCAAAACCGTGGTTGAAGTCGAAGATCCGTGGTCGAAGAGGGGCCGTGGTCGAAGGGGAAAGTGGTCGACGTCGAAGAGTCGTGGTCGAAGGGGACAGTGGTCGAAATGGGCAGTGGTCGAAGTCGAAGATCCATGGTCGAAGTCGAAGATCCTTGGTCGAAGTCGTGGTCGAAGGGGAAAGTGGTCGAGGTCGAAGGAGACTATGGTCGAGGGGGGCA
This sequence comes from Dendrocalamus sinicus, assembly GCA_036346575.1. Classification (NCBI taxonomy): domain Eukaryota; kingdom Viridiplantae; phylum Streptophyta; class Magnoliopsida; order Poales; family Poaceae; genus Dendrocalamus; species Dendrocalamus sinicus. The sequence continues at coordinate 4,418,149 of CM070672.1, read as the reverse complement.
GTAGTCAAAGTTGAAGGGGGCCACAAGGTCGACGGCAAGACCTACAAGGTCTCATACTCTCCATGGATTATAACATGCTTTTGATCATGAGGTGTGATCGACGGCTTCCGATTTACGACCACGAGTGCTGGTCGATGTGTTCCGACTTACGACCACGAGGTGTGGTCGATGTCTTCTGACTTACGACCACGAGCGCTGGTCAAAGTCAAAAATCCATGGTCGAAGTCGAAGCCATAGTCAAAGGGGGAAGTGGTCGACGTCGAAAGGTCATGGTCGAAGGGGACAGTGGTTGAAGGGGGCAGTGGTCGAAGTCGAAGGGGGCAATGGTCGAAGTTGAAGGGGCAGTGGTCAAAGTCGGGGCCATGGTCGAAGTCGAGGCCGTGGTCGAAGTCGACGCTGTGGTCGAAGTCGGGGCCATGGTCAAAGGGGGCCGTGGTCGACATCGAAGGGCCGTGGTTGAAGTCGGAGCCGAGCAGGTTGGCGCTGGCAGTCGGGCGACAAGGCACAAGCGCACTGGATGCCTACCAACGTACAATCACCAGCGATGGTCGATCGCTCCCGACTTATGATCACGCACGATAGTTGATGGCTTCTAACTTACGACCATGAGGTGTGATCGACGGCTTCTAAGTTACGACCATGAGCACTAGTCGATGTGTTTCGACTTACGACTACGAGTGTTGGTCGATGTATTCCAACTTACGATCACGAATGATGGTCATCGGCTTATGATATACGACCATGAGTCATTGTCGAAGGCTCCCAATTTAGGAACACGATCGATCTTCGATAGCTGCCAACTTATGGCCACCGGCGATGGTCAACCCCTCCTGCCCTACGATCATGTGCGACGGCTTCCGACTTATAATGACGAGGTGTGCTCGAGGGCTCCCGGCCTATGACCGTAAGGTGTGGTTGATGTCTTCCGACTTATAACCACAGGTGTGATCGACGGCTTTCGACTTACTTGATGGATTTAAAAAACTTTTAGAACACGTTTATATGCATATTCTAAAAAACTTTACCACCTGTAAGTTTTAAAACATGTAGTATAATAAATTTTAAAAATCTATAACAACACACGAGCATTCAACTAGTTACTATATAACAAAGAAATACCCGTTCGGATTTTCCAAAATGCCGTTTTGCACGCGCACCAGCTCTCTTTCAGATTTAGGTTCCACCCGGTGGATTTAAGTACGAACTTATCCTCTGCTCCAAAGGCCACTGCATGTGCCACCAGATGGATGCTTGCTTTACCTTGTGCCGTGCGTGAATGATTCTGAATCATATTCATACATATCTTTCTTTATAGATTCTTCACAGAGTAATTGTGTTCTTCAGTCTCACCATTTTCAGTGAACCATTCAGTGAAAACTCATTTTCAGTGTATTGCTCCACCACGCATCAGTTATCATCCGACTATCTTGCAGAGCTACATGTTATGGACTGCAAATGTACTCCCTCCCGGTTAGGAGATAGATGCGCTTTCGGAATGAGCTTTAACCAGCAAAAGAGCGGCCGAGATGTCAAGGTTGTAGACTTGTAGCACGGGCAGTATAACCATTTAAGATAATTGTTGATAGAAAGCGGATTGAATATGGGGAATGATTTTTTAATAAAAAACAATATCGCCCACCGTGGGGCTCGAACCCACGACCACAAGGTTAAGAGCCTTGCGCTCTACCGACTGAGCTAGACGGGCTCTTGTTATGGTCGCTTCCCATAGGTATTTAAGATCTCACTAAACAAAATGATAATTCATCCAACTCGGTGTTCTTGCCTATAATTTTAGCACCCGCTTATTTCGATTTCAGCTTCTAATTTTTTATTTCTAGTTTACTATTTCTTAATTTCATCTTTTTCTTACTTTTTACTTTTTTTAGAATTCTTTTTCTTACTTTTTACCTTTTTTTTAGAATTCTTTTTCTTACTTTTTACCTTTTTTAGATTTTTTCCCGTGTTCCTTTGCATTGTCTGTAATGGGATAATTTGTTTTTTCTATTTTTAAATTTTTTAAAATTTAATTACGACAAAAACTATCAACTGCTACAGTACAAAATAAATCAGCTACAATGAAAGAAGCTAAAAGCCACCAAAAAAGCCCAACTTAATTATATCCATGTACAAGCAAAACGCTTGCTATCAAAATGTGCAGCCAGTTGCCGTATTAGAAGAGCACTCCACATGATGCTATCCAGGGGCGAAGCCAAGGGGGAGGCTTAGTAAGGCTCGAGCCTCACCTCCCCGTGGCAGAACCCCACGCGAGCCCCGCCTTCCCGGCGAGCGAGCGTGGCGATGGTGCCAAACAATCACAGGATTCACAGCTAAGCCCCAGCGATTTTAAGCCCAAAAGCAACAAAAAAAACTAAAACTTGAAGACTTGAAGTGGCAGCCCAACCCAGCAAATCATCTTATGGCCCAGCAAATCAACACATCCACTCGGAGCAGATCAGAGCCGGAGAGAGAGCAGACATTCACAAATCACAACATACACAAAAGCGGATCACGGGCATCAGGCGGCGGCGGCGCGGCGGCGGCGGCGGGAGGGAGGAGTCGGGCGGGCGCACTCCGAGCGAGCTAGCGAGTGGAGGCGCCGGCGCCGGCGGAGGCTGGAGCACTGGAGGAGTCGGCTGCAGCGCCGACCCGCGCCGAGGGAGTTGCGCCCTTGCGGGAGTCGGCGCCTCGGCGGGCTCTCGGGCAGAGTCTGGGGGGCCTCACTTCGGGCCTCTGCTGGCGCCTGCCGCCTGGCGCTGCGGCTGCGCTAGTGCGCTGAGGGAGTTGCGGCGAGGGAGGGAGCTGCGGCCTGCGGGAATCGAAGAAATCAAGAAAAGGGCGGCCACCGGTCCCGGGAGGCGGGATTGAGGATCGAGAGTACCGAGGCACCGAGCGATCTTTGCTACTGCAGAAGAAAAGGATCGCTCATCATCAGAAGAAATCAAGAAAAGGAGCCGGCCAGCCGATCCCGAGGGGATTATAAAAGAACTGCTGCGGGAATCGAAGAAAAGGAGTCGGGTAGTCCTCAAGTCCTCAACTCAAGTTCCGACGAGTGTCCTGAACAGTGAACAGAGAACTGTGTAATTGAGCATAGGGGCAGCCGACAGCTAAGCTTCATTGCTTAAGGGTAATTTCTCTCTACTTTTTTTATCAATTTAGTAATTTAGACTTTAGATTTTAGACTAATAATTTATTTTTAGATTTTGCTAAGCTAAGCTTCATATGTTTCATACACATGTGATTTATTTCTACTCTATACTCATAGCAGAATAATTATATATTATTGGGTATGCGCTTTCTATTGTCGAGGTACGTACTTTCTATTTCTCTGTTTTTTGTTGTTTGTCTCCAAAACTCGAACTATATAATTTCTGTATGAATATAAAATTCTATAAGAGTATAAGATTATATTTGTGTCAACTTAGTTTAGTCCGACAAAATCTTCAGTCTCCCCTCAATTTTAATCCTGGCTTCGCCACTGATGCTATCCTAATACTTTCACCAACAAAATCCAATCCCGTATGGAAAAGGCAAAATTTTTGCTTTTGTTCTTCTTCTTCATCAACAACAAAATCGAAGCTATAGCAGGGCCGCACAAGGATCACAGGAACTCGCCGGCGTTCTTAATGTAGCATCTCTTCCCCTTGCTCAACGCCATCATAGGCAAAACAGCGACAGCAATTTCAGCACCAAAATCCTAACCCAGAAGGTATGAATCGCCGATTAAGGCTGGCCGAAAACTTCAAGACAGACTTGTCTGTCGCATCACACGGCTGCAGCAATGGATTCTCACACAGCCCTCGATTTGTTCCCCAGGAATGACAATGTTTCAGAAGGTGCTGAACTGACTAGTTTGTGGAATTCTTCCAGTCAAGTTGTTGCAAGAGAGATTTAGATGGGAGAGAAAACTAAGTTGTTGTTTTGAAGGAAGGTCCAGTGATTCCAGCTGCTCCAGGTTTGCAATCCCAGGAAGGATTGTACCAGTGATTGCATTCTTTGATAAGTTTCCAAGTTTCAACATCTTAGGTAGGCCGATAGGAACCAGGGGTGTGCTCCCACTTTAATGTATTGTTGGAGTGGTAAAGCCTGACAAAATCTTCACCGAGGTGTGATGCCCACTTGTCCAGCCCCTTAAGGCCGTGTTTGGTCGATGGGCCGGAACGTTGGATCCCGGCCCAATCCGCCGGAAAATACCCCCAGTGTAAAAACTGGTCAGCCTGGGCTGCGTGCGCGTTTGGAGGAGGCCAGGGTGGGGGAAATTATTCACACACTCTTCTGGCACAGACCCACGTTTGTATTAGTTTTTAAAAGCTACTTTTATATAATACCTAGCTTTCAAATAAAGTATATTTTCAATGCAGGTTTCAATTGTGTACATACGATAGTGACTTCATTTATATCGTCAAAATCGTACGTGAGTGTCTTTCTACAAGCTTCTTCATAAGTTGTTGTTGTTCAGAAGTTAAAACCAAAAGTCAATATAAACGGGCTATGAAGTTGTTGGATGAGATATCAAAGATGTGTAGCAATGGAAAAGGAAGGTGCATTTTCATTGTAAAACTCATGTGATCTCAGTACAAGCACCCTCAACTTTATAGAGAGAGAAGGGAAGCCTTTTTCGTACTTATGGCAGCATGTACTACCACTTCTTATATGCCTTTAAATAGTATTGTTATATCTCTTTATTCATTTGAGCATACTCTAATAATAATTATAAAGTACTTTAAAGTGATTTCTATAAAAAATTCATCAAATTAATTTTTTTTTGTAACATTATTCATGTATATACTTCTTTTACATATGAAAAAAGAATATAGCAAAAATAAAAATATTTTGATGAAAATTTTTCAATAAGTCATATTAAAATATCTTAGAATTAGTATTTAAGTACATGTATAAGTATATATGTATATTATGGTAGGAACTCTGTCCTTGCACTTTAAGAAGAAGAGAAATGAGGCACCCGGTTGCTCGATCCAAGATCAAACCCGGGCGGGCGGCATGCACAATCAACAGCATGGGCAGCCAATATGGAACAGTGTCCTTCGTATAGTTGTTTCCAACATGGTACAGTGGACTAACGAGTAACGATCATGTCTTTATATGCTGAATCGAAATGAAATTGTTATGTTGGGAACAAGATTAAGATACTTCATAAAAAAGAGAGCATATTGATAAGTGGTTAATTCATGGTTTGTCAAACATGTTTTAATTTGTTTCCCCTCGCTCCTCTCTTCCTTTCTTCGTTCTTTTTTAGATGATGTTTTAGAATATGTGTAATCATTATTCGAAATTTTGAATAGATTTTGCTATAAAAATACTTTCATAGCACTATATTTTTAATATTTTTATAAAACGATAGGTAAAAAAACAGAGGTAGTATCAACAAAAAAATACATTATTGCCGTCGAATTATTCAAACTAACTCATCAATTAGCTGTGATCATCATCTAGCATAGTATTACTGCACTAGATATGACTTAGGCTTAACTTAAAATACTCCACTGGCGACGATCAATCATGAGCCGCATCCGAGGCTACATGTTGCCGATCGACCGCGACATGGGATGAGAATCGCGATGAAATCATGAGAGGAGATCGACAGACGCGGACGCGCAGCGGCGCGCGACGGCGATGGCATCGGTACCCTCTTTCGCCGTCTTGGAGGCTGGCTGGCTGGCAAAAAACCACGCGCGCGCGCGAGCGACGGGACGGGGCGCACGTTGCGACAGGCCTCCCCTCCCGTCGGCTCGGCGTCTTCCACGTTCTCCACTCGTCTCCCCAACTGGCGAACGAACCGACCGGCTGCATGCACCTGCACTGCACGCCCTTCGTATGGTTCATTCGTGCCCCCCTCATTCTTTCTTGGAAAAAATATCGCCGTGCTCGCTCTTGTAAGCGCATTTATAACACTGCATGTTTATAATCGTCGTTTGTTACCTCGAAAGAGGATTTGTGCTAAGGCTTAACGAAGAAGTCATCAGGATCATATGACCCTATAATACTTATAGGTCTCTTCTTTTCAATTTTTAAATGCTACTTTTCGGCTTTTCAACAGTAACTAGTTCTTAAACGGAATGTCTTTTCAAGACGGGGTCTACAAGTTGATTATAGTACGCACTGTAGCGACTTCATTTATATCAGTCAAAATCGCACGTGGGTTTCTGTTACTCTATTCTCTCTCACGAATAATCTAAAAGTCATAAAACGTAGCTAAAAAGGGTAAGTTAAAGAAAAAAAAAGCCTATATGTTGAATCCGCCCCTGCCTTGTTTTCAGAGGTGCAAGTTTATGGAATGATCGTGGATGTAGACATGTAGTAGCTAGGCCTAGGTACTAATGCAAGTGAGCACAGTTCCGAAAATTGATAAGGTCTCTAAAATGTAATGTTGATCATATTTTTATTGTACAAAGGAAAGTATTTTTCTGAACAAACATACTGACATCATTTTTTTATTCGAATGATATGAATATTTATAAGATATTATTGGTCAAAATTACAATAGTTTGATTATACATATTTTTACAGACGACACTTATCTTAGACTTCAGGGTAAATTGTTTTTCATATGTTACATGTACTGTTGGAAGAGTAATTTTTTTAGTCGGAGGTGTAAGCTTTGATTGCTGTGGCATTTGATTCAATTAGATGCATTGGTTTGGTGCTTTGTGCCATCATGGATTTTTTTTTTTTTTTGGTATCATCGTGGAGTTGGTAGGCACCGAAATAATTTTGGACAATGCAATATAATAGTAAATTAGTATACGTCTCCCTGTATATACATGTGCCATGTCTTGTTGGGAAGTCGAGCATCAAGTGCATTCTCTTCTCTTTTTCGTTTAGTAGTTCCGATCTCGCACGTGCATACATCACTATAAAAAAACAATAGTCCACACGACACATACATCACTATAAAAAAAGAATAGGCTAGTTAAATTGGTACTTTGTTAGAATTTGAAATCTTGTTTTGAGTTTAGAAGTCAAAGTCATATTCGAGTTACAGTGTGCAAGTCGGTTTAAGTCGTGATCGTAGTCAATTTATCATGGTCGTAAGTCGTGTACGAGTACGAGTTGTATTTCGAGTCAGTGTCGAAGTCGTGTTCGAGTCTGTCTCAGAGTCGTAGCTACCTCCGAGACGTAGTCGAAGAGACGGGTATAAAATCAAAGCAATGTAGTCGAGAGGATGAAACGAGTTGAAGAGATGTAGTCGAGAGCAGAGAACGAGAAACGATAGAGACGATCAAAGTGATCGCAGGGGAGGTGATCGGTGTGATTGCAGGCGATTGGTGTAATCGTAGAAGAATCGTAGCGACCGGTGTGATCGAGAGAGAATGAAATAAAGAAGAGAAGAGTGATTTGGCTCTATGAAGTCTATTAAGTTTATTATGTTCATAGACGTGGTCGTAATCGAGTTATGACTACGGTGATCGACCATAGTCGAAGAAAGTGTAGCACAACGGCGGTGAATGTGGTCGTAACTTCTGCTGAAGTTACGACTATGTGGTCGGAGCAATGAGGCATGATCGGAGAGGTCACAATGTGGTTGTAACGACTATCAGCGTGGTCAAAAATCTAGTAGAGCGGTCATAACGACTCGGGAGATGGTTGTAACCTCTTCAACGTGGTCGTTCAGCTGCAGTGAGTGGTCGTAGTGACTATAAGGTGGTCGTACGGGTCTTAGGAGTGGTCGTAGGACTGCAACAAGTGGTATTAGAGCTAGTTGACTTTGGTTTTGAAGATCATAGGCGACAAGGCGAAGGCTCAGGGTGGGCTAATCTCCCTCCAGTACCCTCTCCTGACGACTGACAATTACCCAGTGTGGGCAATGAAAATGAAGGCAAACATACGCGGCCAGAGAGTCTAGGGTGCAGTCGATCTGAAGGGAAGGACAAGGAGGTGGACAAGAAGATAGATCAAGTGGCGCTTGCTATGATCTACCAGGCAGTGCCAGATGCAATGATGCACTAGCTCATCGGCAAGGAGATGGCACGGGAGGCATGGGAGACGCTGCAGACGATGCACAAGGGCATTGATCGTGTGGAGGAGGTGCACAAGGTCCAAGAAGAAGACTTGGAGCACAGGTTGGTTTTTTCTGTGGATTTGCATAGGGAATATAGGAAGCGTTAGAGGCAAGCTCAACTGAGATGAGCGCGAAAAAATGGACAATCTTGGTCCAAGAGAGAGGAGTGAGAGGCTCAGGTAACGGCGAAGCCAAGGTGGCTGTGGGAATAGGTGCTCCAGCCTAGGCAAGCATACAAGGAAGGACGATTCAGTCCAGGTGCGAGGCGCGGTAAGCGTCAAATTGTGCAAAGCTTAGGATGGAGCAAGCATAGGCGGTAGGGCGGTGACGGCTCAGGCGCATGAGAGTGCAGGTAAAAGGAAGAAGTGAAAGCAAGAGAGAAGATCGGTGTGATCAAGAAGAAAAAATAAAATTAAGGAGGTGATTGTTAGAGTTTGTAATCTTATTTTCAGTTTAGAAGTCAAAGTCATATTCGAGTTTGCAGTGTGTAAGTCGGTTTAAGTCGTGATCGTAGTCGGTATGTCATGGTCGTAAGTCGTGTACGAGTACGAGTTATATTTTGAGTCAGTGTCGTAGTCGTGTTCGAGTCTGTCTCAGAGTCGTAGCTGTCTCCGAGACGTAGTCGAAGAGTCGGGTATAAAAGCAGAGCAATATAGTTGAGAGGATGAAACAAGTTGAAGAGATGTAGTCGAGAGCAGAGAACGAGAAACGAGAGAGGAGATCAGAGTGATCGTAGGGGAGGCAATCGGTGTGATCGCAGAGGTGGTGATTGGTGTGATCGCAGAGCAGAGGGCGATAACAGTATTTTCTCTATTCTTTTTTACTTAATTTCTTAGAATCCGTACCATCAAACTTTTTAAAGTTTAACCATCATCAGAGTCAAATATACCTAGGTTGACTATACGAAAATTATATCATTAGATTTATTGTTAAAAATACTATTATATTATTATAATTTTATTATTATATCTTAGTGTAAAGTTATAAAGAATAGCGGTCGAAATTATATTTTAGAGACCGTAAAAATAAAAACATTAAGTAAAAATAACGAAAGAAGTATACAAGAACACCGTATTTGCTAATGTTGAATATACACTGTTCGACAGCGACCGATATCAGAAATTTAATGTGTAAATCTTGGAGCGAAAGCAACAATGATCACAAGTTTCGCAACTCGGGGAATTATACATGTTTAATTAAGCGATGATTGGGCCACGCTTTATGCCGTGTTCTCTCTCTCCCCCCGGGCCGGCCGTGTGAAGTAGGAAAAGGAAAATCTAACTAATTAATCAATTAATTTCGTGTGTATCGATCGCTAGCTTTTACTATAAGCTCCATTTGGATTTGGATGCAAGAGCCTATCGGAATTCCGTCATCTTGACAGGCCCGCAAGTTAATGTTTATCTTTGAATTTAATTACTGGTGGCCAAGCTTTTTATTTACTCCCTCTGTTGAGAAATACAATGTGTATTTTTAATTCTCACAAGGATCAAGGTGACGGTGAAATTGAGAAAGGTATAAGAGAAAATGACTTAGATATAGGGCTGGATATCGAGCTGGCTCGGCTCAACTCGGCTCGGCTCGGTCTGGCTCGGTAGGATAACGAGCTGGCTCGTTATAACTAACGAGCTAAAAAGCCAGCTCGGCTCGGCTCGACAAAAAGCTCGAGTTAGCTCGTTTGGCTCGTGAGCCAGGGCCAAAAAATATCTCCATCATATATTCATCCATGGAAGTTTGGCTCGTTTGGCTCGTTTGGGTACAATAGAGTACAAATTAACACATGCATGGCTCGTTTGGGTACAATAGAGTACAAATTTACACATTAACACATGCAATAGAGTACAAATTAGGTCCATGCAAGCAGCATATGCATATCTAAATTCCTGGAAGCATGGCTCGTTTGGCTCGTGAGCGGCTCGCGAGCTGGCTCGAGTTGGCTCGTTATAGCTAACGAGCTAAAATCTTGGCTCGGCTCGGCTCGTTATCCTAACGAGCCGAGCCAGCCACGAGCCGAGCGAGCTAACGAGCTTCGAGTTTTTCGTCCAGCCCTACTTAGATACCTATCGTAATTGTCTTGAAAAGATAAGAGAGAATGCTTTAGGGCAGTCCCAATGGGATATTGATGGTAGTTTCTATCCATCTTAATTATGCTGACAGCTCAGCAATTTGATGATGTGGCAAAGGAGTTATTGAGGAAAGAGAGTGCAGAATCAAGAAATCGTTTCCTCCTCAAGAAATCGTGTCCTCACGCGGAACGATGCGTGAAGAAACGAGAAAATACGCGTTGGGGAGAAACTACCAGTTTCCATCGCCTCCATGGCATCCCGTGCGCAAGTCGCCGCCGCGTGTCGAGCCACGCCGCGCGGCAGGAAGCAAGCCACCGCCGCCGCAGTCCACGCGATCGCCGCCTGATTGCTCGCTCAGCCGCCGCAGTCGCTCGCCCGAGCCGCCATGGTCCACGCCGACGCCGGCGAGCACGCAGCCCTCCATGGCGAGGTCGTCCGCATGTGCACGACGATGATGCCCGCGAGCACGCGGCCCTCCATGGCGAGGTTGTCCGTGCAGGCTCTCCATGGCGATGACGCTGACGCCGGCGAGCATGCGGCCCTCCATGGCGAGGCCGTCCGCTGGTCACATTTATTAGCCCAATAAACTTGCATTGTGTGAGGTGATTTCTATAGATAGTTTGTTGCTGATGTGGCCGCTATGGAAACCGTGCATGGTTTCAACCATTGGGACTGCCCTTATAGATAATACTTTATGTGGATGGTAATGAATAAATGCTTATGGTTAATAGAGAATAAATAGAAGTATAGTAGGAAATACCTCATTAAATCTAGCGTATAAGCTTTATAATTCTTAACAAAGCCATTCAAATATAGGCTTTATATTTCTCAACAAGGGAGCATTAATGACTATTACTAGTGAGTGTTGTTTTTCAAAGCATGCAAGGCGGTTAGAGTCAAGCAAGGGCACTAGCTAGTTTTTCCCTGCCAAAATCATTACTATTACTATTAAAAAAGAATGAGTTGGTGGTTATACGTCCCTTCTTCTTCAACTACTACATTTTTAACTTCTCACCACTCTCTACTTTTTAACTGATCAGAGTAGTCCTTCCATAGCATGATTATCTATATATACAATAAATTTCGTTGCACCGCATAAGCAGATGACTAGTCTACAATAAAAGGCAGAGAATTAACCTACACGCGCGAGCCGATCTTTTCTACTCCGAAATGTAGAAAGCCCAAAGAGTGTACACTTTAATTTCTCCGGCCGCAAATTGGAAACTTCCATTGATCGGACCGCTAATCGATCCGCTTAGAGTCCATTCGAAAATGAAGAAATTTTATAAAAATCTTACAAAAAAAATAGTTTGATTTTTATAGGAAAAAAAACTCCAGCTCAATCAAGCACGAACTTGACCTGGACATGGACAAATGCAAACTAGCAGCCCCGAATATGGCCTTATTCTTTTATACTTTAGGGTTTTGGTTTCTCCGAAAGTTAAATTAAATGAGACGGTTTCTTGAAGTGAAATTTTCAAACGGTTTTTTGAGCTCAAAATTATGTACGACGTTTGCGTCGACGTTTCCACCGTCTGCTGTCGTCTAAAAAATATAGACAAAAGGCATAAGCCACAGATAAAAAACCATCCACCGCAGAAAAAAAAATAGGGCCATATATCACCATGTACATAATGATTAAAAAAGGAAATTAAAGAGGAAGCATAAAACAGTTCAGTAGTAGGGGTGAAAACGGGTCGGATTCGGACGGATATTGCTGTTACCATATCCTAACCCATATTTTTTCTCCGGATTCGGTACCAATCGGATTCGGTATCAATCGGATTCGGTGTCGGATCGGTCGGGATTAACCCATTTTGTTTGCACCCCTACTTGTTTGTAAGGAATGCATACAGTGCAGTAAATGGAGTAGGACGCACTGAATTGATGTTACTATTTAATAGCTGATGTGGAAGATTTTATTTTACCATTGCAAAGAAAATGAAACGTCAAATAGTAGCACTAACCTGAAATCAAAGTTGAAGATGTATCGGATTCGGACGGATATTCGGATTCGGACGGATATTGCTGTTACCATATCCTAACCCATATTTGTTTCTCCGGATTCGGTACTAGTCGGATTCGGTACCAATCGAATTCGGTGTCGGATCGGTCGGGAATAACCCGACCCATTTTCACCCCTATTCAGTAGTAAGCGTCTGGACAAGATGACAGCCGGTGGTGCATGCGGCCTGCCCAGATCCAAATTCGTTTGTAGGTGGAGAAAACGACCGGGGCTACGCTACGGCGTGCTGTTCATGCGTCGCTCGCCCTTGGACGAAATTGTCCTTGGGGAATGCTGTCGTTTGATGATTTCATGGTTGCGACAATTATTCTCTTCTGCTTCTGCCTTTGTTATTCGGATGGATAATTGATGCTAGGTTCCTTTAATCTATGAGCCAAGCAAGGGCCTCTTTGCAGGATTATAAAAGTACAGAAATAGAGAGAGAAAACGTAAGAGTGTAGTGTAATGGACTCTTGAATCCTATAGTGTAATGTAATGGACTCTTGAATCCTATAGGATCGAAAACTACGTGTATTTATAATAAAGGGTGTTTGATTATACCATAGAAAATGCAAGAATTTTGAGATTATATGTTAGTTGATTGGAGAGAATGGAGGAGAGAGAGATAAGGTGCATTGAAAATCTCAAAAGAATTAGTAATAGGAGGTTAGACCTCATGCTAAGATTCCTCCAAAACATTTAAGAAACTAGTCATCTGTTCGTGCGTTGCAAGGAAATTTATTGGATATATAGAGAATCATGCTATAAAAAAGGGGCTACTCTAATCAGTTGAAAAGTGGAGAGTGATAAGAAGTTGAGAATGAGACGGTTAGAGAAGAAGGGACGTATGACCACCAACTCGTTCTTTTATAATAGTAATGATTTTTCTATCCTATGAAATTCTTTTAAAACAATCCTACAAATCATGAACTCATCGTAGGATTGTTTGGATTGAAATCTTTCTTCATTTGAAATTCCTTTGAATCAAAGAGGCCCTAAGTTAGGTTCTATGGCTATGAGCAGCCCTCTCTCTATTTTGCAATTATTTTGTGGTTGGTTTTTATTCGGGGGTACGGTTGGAGCTGGTCTCTCCTTTGTAAGGGCCTGTTTGGAACTGCTCTGCTCCAGTTTTTCCAGCTCTGCTCCACCAACTCCACCATGGAGCAGCTCCACTGTAGAGTTCCTGGAGCAGGTGGTCCTGTTTGGCACGCAGCCTAACTCCAGCTCCAGGAATGTGAGGTTTCCTTAAGAAAGGTCCAATGTGTCCCTGAATGATGTTTGGTGTATGTTTTGATGTCTGCGGAGTATATGTAACTAAATTTTTTTTGTTGCCAATTAAAATATGATGTAAAATATTATAATCGCAATTAATTTATTCAAGCAAACCAAAAAACAAATATTTTGGTCAAATAATTTCATCCTTTTGTCCCATAAATTGCAACGTGCATGATAGATAATATGGCAATATGGCACCTTTTACCATCCAATTTAAGGCATGGCTAGAGCGAACATGAAACAACATTCATGCAAATATCAGAAGTACTCAACTCCAACTAAACTCAATGCAGTTACATAGCATTCCAAAGAAAGAGATTTTACAAACATTGCACTAAACGAAAATGGCAACATTTCTAATATTCCCAAGATCTTTGCACAAGAGAGCCCACACACAGATAACAGAAGCAAAATGAGTGGCGCCACGCACCATAATTCACAATTCAGTTAGCATAAATCAACATTAAACCAGAAGACACCCTCAAGATCACATCACGATCAAGCACGGTATGATCAAAATGCACAACCTTAGGAAGTGAAAATCCTCACTCAAGCACACATGACACACTCCGGGTCCCGCTGTATATTGTCAAAATCGAGATCCTGGGGTACTGCTATCTTGGCCAAAATTTGAGCATTCTTTGTTCTTCCTCCCTTCAAAAGACGCAAAGCATAGGTTTTGTTGTCGATTCCCACTTGGGAGCATCAACCTTTGAAGAGTCCAAGGATACCTTCAGTTGCGAAATCTGCTATATTTAAGTGACAGAACAAAGATGCGATGCCATGTTAAAACTCAAGTAGCTTTCTTCCGAAAATCAAGCATGTGTGCATGAAATATCTAGAGAGTTCAAACAACAAATCAAAATTTTAAGAACTCACTTGCAAAGCAACATATTCAATAATTAACGATTTACTCTCACGATCAAAGGGCCTTCAAGGTCATACACAATAAATGACTAGAAACATCTCGATATGATCCTCTGTCCCTAAGCCGACACATTCCATCATCATTTCATAAATCATCATATGAATTCGGTAATCAAATCGCACAGAATACATTCTAAAAGAATGGCTCTATAGTTATGCAGCTAAAGCTCCAATCGAACATACATCACTCCAAAATTCCAGAAACATCGGAGAAGGAGGAGCGGCGCGGGTGAGGGCGGAGGAGGAGGAGCGGCGCTGGTGGGGCGGAGGGGAGCGGCGCGGTGGGGCGGAGAAGGAGGCGGCGCGGAGGGGGCGGAGGAAGGAGCGCGGGAGGGCAGAGGGGAGGAGCGGCGCTGGTGGGGCGGGAGGAGGAGCGGAGTGGGGCGGAGGAGGAGGCGGCGCGCGGGAGGGCGAGAGGAAGAAGGCGCGGAGGAGGAGGCGGCGCGGTGGGGGCGGGCGAGGCGGAGAGGATGGGGACGCGCGGGTCGGGAGCCGGAGAAGATGGGGCGGGGCGGGCGAGACGATGGGGCGCGGGTGGGGAGCGGAGAAGTGGGGCGGGGCGGAGCGGAGGATGGGGACGCGGGGAGCCAGAAAGATGCGAACCGGTACGAGGAGGTGTGTAATCAGTAATGGCAATGGTGGGTAATTTCTTCACAACTCCATGAGGAGGTACAAAAGTCCAAATCCTGGAGTACCTCTTGAGGTGCTCCACAAAAAACGTGGAGTTGGCCCCTAACTCCACTTTTTTCTCGGAGCGGAGTTTTAGGAGCTGGAGGTGTTTGGCAAGACAAAGCTAGAGCAGAGCTGCAAAATCTGGAGTGGGGCAGTCCCAAACAGGCCCTAAGGGCCTGTTTGGGACTGCTCCGCTCCTAACTTCGCTAGCCAAACAGGTCTAACTCCAAAAACTCCGCTCCAAGAAAAAGGTGGAGTTAGAGGCCAACTCCACATTTTTTTATGGAGCTCCTCAAGGGGTACTCCACAAACAAAGGTTTCCAAACTGCTCGTGGAGTTGATGAAAAATTACCCACCATTGCCATTACACAATTCCTCTCCTCCATACCGATTGGATTTCTTTTCCTTCTCCGACTTCTCTTCTCCCCCGCGCGCCCCTTCGCCCCCCGCCCGCGCCGCCCCTTCTCCGCGCCCCCCACCCTCGCGCGCCTTCTCCGCCCCACCCGCGCGCCTTCTCCGCCCTCACCCGCCGCCGCCTCTTCTCCGCCCCACCGCGTCGCCCTCTCCTCCGCCCCACCGCGCGCTCCTCTCTCGCCCCACCGCGCGACTCTCTCTCCTGCCGCGAGGAGCTTACGCGTCGGGCGCTCGAAGCTCACGCACGAGACGCGTGAGGCGGTGCGGGGCTCGAGCGGCCACCGGGTATCGGCGGTGGACGACGAGGCAATGATGGAGGAGTTCGTGAAGCGATTCGAGGAGTTATTGGGCGCAGTATAATTACTTTAGTATGTCACCGGTGGAAATCGAAGCGGTATGAGATAATTTAGATAATGTGCGAGTATATAATGCTCAAATTATCTTTGGTAAAAAATTTCATCTGAAATCCAATGGATGCACTTTGAAGGGATGGAAAATTAGGATGTTGTCTTGGTATAGAGAGTTTCATTAGTTTAAGATTCTTTGCTTGAAAGCTAATGAAGTTTCCGTGGAAAGGAAGGGATTTTATTTTGAATAGTAGTGATCATTAGCGATAAATAGGAGCCAAACAATTGAACTCATATGGGTGAATGAATTCATTTGGACTTTGGAGTGCATACTCCTTAAATTAACAAATCGGATGGTTTTGTAAGTTAGCCCCAATCCTATTTGCTATGTCTTCAATTGTGCAATGAAATTGTCAACTTTCGTCATGGGCGACTATCACTAAGAAGTTTTTAAGACAACTCATGTTAGAGGAGTATATATGCCTTGTAACTTACCAACTGTAGTTCCTTGCCAGTCATCGGATGTAAAAGCACTACTGGTACAAACTCCCTAGTAAATTATGAAACCAACCTTACTAGTATGTAACTTTTGCGCGTTGTTAGTTCAATAGGGAGAAAATCATATGTGTTTGTGGTTATTCTACTAAGAGAAGTGCTATTTGATATGACTGAACCATGGGATATTTCACTTCTTTTGACATTTCATGAAAAGAAGCAATTAAATTAATGCTTGATGTTAGAATGCAATTAGTTTATGTTGTGTTTATAAAATTATGAACCAATTGCTTTATGTTGTTTGTCTTTCCCAGGATATGGACTCCATTATTGAAACAATGATGCAGCAACTTTTGTCCAAGGAGATTCTTCATGAACCCATGAAGGATATTGTAGAAAAATACCCAAAATGGCTGGAGGATAACAAAGACAATATACGCAAAGAAGAATATGAGCGTTACAATCACCAACGCTCCTACTATGGATGTATTCCGTGATGAGTTGGCAACCGCTATTTCTCTAGCTTGGAGCTAGAATTATGTATCGGAACACTTGCATTCGTAGTCATTTTGGTTTAAACTACTCTCTAGTTATCTATGGACAATTATTTGTATTCGAATGATGGACTTTGTTAATTATCTATCATGCACGTTGCAATTTATGGGACAAAAGGATGAAATTATTTGACCAAAATATATTTTTTTGGTTTTCTCGAATAAATTAATTGCGATTATAATATTTTACATCATATTTCAATTGGCAACAAAAAAAATTCAGTTACATATGCTCCGCAGACATCAAAACATACACCAAACATCATTCAGGGGCACATTGGACCTTTCTCAGGGAAACCTCGTATTCCTGGAGCTGGAGCTAGTTGCGTGCCAAACAGGACCACCTGCTCCAGAAACTCCACAGTAGAGCTGCTCCATGGTGGAGTTGGTGGAGCAGAGCTGAAAAAACTGGAGCAGAGCAGTCCCAAACAGGCCCTAAGTCTAACCGATTACAACCTTTTTACGAACTTTTGATTATGCTGACACTAGCATTATTTTTTTTGTGCCCAAGACCATCGTAAAGACTCTATTTGAAAAGTCGGCCCTCGGATTATTATCTATGTGCAATATGGGGAGACCGGTGAGGGTAATATTTGTGTTTAAAATGGGCATTTAGTTGTAAAATTGAACACTCTTGCATGAGATCGGTAGAGTTCAGGGTGAATTTTTTTTAGTTTTGTTCTAAGAAAAGATAAATTTTGATTCACAAGGTATTTTATCTCGACAATGTAGCCTACCTAGTCAAGGGTGTTAGACCTAGAATGTTGTGGCATTGGATTTAAGGCTGAACAATCAGTATGACTGAACGAGGATGTAGAAAATAGACGTAGTGATAAGTGCGATAGTCGAATTAAAACTTCCATCCACTGCGACCACTTAAGCCCGAGCATTAGTAATTGGGATGATTGGGCCTGTTTTTTTTTGTTGCGGTTTATGGCTTATGACTTTTGACTGTTCGCGAGATAGCGACACTCGTGTGTGATTTTAGCTGATCTAGATGAAATCACTATAATGTCTACTACAATCAACTTGTAGATTTCGACTTAAAAAATAATCCATTTGAAAGATAGTTACTATAGAAAAATCAAAAACCAAAAGTCAGAACCTGAAAAGAACATACCCAATTGATGATTTGCCGTTCTATAGAGTGGTACTTAAAGATTTGCCACTCTATAGAATGTGTAATTCAACATATACCACTTTGGACTTTTTACATTTGCTCTCCTTCCTCCCTATCTTCTTCCTCCTCTTTTCTCCTTCTTGTTGGAATCTATGGTGGAATTGTCGAGCATACCAGTGCGTGGCTGAGCAACAGCATTGGTGTCAGGGACGGGCGGATTGGGAGGCTGTGGTGTCGGGGATGATGAGATCCCGCAACGACGGGGTCGAGGATGGCCCAATTTGATGGTGGTGGGTGACGACGAGGTCGTGGGACATCAGATTTCTTGTAAGAGCAATGGGGAGGTTGCGGTAGATGTCCTCATGGAACCACTCCTCCACCTCCTAACCAGAACCAGATCTAGATCTGGGGTGAGGAGGAGGGAAAGATGGCCACACCGACGACGGAGGAGAGGAGGGCGGCGGCCAAAGAATACGAGGAAAGGAGATAAAACTAAGCTCTGACGAGCATGGGGCCATTGAACTCATTGCCCATGTGCCATGGCCACGAGAGAGATGGGCAGAGAGAAAGAATGAGTGGCGATGGCAATAGAACTAGTGATGGGAAGAGGAGAGGACTCGATGATGGCGGTGTCCACCATGGATTCTGGTAAAAAGAAGAAGAACAGAGGAGAAAGAAGGCAAGGAAGGAGAAAAGGGGAAATCGTCCAAAGTGGCTCATGATGAATTGCAAATTCTATAGTGTGTCAAATGATGAATTACACTCTACAGAGTAGTAAATCCTCAAGTGTCACTCTATAGAGTGGCAAATCATAAATTATCCCTTTATAATTTATCAACTAAAAATTTGTACAATCCAAAATTCAACAGGTATGTTCAATGTAAAAAAAACTTGTATTTTTCAACTTTATGGAAAACATAGCCTCTAGAGCATTGATCTTTCACTTCTTACGCAAAATTTATAGTTCTGTTGGTCGGACGGAGGAACACACTGTTAAGAAACTGGGCCCGCAAGGGGAAGGCGTGTCAGCCATTGGTGGGCTCGTCCAGTGTCCTTCTTCCTCTCCAAGTCGAAGAGGTGGACTCATACTAAAACTCTTTAGATTAGATCCATTATAAATGAAGGGGGAGAGGTTCTCTATTTTGTACACATCAATTTATTAGAATAAAGAAGACGCCAGATTACTCTCTCTCAAACATTTGTCCAATTGTTCTTCTACTTTTGATAGTTCTAATTATTGGTGATTGTTTTGCTTCTAGTTGTGTTGATTGGCTATTGGATCGCTCTATGACACTAGTTTCTCAACATGTCATCAACATCGACTCTTTTGAGGCCACAATATTTCATTAGATTCGATCTACATCCCTCATAGTAGCCGGTTTTAATCTTCTAGATCATTCGTATCTAGATTGCTTTATTTTTTGTTCATGAATAGCTCTAATGGTTGGTCCATATAACATCCCATTTTTGGGAAAGTTCAAGTGCATGAATAAAAATAAAATTTTGAATTCAAACCAAATTCAATTCAACTAAAATTCGAATTTCAACTTGTTTTCCCAAGTCGAAACCTCGGTTTGACTGAGCCCAACCCATCTTTCCACCTCTTCAGCCCATCCAGCCCTTGGCTCGACCCATACTGGCCCTGCCACCCCTTCCCTGTGCCATGCGCGTCCAGCATGCGTGCCGCCAGCACTGTGAGCGCTCTCGGCCAACGCACGTCGCATGTGCAACTAGCACCGCCTATCCCTGTTCATCCCTATGTGCCAATAGTGCTCACCAGCTCCACGCTGACCTCGCCCAGGCCTTTCCCTCCTCTCCCTCCCCCTCTTTTCTCAGTTGTGCTGCACGCAATGCCTACATCCGCACCGCATGCCCAGGTCTCGCTCCTGATCGTTGCCTCTGCACCATCCCCTCGGCATTTACTCTCTCCTGCATTGTGCCCAGCTCTGCTCTCGTCACCTTGTGTCGTGCCAGGCATTGATGTCGTCGCCCTCAGCTTTCGCCTGCCTTAACGTCGCCCAATGACCATCTCCCCTTTCTTCGGCTATAAATCATTCGAGTGGCTTCCCCTTGCCCCCAATCGCCTTTCCACCGCTCTTCTTTGGCTCCGGCCAACTGAGCCACCGCCGATGCTATCTTTCCTCCTACGCATCTTCGCCCAATTCGACGCAGCTGAAGCATCGTGTGGAAGCCCCACACCGTCCCTGACATCGCTAACCTTCTTCATCCCCTCCGGCGAATTGCCCTCGTCGTCTTCCTCTCCGCCACCATGATCTATGCCGCCAGCCTGCTCTACACCTCCCTAAGCCCAGCCATCACCTCCGATGAGTCCCCCTTGGTCCCTAGTTGCTCCCCTAGTGCGTAATTGAGTTGTCTCACCGTTGCTTGTCGTGGTGTCATGCATTCGAGCTCTATTTCAGCTTAATTTACCATCGGCTGCCTAGTGCACTAGATTGGCCCACGCCACCTTGCCTAGAGGTGCGGTCCGAGGCAAGTGCTCCATTTTTTCCCTTCCCATCGGCTCCCCTCGCTGGCAATGAGCCGTGCGTTGCTTAGCAAGAAGAAGGAGCACTGTAGCACCAGTTAGATTAGTTCAACTCCTGGTTAGTGTTAATGACTATCATTATGTTTAGTTAATCTATTGCTAACCAATGGGCCCCTTTCATTAAGTTAGTTGTCAATTCTATGACATGTGGACCCCCGCCCGTTTAAAAATCCTATTAAAACCAATTAAACGAGGAAGAGCCACTAACAAGTGGGCCTCATTTCACTGTGCTCTACATAGTGATTGGCCCCACCCATCAGCCCCTGAGCCTTTTTTCCTTTAATAAATTAATTCAAAAGGAAATCAAAACCCCACAGGCCCCACTTGTTAGCCTTTGTGATCTTTTCCCGTAAAGAATTAAATCAAAATTTGAATTTAAATTTGGTAGACCCCACCAGTCAGTAAGAGACTACTCTCTCTCCTCTGTTTATTTTGGGATTTAATCCTAATTTAAACTTTGAAGAGCTCATTCTCACTCATTTTAACTCCATGTTTAATAAAACTTATT
The DNA here is from genome assembly GCA_036346575.1 of Dendrocalamus sinicus. Lineage (NCBI taxonomy): Eukaryota > Viridiplantae > Streptophyta > Magnoliopsida > Poales > Poaceae > Dendrocalamus > Dendrocalamus sinicus. The sequence continues at coordinate 4,397,204 of CM070672.1, read as the reverse complement.
TCTAAATTCAAGATCTATCTAATGGCAACAGAATTATCCAACTTGGAGTTCATTTGAATTTATTTTGTTTGCCACATATTTATTTGCTTTTCATTGTGATCGTGCGAGTAGAGTACGAGGACATGGAAGAGCCGTAGTTCAAGCTGAGTCAAGACTTTCAAGACCAACCTACTTGTGAACCTGGCGGGTCAATGTTTTGATCATATTGAACCTATATTTTATGTAAATTATATTTGTTTAAATTATCAAAATACATCATTGCATTTGTTATGCAAATTTATGTTCATCTTAATATTATAGTTAATGCCTATTAATCACTGAATTATTATTATACCCCATCCCTTGGACACTTGAATCACGTAATCCTTGTCACCCTAGAAACTTAATGGTGATCATACTAGCTATAAGTTGTATTTAAGTGACATACTTAGTCTTACTAAATACCAGGGGTATTAAATTGTCCTATCATCATTTTTCAATCATGAAACTAAAGTTTTGGGTAGTTGTTGGAGGATCAAAGTCACTACTCGTACTACGATGTCCTAAGAGTTACTAGGAATACCATGACCATTGCAGGGAATGATGGTCACATTGTTGGCACAGGAAGAGCCGTTATTATTCTCCCTATGGGTACCAAACTAATCATTGAAGAGGATCTGCTTTACCCTGAATCCAAACACACTCTTTTGAGCTTCAAGGATATCCACTTTAATGGTTTTCATGTTGACATTACAAATGAGAATGATGTTAAATACTACTCATTGTTAGAAAGAATGGATTAGAGAAACTAGTGGTTGAGAAACTCCCTTACTTGTCATTAGGATTGTACTACACACATATTAAAACCTCTGTACCACATGTTTGCGATGAAAACAATCTTTATAAATCCAGAACTATTTAAAATGTAGCACGATAGACTGGATCATCTTCGGTTGAGAATGATGAGAAATATCATACTAAATTCTATTGGCCATGAATTAAAAACTAGGGATTTCCCAAATCGAGAAGATTTTGTGTGCATTGCATGTGCCATAGGGAAATTAATAATTATGCCTTCTTTCCTTAAAGTTAAAATGAATCTCCTACTTTCTTAGAAAGAATTCAATGTAATATTTATGGTCTTATTCAGCCTCTATTAGGACCGTTAGATATTTCATGGTACTCATAGATGCATCAACAAAGTGGAGCCATGTATACCTGTTGTCTATTAGGAGCCACACCTTTGCAAAAACTAATCACCCAAATAATAATGTTGAAATTCAATGTCCTAGATAACCAGATTAAATAGTTTAGAATAGATAATGCTGGAGAGTTTTCCTCAAAAGCATTTAATGAGTATTGCATGGCATTGGGATTAGTGTAGAGCACTCAGTACCACATGTCCATAATCAAAATGGACTTGCAGAGTCATTACTTAAAGGAATAAAATTCATAGCCAAGCCACTTTTGCAGAATTGTAAACTCCCAACTAGTTGTTGTGGTCACGTAGTATTGCATGCTTTGGCATTAATTCAACTCATACCAATTGCATATCATATAATTTCCCCCGTTCAGTTAGTGTGTGGTAAAGAACCAAGTATTTTCCATCTACGTAAATTTGATTGTGCCATATATGTGCTAATATCACCACCACAGTGAGCAAGTATGGGCCATCACAGGAAGTTAGGGATCAATCTATGTAGGTTTTGAAACTATGTCTGCACTTCAACATTTAGAGCCTATGACTGGGATCTTCATACGGCTCGATTCATTAATAATATTTTTAACGAGGGTTATTTCCCGGCATTAGGGGAGAGGAAAGTGCCTAGAATCAAATGAATGTCATAAAATAATGTTGGAAACCACAGGGATCTAAGCACTAGACCTATGTACGAAAGAAACTGAACATGAAGTTCAGCGAATAATTAATTTGCAAAAAACTTAGCAACTAATCTGCCAAATGCCTTCGCTGATCATAAAGGTGTGACAAAGTCATATGTACCCGCGGTAAATGCATTAGAGAGAGTATAAGTGCCACAAGATGAGGCAACTGATACCACTCTTCCTCTAATCCTAGGAAGAGGGGGAGAGCTCCAGTAGCTCAAGTCCAGGGTTCTCAGAGACGTCCGAAGAAACAAATGACTCAAAAGAAGACTCCGCCCACTAAAACAGTTGAAGAGACTCAACAAGAAGGTGAGAGAGTACCTCAGTAGGAATTTGGGAGGAGTACTCAGCAGGAAGTTGAGAGGAGTACTCAGCAGGAAGTTGTGGCAATCCCTGATTTGAACCATCCAGTGGATGAACAATCCAGCGAAGTAATGTGCACACAAAATAGGCACTAGGATATAGATAAACCATACTCTATCATCTTGGGAAATAATGAAGAGTTGGATGATAAAGAAATTGAAGATATTTTCACTATGTGGATTCAGGAGAATTATTTAATAGAAAGATTACAGTTGTCGATATTTTATTTTGCTTCTAAAGTTGCCAATAGTATTGATCTAGATCCTGAACCAAAGTCCATAGCAAAGTGTAGGAAGCAATTAAGGCAGAATTGCACTCACTAAATAAGAGAGAAGTGTTTGGACCAATAGCTCGCACTCCTCCCAAAGTATTCCTACTAGGATATAAATGGGTGTTCATTCAAAAGAGAGATGAGAACAACCAGATGGTGAGATATAAAGCGAGGCTTATAGCATAAAAGTTCACGCAAAGAAATATCATTGATTATGATGAAACATATTCTTCTGTTATGAGTGGAATTATTTTTCAATACTTAATATCAATGGTAGTAAATATGAACCACATAATGTAGTTGATGGATGTAGTGACCGCATACTCGTATAGGCCATTGGACTCAAATATCTATATGAAGGTTTTCATAAGGAATTGAGATACCAGATCCTAATAAAGCAAATCGCAACATTTATATAATCAAACTACAGAGATCATTGTACAGATTGAAATAGTCTAGTAGAATATGGTATAATAGATTAAGTGACTTTCTCCTGCATAAAGGTTACATAAAGAATGATAATTGTCCATAAGTGTTCATTCAGAAATCTCGGAATGAATTTTGCATTATTTCTATTTATGTTGATGATCTGAATATCGTTGGAATCATAGAAGACATTAAGGAAGCTAGTTCTTACCTTAAGACGGTGTTTGAGATGAAAGATTTATGTAAGATCAAGTTTTGTCTAGGCTTGCAACTAAGGTATTTCCCTCGAAGAATAATGGTACACCAGTCTACTTATACCAAGAATGTATTAGAGAAATTCAATATGGATAATTCATATCCATTGAGAACTCCATGGTAACTAGATCTCTCTAAGTAGAGAAAGACCCCATTCAAACTAAGGAGAGAAAATGAGAAATTGTTAGCACTAGTGGTTCCATATTTAAGCACTATTGGAGCACCAATGCATGTTACAAATTGCACTAGGTCTAATATAACATTTGCAGCAAACCTATTAGCAAGGTTTAGTGTAACACCAACTAGAAGATATTGGGCTGGCATTAAGAACATACTCCGCTATCTCCAAGGAACTCAAGATCTTAGGTTATTTTACTAGAGGAACCAAGACTTGACCACGGTGAGGGTAGGATATATAGATGCAGGATATCTATATGATCCTCATAAAGCGTTATCTCAGACTGGATTTGTATTTCTCTATAATGCAGCAACCATTTCTTGGTGGTCATCAAAGCAAAGCATTGTAGCTACATCAACGAACCACTCAGAGATAATTACATTATATGAAGTCACATGTGAATGTGTTTGGCTAAGGCGGATGATCAGCCATATCCAGCAATCTTGTGGCATAAGCCATGTCCAGTAGTCTTGTGGCATGAACACCGTCCAAACCCCTATAATTATCTATGAAGATAATGTTGCTTGTGCTACACGAACACAAATAGGTTATGTAAAGAGTAATTTCACAAAGCATATTGCTTATAAGTTTTTCTTTGCTCATGAGCTCTAGAAGAAAGATGAAGAAAATGTACTACACACTAAGTCTTGTAAAAAGTTTGCAAATTTATTGACTAAGTCCCTGCCAAGATCTAACTATGATAGGTGGGTTCGTGGCATTGGAATGAGGTGACTCAAAGATGTGCATAATTTAAGAGGAGCATTACCCTAAAACATATCTCATACCTTTATGCAGGAAGTGTGAGTATTACGCATGAAGTATAAGCCCATGATAAAAGAAGATCCAATAAGTTGCACTCATTTTCCCTTAGTAAGTTTTTGCTAGAAATTTTCTTATAAAGGTTTTCAATGAGACAACTAGTGCAATAAAGTTTGTGTATGCGATGTACTTTTTTCTTCATTCCTTTTTTCCCACTAGATTTTTGGAAAGAATTTCTAATAAGACTTATGCGTATCATGGTATTCGTCTAAGGAAGGGTGTTAGGAAAACGACCCACAAGGAGAGGCGTGTTGGGCCCTACTTGGTGTTCTCCTTCCCTCCAAATCGAAGCAAGGTACTAAATAGCGTTGGTAGCCCCCCATTTGCGTCCGCAATAATGGTAGTGGGGTATAAACGCTATCAAATCGACGTAGCATTCGAAAATAGCGGATTGGAATCTTGTGGCCAATATAGCGCTTGTCATAACGCTATTGCGGGCCGCTATTTGCAGCCGACTACCGATGCAATGTTCCAGTGCTACTAAAATTTGAAATTTGTACGAGTTATTAGACCGACATGTAAATAATTGAGAAGTCCTAACCAAATTAGTTGTCCTTGCCTATGAGATACAATCGTTTTGGGTGTCGCCACCATTCCCTTCTTACTTGATGGCGCCCGGTGCTTATCCTCCACGTCTCTACCATGATGTCGCGATACAGCTACAATTTTATTGTGCTAATAAGTAATGATATACATATGACTAACTCAAAATTGTGTTGAAATATATCGTCCGCTACCTACCATCAACTATGCTGACAATAATCCGCTACGATGTAAAGGGAAGCGAGAGACACTATTTTGTATACATCAATTATTTGGAATAAAGAAGTCGGTGGATTGCTCACTCTCGAACCTTTCTTCATTTTTTTTTTCTGCTTTTGCTGGTGATCGGATCTCTCGCGACGGTGGCTCCTCAACCCACGCCGAGAACCCGCAAACGGTAGGAATAGGAAGGGCAAAACCGTCCACGAGGAAACGGCGGTAGCCGCGCCGTGCACGTACAGCCGCACGGTTCGAACGGCGGGGCAACGTCTTCCCGTGCGTCTCCCCCGAGTCCAACCGCACTACACCAACCCACCCTGCCAACCTCTACACCGGACGGCTCGTCTCTCGCTCGGCGGCGGCAGCGGTGGGTGGGTGGGTGGTTGCCTTCTCTCCTCTCCTCTCTGCCCGCTACTGTTACCCTTCTTCTCCGGCCGACTCCCCGCCCGTCCACGGCGATGGCCTCCCTGCTGGAGCACTGATTCGGTCTCCCCCGTCGCTAAGCGGGAGCGGCAGCAGTGGGAGAGGTAGGGCGGAATCTTGGCCGTGATCCGGGGTGGTGCTGGGTGGATCTTGGCGGTCTCCGGCGCGGATCTGACTGAGCCGTGGGGATGGAGGGCGAGCGCGAGGAGGGCGCGGCGGCGGCGAATGGGCTGGGAGGGGAGGACTACGTCGTCGTGAAGGCCGGCGAGGAGGGCGGTGATCACGGGGATCTCGCCGGCGGGGAGGCGGCGGGCGGATCTGAGGCCGCCCCGCCGGCGCCCGAGGAGCCGGCCAGGTTGCCGACCAAGGTGCGGGGATCGCGGAATTCTGGTTCTTGGCTTGCTCTGTGGTGCTGTGTAGTGATCCATTGCTTACGGTGGGTGTTGCTGTGCGCAGAAGGGTGGATCCGGGGACGCGAGCGCGGGGAAGAAGGGGAAGGTGCAGAACGGCAAGGTGGCGGCCTCGGCCGCGGCGGCGGCGGCGAGGGGGAAGAAGCCCGGGCTGTCGCAGAGCGCCTCCTTCCCGGCAAGAGGGGCAGCGGGGGCCAAGAAGGGTGGCACCGCGGTGGCGTCGCCGAAGCAAGCGAAGCCGGAGGGGAAGGGTGTCGTGTCCAATGGATCGGAAGCGGCGGCTGGTTAGTTTTGGTTTGGTCTTGAGTTCGCTTGTGAAGTTGTGATGGTTGGTGTTGGGTTTACCTACTGATTTGTGGTGGAATTGCAGGGAGAGCGGCGGAGAAGAAGGCAAATTCAGCTCGGACGCCTGTCGCTCGCCGGTCCTTGGTAAAGCACAGGCCTTGAGTGATCCGTTACTTCAAGTCAGATGTTTGTTAATTTTAAGTTGCATTGCATTGATCTTGGTTCCAATTTTCTTTGACTTAGCCTATTAAGTCTGGATCGGTGGACGCGGCTCCAAATGATGCTTCTTCTGAAGCCCAAGAGTAAGTGCTAGTCCTATTGCCAACCTCCAATTTAGGTCATCTTTTTCTTGCTTCTGGATTGCAAGTTCAGTTATTGAGTAAATGGTGCGCACAATTAATGTGGGGCGTTTGGGTCTTCACCCCAGTTGCGATGCTTGCTATAAATGATACAATCAGCAACCCAGTGTACTGTTGCACTAATTGATTATTAGAAAACAACATATTTTCACCATGTCTTGGTGTTTGCTTGGGCTGAAATGGTTGATATTGGATAACAGGTCAAATGAGAACACCGCCAAACCTTTGAAACAGACGCCGGCAGGGATAATGGAGGATGATGTGCACTCCACCACATCGTAAAGCATTCTTATTTTCCTGATAGTTGTTCATTTATTCTGTCCTATGTTGTTAATATGCAACGCTGCCATTTGGTGTTGTTGCAGGAGTACCAATACTCCCCGGGCAGCAGCTCAACGCAAGAGTGCTGCTGCCGCTGGTTTTAGTTTCAGATTGGAGGAGCGTGCTGAGAAGCGAAAGGAGGTGCGTTAATTTTCATATAGGCGTTGTGTTAATTCATAATTTCATTTGTCTGGTTTTTCTTTTTCTTATACTGAACAGGCATAGTTGTACCTTACTTTCAGTTCTTCCAAAAGCTTGAAGAGAAAATCCATGCAAAGGAGCTTGAACAAACGAATTTGCAGGCAAAATCTAAGGTGAGAATTGCTTTCATATCATTTATCTAAAACCTTTGGGATATTTGTGTGTTTTGGTTCTGAAAAACAATTCATTACTCAGGAGAGCCAAGAGGCTGAGATCAAACTGCTTAGGAAGAGCCTGACATATAAAGCAACACCTATGCCAAGCTTTTATAAGGAGCAGCCTCCTAAAGTTGAGCTGAAAAAGGTACTGACTTCGATTTACTTGATATGCTGAGGGTGCAGATATCTTCATGATTCCATATGATTGAAGTGCATCCTACTTTCTTTTTGAATGCAAAATTATGCTCAAAATGAAAAACTGTCTGTCTCTGGCTTACGATACCATAAATTTCTACCTTTTTTTTTGCAAAATGCTTAGGGTTGTTCGGGAGGATGAATCTTTGACTACACGTCAAAGTGCTTGTTAAGTTCGCCTATACTCCCAATTCGTGTGAAAAATATTTCATTTTTTAACCTTTCTTGGAGTGCTACCTCATATAGTTATGTTCACTGTCTTTTGGTTTCCATTTCACACTTGCTCATTTCACATTTCAATACAACATTAACATTACAATCTCCAGATGTGATCCTAAATCCTTATTAGTACACTGAATGATCCTATATTAAAGTTTGAAATTTAATCCTGTTGAGTGCAGATAGATATGTGCTAGGTCCTAACTCCTAAGCATTCAGAGATCCCCGCTTTACTGGATCTGCATAAGTGTATTGACTATTGAGTGCAACATTGAAATAACTATACAACTTTTGAGGGCTTCTACTTTACTAAACTACTAATTGAGTTGGTCTCAGGGTATTAACTGACAAACTATTTGGAATAATAAAGTCAGGAGCTTTTCTTACGTGTCTAGGCCTATTGCAATATCCATCTTCTCGGCATACCTTTTATATTTCCATTCATCTGTATCAATTATCCACCAAAATATGTTTGAATTGTGCTAGGATAATCAGTAAGATGTTTAGTTTGCAAAGCACTTTAAAATGAGACTCCATATTCTTGTCCATCCAATCTGTATGCTAGCAAAACCAAAACCAATTGGTGCCATTTTACCGCAAGTTATCATATGAAAATTTTGTTTTTCTTAATAATTGAACAGATTGTTTGTATTTTAAGATCTAGTAAACAACTTCCAACTTCTCCATTGTATGTCACGGGTTCACAGAAGATCCACTTTACTATTTATTGATGTTCTGACTGTTTGTCCTTGCGTATCTGCTAGTTTTTATAGGATGTTGAAGTTCTTCCTGAATATCCTATTCTTGTACATATTTGTCTTGTCGTATTAGTAAGCATGGCATTCTTAAATCAATTTTGTGGCCTTTTGCAGATCCCACCAACGCGGGCTAGGTCACCAAAGCTTGGCCGGCACAAGCCAGCTAGTTCTGCTACTGCTGCTTCTGTGGATGGTTCAGTATCATGTGAGAGCCCACGGAGCACAACTAATTCAGCCAAGGTAAACGAAGGTGCAGAAAATAACAAACCCCAGGTTCCTGCTAGGAAACCTGTTCAGAGATCAGTTACGAAAGCTCCATCCCAAGCCACTGCAAAGGCTGAAACCAGACCCCTCGTTACAAAGCAGAAAATCTCGAACACAAAACCTAAAGTTTCAAGAGCAAAGGTAGAGCAGTTGCAGGACAACCGAGTTGAAATTCCTCCTACAGAACCTTCTGCCGAAGGGCTCGCTGCTGAACATGGTGTTGAAGAAGCAACCGAACCCGATCTGGCTGGAACTTTGGTCGCTTCAAATGAAGTTAAAGTTGAAGGTTGATTGATTGCACATTTTGTTATTTATATTTCCTTCTTGCAGTCCTGTGAATAGTGAGGTGTGTGCTTCATGGAAAGTTGAATCGCTCAAAGTATCGTGGAATTATTGTTTCCGGGGTAGACATTTTTTTAGCTTGTTATCGAGCATGCCATGTATATTGTTTGATAATTTGTTCATGTTTAAAGTTTAATTCTTGTGTATATTGGATTTGTATGTTAATGGACACCCTAGGATTGTTGCAGGACATCAATGCAACTTGTGCATTATTGTGTTATAAGTTGATATTCCTTGTACATTTTACCCCTTTTTTTACAGTGGAAACTGTCTTGATGCCCAATGTTGGTTGTTTTTCACGAGCTCTGTGTTGGTTATGGTATCGGAAATGTTTCAGAAAACATGACTGATAGTGTCTAATGGCAAAATGGCAAATTATCAGGTTTCAACCGCTTTTGTCCTTTGTGGCCTTTTAGTTGCTTTTGTCTTAACTTTCAGTAATCACTATTTATTAGACTAATAAGATACAGCTACTACTTATTAGATCAATAAGATACAGCTAAAAACTATAAGTCGTAGACTAAAAAGGACAAGCCCAAATTCTTGCATGTGGCTCTTTCTTCCACTGTACTACTATCACTCCATGTCTCAGTATTCATCGGTTCTTCTTGTGCTGATTGTGCAACAAACATCGGGGACGCTGAACCTGAGACGTGTGAATTGCCTACAGAGCCAACCAATATGGTTGGTCCAACTAGGGACGACAACCGTTCGGTTGTAGCTCCACCCAACTTTTCATGCGGATAATACTTGAAATTAGCTTGGTATGGAACACCATGGAAGCTTAAGATTTTGGCAAGGGTTGGCACTTTGTGGAAACACCTAATGAAAAAGAAAATACGTAAATATTGAGCTTGAAATTGTTGGCTAATGCAGGTCAAAATTATTTCCATCCACATTGATGCTGATGCAGCGGCAGGTCCTCGCATATCATCGCTTAGACGTGTTAAACGCAGCAGCGGGCAGCAGCCATCACCCAAACCCATCAAAAGGAAGAAGCCTTAGCTTAAATAACCTTTTGAGAGCACGTTTTAGCAGAAATAGCCATCTTTCAAGTGATTTAGCAAAATTAGGCCCAGCTAAAAGGTCTGATTTAGAGTGACTTTTGACTAAAAATCACTATAGCTGGCTGAAAAAAATACTGTAACTGACGGTGCCTTATTTGGTGTAATTAAATTTAAAAAAAATTAAAAATAGAAAAAACATGTTAACCCGTCACGACAGTACGAATGAATACGGGAAAACATAAAATCGACAAAAAAGCTCAAAAAAGTCAAAAAACTAAAAAAGACGAAATTATTAAATAGTGAAAATAAGTCAAAAACCAAAAACCCAAGTCGAAATGAGAAGACTTTAGTCCTTTGTAAGGCCGTGAGAGCAGCGGTAGATAAGGAATGAGTGGCAGTAGATACAGCAGCCAGTGATGGAATAATAACAACCATATTAGCGGGGGAAACGCTGCGCCCCCGCCGCCACGTCACCTCTTCGCGTTCCGTGGCGCGTGGCGGGGAATTTGGCGTACGGTCGGGAGAGGTGATTTCCTCGTGTTTTCCGGAAATTACGTAAAGGTCCTTTTTCCTCGCGAAAAGGTCCCTGCAAGTTTTTTTTAAATTTTTTTTGATATCGCCCCGCGGGTTTCCAAAATTACGAACATGCCCTTATTTTTTTACAAAAAAACCCCTGCACTCTCCTTTTATTGCGAAAAAGCCCTTGATTTTTTTGCAAAAAAACCCGCGCTTTCTTTTTTCTGCGCATTTTCGTCTCTTTTACTTCGGTCTACACGGTAGCTGGCGTGGCGTTGCGCCACGCCTACGTGGCTAGTGGTAAATTATTAGAAGCTATTGTAAAAGAAATATACCGCGACACCTGTCCGCAGCAGGTTGTTGCCGGCCGTGGAAGGTCCTGCGCCGCCGTTGCGTTGCATGTGTGCAGCGGCGTGCTCTTCCTTTTTCTAGTTGTGATGCATATGGGGCCACGATTTGATGCAATATGCATCGGCATGATTCGGGTTGTTTCAAGTGGCTTTGATTTTTGGCTTTCAGCGCTAAAAGTTAAAAGTTATTTAGAATATGTTGTTTTTTTATTTTGATTTTTTGACTTTTTTTGTTTTTGTTTCTTTTTTAATTATTTGTAAAGATATAACGGTGTTTTTAATTTTTTATTTATTTTTAAATAACTTAAAAAACTAGCAGCGCTAAGTGTAATTTCAAAAATAAAAATCAACTGCCGCTAAAAAGCCGAAAGCTTAAGAACAACGCGAAATCGATTTGATGCAGCTATGCATGTAAGGCCCACCAAATGCTGTATGCTACCCTGACACATCGAGAACGAAGCAGCCTGTTGCTTGACACAACATGCTGCGGTACCATAGGACACGGTGGCTTTGATGATGCCTACGAATCCATCGCATATATGATTCCTATAGTACATTTTTTTTCAAAACTAGCCTTCTTATATGCGAATTTACAAATCTAACGTTGTAATCGATTTGGCTTGAGCTTTTAGCTTTCGGCTTATTTTTCACTATTTTATAAACTTCGTCTGTTTCTGAACTTTTGGCTTTTGTTGAGCTTTTTTGCTGGTTCTTTTTTTCCCGTATTTATTTGTATTATACGCAATGGGCTAACATATTTTTATATTTTTTAATTTTTTTAAATTTAATTATGCTAAATAAGCCTCTGTCAGCTACAGTATTTTTTCAGCCAGCTACATTGCTTTTCAGCTATAAACCACAAAAAAACCCAAATGATCACCACCTAACTTTCTTCATAACTATGGCGGTAGTGACAGACAATATGTATCACCTGCCACGCTACCCTATCCAATATAGTAGGTTACAAACGAGCACGACAAACGATGGGCCCTATCGGCTTGCCGCGCCACCCAAGCTCGTCACCACCTCATGCCAGGGTGCACAGGCATAGCAGACGGTAGGGTTGGCGAGGGCACATCGCTTGTCTTGTTCATTCATCGCCTACCGCGTTGGACCTCCTACCATGGTACAGTAGCACAGTAGGTGACACATTTGCATACTGTTGCTGTCGTGGTTACGGAGGGGATTTATATTTGCAATTTCAAATGTGAGGAGGCTAGCTTTTATAAAAAGTATACTAGAATGCTATATATCTGCTGCCATACCAGATGGCACTACATAGGCTGGGTTCAGTCAGGCTTATTTTTAGTTTATGCTCGTACTGTTTATAGTAACTAATTTTTAAACGGTGCATTTTTAAGACAGTGTCAATATGAAGATTATAATAAAACGTGTACTGCGTTCAGCTGTACCATCCAAATTTGCATGCAACTATTTTTCTGTACGTACTATCTCTCGCGAACAGCCAGAATTCAAATATTTAAGTCATGAACTATAAGCCATCAGCTCAAAAGAACCTAAACTATATATTTTATAAATGAGTTCTTTTAGGTTGATGGTTCATAACTTATGGCTTAAATATTTTTTATAAAAAGCTCATTCGTTCGCGGGGCTAAAAACTTTAAAAAAATTCGAAAAGGGGCAAATAAGCTAAAGACTCCAAAAGAAACCATTTTTTTTGGGCACGGCCTCTCCCTCTCGCCTGCCTCGAGAGGACCGCACGCCGATTGCCCTTTTCCCCAAACCCGACCGCTCCTCTGCCCTCCGTATAAATTCACATGCAACTATTTTCTTGTATGTACTACTTCTCGCGAACATCTATAATTTAAATATTTAAGCCATAAATTATAAGCCATCAGCCTAAAAAAATCCACTCATAAAATATATCATTTCTAAACAGCTAGACAATATGTTTTATGAGTGGATTTTATCCACTCATAAAATATATCATTTCTAAACAGCTAGACAATATGTTTTATGAGTGGATTTTTTTAGGCTGATGGCTTATAATTTATGGCTTAAATATTTTTTTATAAACTCATTCGTTCGCGGGGCAAAAAACTTTAAAGAAAAATCGGAAAGGGGCAAATAAGCTAAAGCCTCCAAAAAGAAACCATTTTTTTGGGCACGGCCTCTCCCTCTCGCCCGCCTCGAGAGAACCGCGCGCCGATTGCCCTTTTCCCCCAAACCCGACCGCTCCTCCGCCCTCCGCACCCTAGCCTGAAACCAAAACCTCGCGATTCGCGAAGCCGCGCCGCGTGCGCTGCACCCCACCCCCACCCCCACCGCCTCTTCCTCCCCTCTCCTCTCCAGCGGCTCGGTGGTGACGCCAAGATCCTAGGGGCGCCGCGAAGCGAGGCCGGAGGAAGCAAGGACGGCCCCTAAAACCCTAGGGGGCTCCCTTTTCCCCTCGTTAATCGCGCCAAGAATCAAGGAATCTCACCGTGCTCCGGGGCCGGAAAGATCCGGCCTGTTCCGGGTAGGAGATGGTGAGTCCTCGGTTGCTCATGTCCGGTTTCCTCTGCGGGTTCTTGATTCGCGGTGGAAGGGCTTCCCTTCCCGTCCTCGTTCTTGGCTGATTCTTTCCCTTCTTGTTTTCTTGTGGCGCAGTCGTCGGACATCAGGAAATGGTTCTTGAAGCCGCACGACAAGAATGCTGGTGCAGCGAAGCCCTCGGGGGCCGCGGCCGCGGCAGCGGGGAAGAAGCCTGTGCTCAGCATTCCGGAGAAGCCGGCGCCATCTTCGGTAGAATGCCGATCCCTTCGTTGCTGGTTCTGTCCTTTGTTTCTGTTTTTTCTTCTGAATTATTCCGGTGGTTGATGAGTTTGTGTTCTTGAGAGATATCTGTATAATCCATGGTATAGCTAATTGGCTCAGCAACTCAATTTTGGTAAACAGTATCTAACTCTTGCACGATTAATGACATTCTTGCGTCCAATAGGCTCACCATATGACAATACCCTGTGGCAATCCATAATCCTCTCCTGCTCATTAAAATTGTAATTTTTTTCGTGCAAACCATTGATAATATTCCAGACGTTTGCAAACTATGCAAAGGTTACTGATTTAGTTTTGGTATAGAATATAAAGACAATAAAACACATTAATTACTTCCAATATTTCATGTTTTGTTGTGCAGTCTAAAATATACGCACTCTGATTTTAAGTTGGTTGGGCAGCTGTTGTACAGCCCCAGTTAGTTGGACAGGTTTACTGCAATTCTTCTGTTGCTTCCATCGGCCTACATTATTTGACATCGTGCAATTTACTTATGTTATTAGTAATCCAAATGCTGGATCGTGCAGTTGCCTGGTGATCAAGATCCTTCAGCTGGAAGGAAGACAAGCAAGTACTTTGCATCCAAAACAGAAAAAGATCCAAATGTTAAAGAGGGAGATACCAGCGTAGAAAAAAGTACCGAGAAGAGTTTGTCTAAAAGAAAGTTTCAGAAAAGCAGCGATGAACTCGAGGATGACATCAAGCCTTTGCGAACAAAGAAAGTCATTAAGGATGAAGAAGACGACAATGACTTTGTGGCACCCTCAAAAAAGAAAACTCCAGTGAAGCCACCGCCGTCAAAGAACTTGAAGGGTGCATCTAATACTGAAGCCCCTGGAAAGGCAATTGGTCTAGATGATGATGGTGAGGAGGACAGGATGGATGAAGATGCCAAGACCCCTTCCAAAGCAGCTGGAAGGGGAAGGGGAAGGGGGAGGGGAAGGGGAGGAAGAGGTGCAGGAGCAGGAGCAGCACATGGTAAGACTATTGGTCTTGATGATGACGGTGAGGAGGACAGGATGGATGAAGATGCCAAGACCCCTTCCAAAGCAGCTGGAAGGGGAAGGGGAGGAAGAGGAGCAGTAGCAGCCCCTGGGGGGCGAGGTAGAGGAGTGGGTGGGAGAGGTTTCATGAATTTTGGTGAAAGGAAGGATCCTCCTCACAAAGGGGAGAAGGTAACTTATTCTTTTTGTCACAATTTGCTGAAAAATCTTATTTTTTGTCACAGTTTGCTGAAAAACTAAATCCTAAACTGTTTATTTCATGTTCTGTAGGAAGTCCCAGAGGGGCCCCCTGACTGTTTAGCTGGTCTGACGTTTGTCATAAGTGGCACTCTTGACAGGTGCTTGTTACTGTCTTCATTCATTGATATTTAGTGGTTTTTTCTGTGATCATGTGACGACCAATGCAGATTGAGATGATACTGCCAGTAAACCATCATAAGTTTCTTTACACTTGCAGTCTTGAACGTGAGGAAGCGACTGATCTTATTAAGCGTTATGGAGGCCATGTGACCGGCTCTATTAGTAAAAAGACGGTATGGATAGTACTATAATACTTTCTGCTGGAAGTGTTAATGGCCTATATTTTTTTTCTGACATCACTTGTTGACAGAGTTACCTATTGGCTGATGAAGACATTGGTGGAGTGAAATCTAACAAAGCAAAAGAGCTGGGGTATGGCTTGCTAGTTTTATTTTGAAAAGGATACTGTAAGTTTGTTTTAATTGCCATTTCTTCATACATTCACACTTATTGCAGCATCCCATTCTTGACTGAAGATGGTTTATTCGATATGATCCGGAAATCAAAGCCCACAAAGGCAATTGGTCTTGATGATGACGGTGAGGAGGACAGGATGGATGAAGATGCCAAGACCCCTTCCAAAGCAGCTGGAAGGGGAAGGGGAGGAAGAGGAGCAGTAGCAGCCCCTGGGGGGCGAGGCAGAGGAGGGGGTGGGAGAGGTTTCATGAATTTTGGTGAAAGGAAGGATCCTCCTCACAAAGGGGAGAAGGTAACTTATTCTTTTTGTCACAATTTGCTGAAAAATCTTATTTCTTTTTGTCACAATTTGCTGAAAAAGTAAATCCTAAACTGTTTATTTCATGTTCTGTAGGAAGTCCCAGAGGGCCCCCCTGACTGTTTAGCTGGTCTGACGTTTGTCATAAGTGGCACTCTTGACAGGTGCTTGTTACTGTCTTCATTCATTGATATTTAATGGTTTTTTCTGTGATCATGTGACGGCCAATGCAGATTGAGATGATACTGCCAGTAAACCATCATAAGTTTCTTTACACTTGCAGTCTTGAACGTGAGGAAGCAACTGATCTTATTAAGCGTTATGGAGGCCGTGTGACTGGCTCTATAAGTAAAAAGACGGTATGGATAGTACTATAATACTTTCTGCTGGAAGTGTTAATGGCCTATATTTTTTTCTGACATCGCTTGTTGACAGAGTTACCTATTGGCTGATGAGGACATTGGTGGAGTGAAATCTAACAAAGCAAAAGAGCTGGGGTATTGCTTGCTAGTTTTATTTTGAAAAGGATACTGTAAGTTTGTTTTAATTGCCATTTCTTCATACATTCACACTTATTGCAGCGTCCCATTCTTGACTGAAGATGGTTTATTCGATATGATCCGGAAATCAAAGCGCACAAAGGCTCCTGTAGACAAACATCAAAGCAACAGCAATTCAGAAAAGCTACAAAAATCACAGACAAAGAGCTCTCCAGTTAAAGTTGAAAGAAGAGGTAACCAGAAACTTCTAAATTGTATGCTTCTATAGTTGGATAGCACGTGTAGAATCCTGTTCAGCATAATCTAGATATCTAATACTCTGTATTGTTAAAGTTGCATGAATCTGAGACATGATTCAGGTGTTCATTGTGTCTTCTCACTTTTATCATTGTGGATGTTAGCTTGATCCTAGAATTATTGTATCCATTGTTATGTTCACATCCTCTGGTGACTCAAGTCTTATTTTGATTTATTTTCTTGATCATACCATTTCTCATGTTGTTATGCTTATGTATATCTTGATTTTTGAATTTTCAGGTGGTGATCAAATCAGTGCCGTGGGCAACAATATTGCTTCAAAGATTAATAAAGAAAGTGCCCCCACTGACAACAAAAAAGCAAAGATTGTTGACCGTGGTTCTTTGCAATGGACAGAAAAGTATCGGCCGAAAGTTCCAAATGACATAGTTGGCAATCAATCAATGGTGAGTGGTCCTGCGTGTGGTTATGTTTGGTTACTTGGTTAGATACACCTATGCACAAGTAACTCAGTATGATCTTCTATATATAGGTTAAACAACTTCATGATTGGTTGAAAAGTTGGGATGGACAATTCCTTCATTCTGGCCAAAAGGGTAAGGGAAAGAAGCAGGCTGATGGTGGAGCTAAAAAGGCTGTATTGTTGAGTGGACCTCCAGGTATTGGTAAGACTACAACCGCGAAAGTTGTCAGTCAGATGCTTGGATTGCAGGCGATTGAGGTGCTTCTACATTCTTGCATATTGTACTTGTTTAAAATTTTCATGCAACTGTTTGTTCCTTATTTAACCTTTGAGGCATAAGTTCAAATGAATAATATTCATAACAGGTTAATGCAAGCGATAGCCGTGGTAAAGCAGACTCCAAGATTGAGAAAGGTGTTGGGGGGAGTACAGCAAATTCTATCAAAGAGCTTATCAGCAATGCGACTCTGAAGTATAGTGACAACCGGTCTGTATTACAGGAAGTTTCATAAACTTTTTGAACTTCTGATTTTATTTTATTGTATATAAATTTGGCAACAATTCCACAGGTCAAAACAGCCTAAAGCTGTACTAATCATGGACGAAGTTGACGGCATGTCTGCTGGAGATAGAGGTGGTGTTGCTGATCTAATCGCTAGCATCAAGATATCCAAGATTCCTATAATTTGCATTTGTAATGACCGTTATAGCCAGAAATTGAAGAGCCTTGTAAATTACTGCTTGCTGCTCAACTTCAGAAAACCAACAAAGCAACAGGTTATCTCTTGTCACATTCAATTCTAATGATCTCTAGAATTACTAGTTTTTCTACTGTAGTACATTGGTCTCAGTGCTGACTGTGACTACTGACCCTGTTCTCAATTTCTTACTGTTTCTAGGCAGGCGCAATGTAGTTAGCCTGCTGCTACTCATTTTATGAAGGATACAAGTCCTTTTTGGCTTTTTGTTTAATGTCCTTTTGAACATAAAAAAACATGGTTATCTGCAAGGTTGATCAAGGCAATCGTAGTAGGTACTGTAGACTTCACAACCAACATCGCTATTCACATACAAATATACAATAATTCCTAATTGCTAGGAACAAATTTCTTTTTTGAGGGGGAAGACCTTACTTATAGCATATTGGCTGCTAAGTTCTTCCTGGTTTAATTTCCCCATCTCCTTGCACTGTATGTATTATACCATTACATAATTATTAAGAAGGGGGAAGAATTAACTCTTTGTACTTGTGACTCAAGTTTGTATTTTGGCGTTGTTTCTAAATTCTGTTATACTCAACAGATGGGTAAGAGGTTGATGGAAATTGCCAAAAAGGAAGGTCTCCAAGCTCAAGAGGTGCATTCCATAACTTTTCAGAGTTCTGTTCTTCTATTCTTTCATCAAAACTTTGAAAAAAGAACATAAAGAATATCACAATGAAAACAAAAGTAAAACCGCATATAGTTTCTTTTTCCTTGTGTTTTTAGCATTATTTCCCCCTGTTTTTTCCATCACGTGGACATTTCAGGTTCTGTTACTAATATATGGTTTCCTCATCTGCTAGAATGCAATGGAAGAGCTTGCAGAAAGAGTACATGGGGATATTCGCATGGCACTCAACCATTTGCAATATATGAGCCTCTCCCAGTCTGTGGTCAAATATGATGATATAAGAGAGCGTCTCAATAGTAGTGCAAAAGATGAAGATATTTCTCCTTTTATGGCTGTTGACAAGTATTCTCCATTCTTTAGTTCTATGGAGTTCTAATTCTCTATTTTTCTTGTTAGTCTTTCTAGGTTCTCCATGTTTTTATTGATTAATATGTGCGGTTGTTTAATGTACAGATGGGAAGGATGGGAGTTTTCGCTATTTCAATTTTGTGTTCATTATATTAAGATTCTGTGCTGATTATTTAACCAAGTTTCATTGTTTTTTCTACTGTGTTATCCATTTAAAAGGCACATGATAATCTTCACTAGATGGTTTCATTCATTGCTACACACTTTTAAGAGAAATTTTGTACCTGTACTAGGTGGCAGCCCTAGAAATTTTGATGATTTTAGGAAAAAAAGTTAGGTGCCCTTTTGTAAGTGCTAAACATTTAATTGTCAACTAGTGTAGACACTCCACAAGGTTTATACTTCACTTAGAAGTTGGAACTGTTTTGCCTCCTCCAAACTGTTAGTTCACTCTTATTTAGCTTTTAGCTTTCCCTGGAACTTTCAGTGATGTTTTTTTTTCACTAAACTCCCTGCTAAATGTTAGTGGGGAGTTTTAACAAAGAAACATAAACAATGGGGTTATATTACATGAATTTTTGAATGACTTTGCAATGCAAGTGTTGGTTTGTCCTTTTGCCTACTGCCTTTATGTTCTTCATGTATATTAATTCAATTTTCAGGCTCTTTGGTTTCAATGGTGGGAGGTTACGGATGGATGAGAGAATTGATTTGAGCATGAGTGATCCTGATTTAGTTCCCCTGATTATCCAGGTTTGGAATACTGATGGTGCAACTTTGTTTTCGTCTAGTTCTATCTGTACAAATGTTAATAATTCTTATGTGGTCTGTGTCCTGAAATATTCTATTGAGTACTACAAATTTCTTTTTGATATATTGAATGCCAGCTACTTATATTAACAGTAGCATATCACAGTTTGCAACGTAGTTTTGTTAAATCTGAAACCTTATTTGTGGAGTCAACTCCACAGCCTGAGTGATAGCCTAATATTTTGTGCATCAAATAACTTAGTCAGTAATTCTATATTAGTAAATGAGAAGGCATACACATTTCATAATCAATGTTATATTCCAATTTTGCCTTTGACGACACCATTCTCCTTGAAAGCTGGGATGCTATCCTTCATATTTTCTATGAATTCTGTCTATTATATGAAAGAAAAATCCAGCTCTTTTTGCTGTACTAATATTGGTGTGTATTGTAACTGTGTAAAAATGTATTCTTTAGGGCTGCTTCCTATGAGCATTTTTTTTAATTGTTGTGATCACAGTTCAATATTTTTCAGTTTTATTCATTAGAGGTTAGTATTACATGATGCATCCAAATTCTAGTCATTCTTTTTCCCCTTTCTGTTCTTTCTTGCTCAATATGTCTTGCAAATCGATATGCCTGATTAAATTCACATGCCAACATGTGCCCATTATAGGAAAATTATATCAATTATCGGCCTAACACTGTCGGGAAGGATGACAGTGGAGTTAAAAGAATGAATTTTCTTGCCTGTGCCGCCGAGTCTATAGCTGACGGTGATATTGTTAATGTACAAATAAGAAGATATCGACAGTGGCAGCTGTCCCAAGCTGCATGTTTCGCTTCATCTATAGTACCGTAAGTACATTGATTATTTACAAGTGGTTAATATTTGATGGTATTGACTGTTGATTTAAGCCAAATGTGCCAACCTGGTTTACTAATCTTTTCCACATATTTTCAGTGCTGCTTTGATGCATGGGAATAGAGAAATCCTTGAAGCAGTAAAGTTCAAACTTTAACTATCAATTACTTCTATTGTCTAGTTTACTTTTGGTGATTGTGCTAGATTGAATTGAATGATAAATTTGCAGGGTGAACGAAACTTTAATAGGTTTGGTGGATGGTTGGGCAAGAACTCAACTACTAATAAAAATATAAGGCTACTGGAAGATGTCCATAATCATATTCTTGCCTCCCAGCAAGCAAACTTGGACAGGTGATTACTTTTACATATTCTTGAGTTTTATCCTGCTATTTCTCTGGTCTTCTGCGGCTTATGTTTTTATTGTTCACATGTTTGATGCATTATTTAACTGGTGATGAAGCGAAGTTGCTTGCTTGTTTTCTTATCTTGACATTTCCTGTCATGAGCAATATCTTAAACTTTTGACCAGACTATATAGGTTTGGAGAAACTGAGCTATATTCTCTAGTTTAGCTAAGTATTTGAATATTTTTTGATCTTTAGGTTGATAATGGGAATATGGGATGAAATAAAATTTTCATAATAGATGTAAGCCACTATAGTCATGCTTTGGATTTCCATGTGAGGGTACTTATTTGTCTAGCCCGGCTGAATTCACTCTGGTTAAGCCGGATGGATTTATGGCCAATCCACTCACCTTTCGTGTTATTGTCTGAGCAGAACACATTGTTTTACATTGCCATTTTGAATGAAAGAAGAAAAGCACAACTTGCTGTTTTGGGTGGTGTGTTTGTTACGTGCGTGGTACTGGGTCATCTTCCGTGACTACTGTAGCACTAGTCACTGTTCATCCGCCTGCCGTAACTGTAGCATGTGGTGCTGTTCATCCACAATTAGTTTTCTTTCATAGAGATTAGATTGATTTGGTTAATTTGGAAGCTTATCTTCGGTTAGTTTGTTTCTTTAAGTTAGAGAATATTTCTTAGGGTTAAATTAATTTATCCTTATAGAAGGGATGTCATTGTATCTTCTTTAATCAAGCAAAGATGAATAAAGAAGTCTCTTGTTCCTAAAGTAGTTTGTTTCTTTAAGTTAGAGAATATTTCTTAGGGTTAAATTAACTTATCCTTATAGAAGGGATGTCATTGTATCTTTTTTAATCAAGCAAAGATGAATAAAGAAGTCTCTCGTTCCTAAAGTCCAGCTGTGGTCGTTCCCTTGACCGGCTATTCTAGATTTATTCTTCCCCCAATCGGTGCCCTCCTTCACTTAGCGCTGTTCTACTTCAAGTCGTCGCCATCTAACACTCCCTCCGACGGATGATTACTCCCTTGTTGTGCTAATTCACAACAATTGGTATCAGAGCCACTCACCATGGCTTCCAGTGCCGCACCATTTCTCTTGGAGAAATTGGAGGCTAACAACGAAGAGTAGAAAGTCTTCAACCATGGCCACCACTACAGCTCGAGGACGAGCTGTTTCACCAGGAGGTGTGTAATGTTACGTGTGTGGTACTGCAGCACGCAGTATTGTTCATCTGCGCGTGGTTATTGTAGCATGAGGCACTGTTCATCCGTGTATGGTTACTTTCATGAACCGGGGTAAACACCACCAAGAAGATGGCCGGATGGCGTCGGCGTAGAACGAGAGGGAGAGAGACTAGAGATTTAGACGGGGAAGACTTTGATATTACTCTCTGATCGATTCCAATAGCATGCGGTAGCCCTCTTATATAGATGGCTCCCTCCTAACAGATCGAATTTAACTCCAATCATATCTCTAATTAATATCATATCTCTAACTATATCTCTAATACAAGGAAACTAATTTCTAACTCAAATAGAAACCGATATCTAATTCCTAATAATAAACCGACTAGGCCTTGGGCCCAAGGCCCACACCCCTGACAGTTACTGTAATGAACTTTAGTTCATTGTGGTAAATACTGTACAGGAGATGGCCGGGACGGCACAGCTGAAGGGAGGGGCTTTAGGAGAGAGAAGATCATGGACTGGGGAGAAAAACTTGAGGGAGAGACTAGAATAACTCTTTTCTTCTTCTTGCTTAATAAAAATAAGATACACTCATATCCTTATATAGATTGAATGGCTTGAGCCCTAAGTAACTTCTCTAATATTATAAAAATAGATTATCCAAACAAATCTAATCTTATCTATAAGGAAACTAATCTAATCAAACCGGTAAAACTAATCAAACCAAATCGGTGCTACGCATGAACAGGAGCCGTGCACTATTCACATGAACAGTAAGCGCGCACGACATCTCCCTCCCTTCGCGATAGCTCGTCCTCGAGCTGTGATGGTGGCCATGGCAGCAACCCTTGGAAGCCCTATTGAGAAGAGTGGCCGTGACGCCTTGTGCCAGTACATAGTACGTAGCCGATGGCGGTTGATAGCACGACCACAGGCAACGAGATTGAGAGAAGTGTTGTCGATGGTAGTGGAGGTGTTGTCTGTGGTGCCGACGCATATCGCACAGCAACAGCTGCTTGCGCCTTCTCCTTTTCTATATAGTCGCCATGTCTACCAAGATGGCTTTCATGTTGTCTACGCTGACTCTCATCTCGTTGAGGGTGGCCCTTGTGGCCTTGACATTCTCGATAGCAGAAGCCATGGTGTTGGCTTTGATACCAAATGTAATGAACTTTAGTTAATCGGGGTAAATACCGTATGGAAGATGGCCGGGACGGCAGAGCTGAAGGGAGGGGCTTTAGGAGAAAGAGATCATGGACTGGGGAGAAGAACTTGAGGAAGAGACTAGAATAACTCTTTCTTCTTGCTTAATAAAAATAAGATACACTTCCATCCTTATATAAATTGGATGGCTTGACCCTCAAGTAACTTATCTCTAGTCATGGTTGTCACGGCGGACTCGGCGACCAAGGTGAGTGCTTGGCACCAGGACGCCATGGTGTTCTGTAGACAGGCTATAGCGACCAGAAGGCAGCAAACGCAAAGCACACAACACAACAAAAGTATTAGGGGATGGGTACTGCATACCTTGCAGTCCTAACCTCCTGATTGCGTATAGGCGTTCAGCATAGCAGAGGAAGATGACAAACAAAGAAACGATGAACAAAGAAATGAGGTAGAGGAGGAAGAACCGAAGAAGAAGAAAGCAAATCGCAGAGGTGAGCTACCTGGGGTCCTTGGCTTCGGCTGCGCAGTGTGCAGACGGATCGAATCTTCCGATGGTGCCGGAGGGAGTGGACGAGGGGGCATTGCTCGCCGGAGGCGGAGGGATCTTCGACGACGGCGGGTCAGCGGTGCCGGCGGAGGGAGTGGCGGCGGTGACGGCTAAGGTTCCACTGGGTCACTTTTGCTTCACTCCAGTGAGCGCATCGATTCGCTTCTGTCGAAACACTTTAGTCGACTCGGCCTCTTTAGTCTGCTCCTCACCAGCAAGGCGTTGCCTTTTCATTCACCATGGATGCCCTGAAGACGCCAAGAACTCCTAGGCGCTCGCCTAGCAGGCCCAGTCGAGGTGAAACTCCACGACGCCCTCTCAGCACCGTCGGGACGCCTAGGCGACACCGTAACTACCATGTCTCTAAATTATGGAAATAGATTATCGTAACAAATATAAGATTATCTATAAAGAAACTAATCCAATCAAATTGGGAATACTAATCAAACCAAATCGGTGCTGCGTGTGAATAGGAGCCATGTACTGTTCATATGAACAGTAACCATGCACTTTTCACGTGAACAGTAATCACACACATGACAGTGTTTGTCCAAAACCAGTTTGTTTCCTGTTGAATTCCGTTTGGTTAAGTTTTGGCGTTAGAGAAAAAAACTGCACCTACCTAGCCTTCACAGCTCGTCAATGACTTTTGACTAGTTGCTTTAGCATTCAGAACCCCCAATCAAATGACATGGAACTTTCAGCATGACATAAAATAGAGGCCTTAACATCACCTTCCATCTATGCTAAAAAATAGCCGGGCACTAAAATTACCATGGAACTTCTTTAGTGGCCGGCTAACCATTAGTTGCTGGACATGTCATGGTCTTTTCCTTATAGATTATTTCTTAGGAGTCAAGTCAGGTCGTCCTTATAAAAGGAATATCATGTATCCATTATGAATTAAGTAAAAATGAATAAACAAGTCCCTAGTCTTTAAAGTCCAGCTATGGTCGTTCCTTTGACCGGCTATTCTAGATCTATTCCTCCAATTGGTGCTCTCTTCACCTAGTGCCGTTCTGCTTCAAGTCGTCGCCGTCCGACCTCTCTCCTATAGATGATTACCCCATTGTTGCGTTAGGTCACAACAATTGGTATCAGAGTTACTCTCTGTGGCTTTCGGCGCTGCACCATCTCTCTTGGAGAAGTTGAAGGTTAACAACGAAGAGCAGAAAGTCTTCAACGGTGGCCACCACCGTAGCTCGAGGGTGAGCTGCCTCGCCGGGAGGGGTGTAATGTTACGTGCGTGGTTACTGTAGCGTTAATATTCACCGTGGTACTATAGCGGTAATGTTCACCGCAAGTACTGTAGTGCCGCTTGTATTAGACATAGTTTGTTATTTAGGAGTATCTATTAGGCATGGTTTGTTATTTAGGAATCTATCTATTAGATATTTGGTATTGTCTATTAGTTAGGCAAGTTATTATTAGTTTGGATCGTTATAGATAAGTTTTCTTATAAATTATTTCTTAGGAGTCAAAGTCAGGTCGTTCCTATAAAAAGAATAACATGTATCCATTATGAATCAAGCAAAGATGAATAAACAAGTCCTTAGTCCTTAAAGTCCAACTGTTGTTCCCTTGACTGGCTATTCTAGATATATTCCTCCTCTAATCGACGCCCTCTTCACCTAGCGCCATTCTACTTCATGTCATCGCCGTTCGACCTCTCTCCGTCGGATGATTATCCTCTTGTTGCACTAGTTTACAACAATAGGTATCAGAGCCACTCACCATGGCTTTTGGTGACGCACCATCTCTCTTGGAGAAGTTGAAGGCTACCAGCGAAGAGCAGAAGGTCTTCAACAGTGGCCACCACTGCGGCTCGAGGGTGAGCTGCCTCGTCGGGAGGGGTGTAATGTTAAGCGCGCGGTTGTTGTAGCGGCACTGTTCACCATGGTACTGTAGTGGTACTGTTCAACGCTAGTACTGTAGTGACACTTGTATTAGGCATAGTTTGTTATCTAGGAATCTATCTATTAGGCATGGTTTGTTAATTAGAAATCTATCTATTAGGTATTTGGTATTGTCTATTAGTTAGACAAGTTATTATTAGGTTGGATTATTAGAGATAAATTTCCTTATAGATTATTTTTTTGAAGTCAAGTCGGGTTGTCCCTATAAAAGAAATAGCATGTATCCATTATGAATCAAGCAAAGATGAATAAGCGAATCCCTAGCCCCTAAAGTCCAGCTTTGGTCATTCCCTTGACTGGCTATTCTAGATATATTCTTCCTCCAACCGATGATGCCCTCTTCATCTAGCGCCGTTCTACTTCAAGTCGTCGCCGTCCAACCTCTATTTGACGGATGATTACCCCTTTGTTGTGCTATTTCAGAACAGAATCACCATTGGTCTCTGAACTTTGGTGTGGGCAACATTGACCAAAACTTGTGCCTTTTTTTGAATGGTGTTCAAACTTCTTCGTATGAGCATCATCTGATCTTTAAGAGGATTTGTGCTATGGCTTATTGTGTGTCAAGTATTATAATTGTTGAGAACTGCAGGGAGTCGTTGAGGCTGGATTATCTCACTCTTCTCTTGAGACAATTGACTGACCCACTGAAGACAATGCCTAAGGTATTGTTTACCAAGATGTGATTTATGAATGAACTTTCGTTGTATTCCATTATACTTGAACATGATAACGGACGTCCAGGACATAATTAGGCATTACAGAAACTGGACTTTGTTATGTATTTTTTTGATTAGTCTGGAACTGTCATGAAGCTAATGAAACGTGAAATCAAATTTCGTTCAAAACTTCCACAGAAATAAGATTCATCGAAATTTTCTATTCCAGCTGCTGCACTGCTTCAAGTACACTGTTGCATATTGTCTGAATTCTGAAGTGCATACTTTGTCAGGACTGTTCCTCATGAGGAAATAATCCATGATGAACTTGCTTATTTTGTTTTAAAAAAGGAGAAATCTTTTTTTTTTGGGTATTTGAGGATATATTGGCAGAGAGCTGGTCAGGTTGCAGCACATAAGCTCTTGCAGGCTTGCAGCATCGTGTGCTTTCTCAATTCAACTATTGCCTAGGTGTACTATTCTGAAGTTAGGGATCTTTGCTTTTTATTTCTTCTGTAGGGAAATCTGTAGAATGGTTTGTCACACACTCTGCATGCAAATGAGGTTACCAATTATGAGTTCTCAACCTACCTTTTTTGGCTCTTCTTTTGTAATGCAGTAAATTTACAATACGATTCTCCATTTAGAAATCTTTATGAGCAACATGCTGGCAATCTTACAGTTGTAAATACACCCAGGATGAAGCTGTTCAAAAAGTGGTGGAGTTTATGGATACATACTCTTTAAGCCAGGAAGACTTCGACACGATTGTTGAATTATCCAAATTTAAGGTCGGTAATTATTCTGAAAGCAGTCTGATTTTTATTCTATCCAGTGTCATGTTCATTAATCATCCCTTTGAGTGGTAACATTAGTTAATGCAATAAATAATGTACTAGGTCTCCCTTGTGTTGGAAATGTTCATTCCAGATGGTAGGTTGTCTCTTAACTATGTGTATTCCACTGTACTAACGATGACTTTTGAATTGATTCTGTGAACATGTTGTAGATGGTTGCCTGTTCAACTGTTGCATTTATCGTGTGTAGCGTGTACTCATAGTGCATTATGTGAACTGTAAATATTTCTTGAGGTCATCTTTGAAAGTTGTATGTATGTGATCTTGTGGATATGCATGGAAGAAAACATAAATTTTGCGATAGAAATGAGAAGAATACAGAGGCAAATGTGAAATACAATATAGATAGTGTGGAGTCTACTTGTTTCTACTGTGGGTCTTTTAGTATCACAGCAATTGCATCATTAACTCCACAAGCTTATGGGTAAGCTTATGCCTTAGGGGTTATGTAGCCAATCCAAAAAATCTGATTCGTTTTTTTTGTTGTAATTCAGTAATTCAATTTAGATCTCTATCCTATAACTCAATTCACTGCTCAAAATAATTTATTGGAAGCATTCATGCAGTATGATCTCTTAGTTAAGCAAACTTGTTTCGCATAATTAGCCATGTCATCATTTCATTTCATGGTGGTGCTGAATACGTTTTTTGTTCTGTAGGGTTATCCAAATCCTATGGATGGTATTCAACCAGCTGTTAAAAGTGCCTTGACAAAGGCATACAAGCAAGGAAGCAGTTCTCGTGTCGTTCGAACAGCAGATCTAATAAATATCCCAGGCATGAGAAAACCTTTAAAGAAACGAGTGGCAGCAATCCTGGAGCCAGTGGAAGCGAGTTTGCCTGAAGAAAATGGAGTAGCATCAGCAGAAGGTGACGAAGAGGATTCTTCTGATGCTGAAAATATTGGTATGTGTTTCTTTTTCAGTAAATGAATAAATCATCAGACAAGGGCTTGTTTGAAAAGGAGAAAAAAATATATGCAGAAATAGAAAATTGGTCTTTAATCTTGACTAATGTGTTGGGTATTTGGATCAAACAAAACTGTTGAGACAACTGTGTGGTGCCATACCATCTTCATATACGTATGTACTTCTGTTCTTTAACCTTCAGACATGCCATGTAGGCCTATAGCCAGTTATGCTGCAAGTAGTGGTGCTATTCCAGTAGCATGCTGTTGGAAAATTGCGATTTTAGTATTAGAGTAATTTTCAACGCATCCAAATCAATAACTTCTCTTCGGTCTGCATTGTTATTTAACCAGTGCTTTGTGACTTCCAGATGAACTTGCGCCTAGTGACTCGAAGCCGAAACTGGACCTGCAGAGTGATAAGAAGAAAGGTCTAATACAGTTCCTTGTTGGATATTATTATCGCTGACCCCATCTCTCTATGCACGTGGAGCCTAACTATTTGGTAATTTTGGTTCTACTCTCAGGAATTCAAGTGCAGCTCGACCTGAAGAGCAACACTAACGGCTCGAATGCAAAGAAGGCGCCACCAGGTAGATCAAGAGCTTCTGGGTCTGCTGGGAAGAGGAAGAGGTAACCGACAGCTGCAACAGAAGAGAGTTTGGATGGATCCTTTGATATGTTGGGAGCAGATTGAGGTCAAAATTTTGCTTGTACATAAGTCCAATATATTTGTAGGCACTAGGCAACGGTATCTGCTCCAGGCGCGTCCATGTTTTGTGACCTACACCTCTATGCACTTACACTGTGTTGGCATTTAGCGAATTTTCAGCCTGACAAGGTGTGAATCAACTGTTGTTTCAAGACAAGATCACGAGCCATTGGCTTTCCCCCGATGTAATGCAGTTTTTTTTTTCTGGTTGCATGTTGAACTTGTTCACAGCTTGTGAAATGTGGTCTCGTCACAAATCACACCGCTGCCAATACCCTTGGCATCACACGTGAAGTCATGTACAGATGTGCTCATGAGGGTCCGTTTTATACGGCTTGTGTTTTTGTCTTATTTTGACTTTTGAGTTATTTAAGTCAGAAATTACTTTGAATATATCGTCTTTTAATTTTGATTTATTTTAGTTTTTTAGGTTTTTCCCCTATTTTTTGCCTTTTCTTTTCCCCCTTATTTCTTTACATAGTTTTTTTAGGTTTTTGACCTTTTCTTTTTCTTCTTTATTTCTTTGCATTGTTTGTAACAGTGTGACGAATTATTTATTTATTTTTTGAAAAAGGTTAATAAATATTACAGTATAATTTCAGTTATAAACCAAAAAATCATAATCAAAATCTTTGATCGTAAGCTAGTTGGAGCACCATCTCAGTGCCAACAAATAGCATAACGTCAAAGATCAGGTGGCAACGAATAGCGTAACGTCAAAGATCATGCTACGAAGAAACACTACAACAAAATGAACATATTAAGATATTTTGTTTAAGACGCTTTGAATCATGTCTCTCTTTTTAGAACCACAATTGAAATAGAGACGCAGTTTGAGATGCTCTAAAGGGTTGCACGCTATTAAATTCTATTAAAACGGCTGCTAAGACGTTTTGGAGTACGTCTCATGTATAGAGACGAAATTTTAGATGTCTTATTTATCATTTGAGACGTCTTATCTATTATCATATAAGAATATTATAAAAATAAAATGGTGTAAGTAATGGTGTAAGCACGGCCCAGCCCATTTTGCACTGCTGCAGAAGGCGGCGATAGATCTGCCGCGTGCGAGGCGCGAGCCCGACTCCCAACCCTAACCCTCGCAGTAGTAGAGTAGGCGAGCAGCGCCGCGTCTGCGCGTCGATCGCTCCTCCGCCCACCGCGCGCGATCGATCGCTCGCGCGCTGCGCTGCGGCCGGCCGATCACCGACTTCGCCGTGCGTCGCGACCGCCGACCGCACCTTCGTCGGCGACCGGCCGACCGCACCTTCGCCCTCCGCCCGCTCTCGCCGCACCGCCAGATCTGGCTCGGCCGCGCCATACGCGACGCCGCGACGACCGCGACCGCGCGCCGCCTCCGGCCCTTCGCTCCACCGCGCACCGCCGGTCGTGCTCGGCTCAGATCGCGCGCGCCGCACGACCAGCGACCGGCCGATTGCGCCTCTGCCATGGTTAGCATGTAACAACACATGGTAGACATTAGAAGAACTCAAAACTTTACCACATGGAATCTGAAAGGCCATGCGTACAATTCACAGAAACCATTTGTGCCTTTCAAAGTGATTTTTTAGTAGACAAGGATTGAATAGTTTCTGATTGTGTTTTTTTAAAACGGAATTAGGATTCTGCTTCAGAAACTTCATTTTTTAAAAATGATTTTGCTTCACAAAGCATATGTAGTTGAGTTTATGATAGTATAATGAACTTGTTTTTTTTTCCTTTTTTTACTTAGCAAATTTTTGAGCTATTTATATATTTTATTAGCTTAGTTCGAGTTCGGGGCAAAATATGACTTATTGTTTCGCTTGCCATGTATTTTGGTACAGTAATCGAGTATGTCAAAGAGAGGATTTTGGCTTTAAGAGCATCAAATCCAAGACAGATGACAACATATCTCATGTGCGCACCAATTCGATGAAATACATCCCAAACTACTTAGGAAGGCTCGGCTTTCCAAAGTGTTCTTCTGTTCCTCGATCCTCACTTCAAGGAGAAGAATCACCGCGAAGAGTGATCGGCATGCGATTGCTCGATGAGTATGCTTATGTGATGGAAGTGGGAGGAATCATATATACTATTACTGATGTAGAGGAGCTTGGTACTTGGATGCGGTCATGTCCGGAGAAACACCCACTATTTGAAGTCGTTCGAGAGGAAGAGATAAAGGCGATCCAGTTGTCAAGTTCTTGTCTCATCGAATCGAAGAAGGCCGAAGGTAGCCGAAATGGAGGGCAAACTTTCCAGGCCATCTTAAGGCGCATCTCCTTACAAGAGGAATAGGGTACTTTGGAGGTTACTAGCTCTAGTTCTAGTGCATCTCCCTAGACTGCATTACATGGATTTGTGTTATTTCTATACATTTGGGTAGCAGAATTTTTGTTGTTTGAGGTGTATTGAGTAGTACTTACCATGGTTCTGCAGTCCCAAATGTTTGGCTCTCCTTTACAAGCTTCTTTCGGAAGATTGCAATGAGTTTTAAGCTCGGACTGGATGAGTTTCTGTGATTGTGTCCGAACTCCCTTTTTGTAGCTACTTGAACGCGCCCATTGCATGTCTGGAAAATTTATAATCTTGTGCAAGCATGTTCTGTGTTTCGTTTTCACAGTAATAGATGCATTTCTGGAATGTTGATATTTTTGCAAGTCTGTCTTAAGTAACAGTTTCTCATTTGCCAGTAAAAGAATGTTTTCATAAGATATTTATTATGTACTCAATAAATATATGGAATACTATATTCTCATACGGATACGTATTTGTGTGTATAGAAGAAAATATATACCAATCAAAATAAAAATACATACTACATAGGACATCTTGAGACGGCACATAACGTCTCAACGCACGTGCCTATATTAATTGAGACATGGTGCAGCCGTTTTTATAAAAGCGTCTCTAACTTTATAGGGATACAGTGCAGCTGTCTCTAATGAACGTCTCAAATAATATTGGCATGCCTTAGAGAGCGTCTCTATATTTTTGAGACGGTTCATGTAGAGACGTTTCTATGACGCTTTATAAAAGCGTCTCAGTTGTCTGTGGGAGACGAAACAGAACGTCTCTAACCTACAAATATGATGTCTCCCCACGGATGTTTTGTTGTAGTGAAATGCGTATCTCTTCAAGCCTTATAGGTGTTGAAACATGGTCCCTGATTAAGTCTTGACGAGATTCAAACTACGGTGCAAAGCTGACGCATGGACATGCCATCGGCGGCAGGCAGCCAACTGTCCTGTCGCCAGACGATAGGCAGCCTGCCGCCCCACCACCAAACGGTAGTGGCCTGTCGCCCCATGGGTAGACGACTTGTATACATGTCTTAATTTTTTTTCATACTATTTGTTTCAGTTTCTAAATATAGTAAATGAGCTTGAAAAATTATAAAATTTTATGTGCAGCCTCTTGACAGAACGTACTTGACTATGTAATTTTTGGCAATTTTATCCATTGTGAATGTTGCTAAAAAATTCATACGATTACTAGATAATGTTTGAATTTTTAAATATAGTAAATGAGCTCAAAGAGTTATAAAATTTTATGTGTAGCCTCTCGTAATAACGTACTTAACTGTGTAATTTTTGACAATTTTATTTACTATAAATGTTGCTCAAATATTCATAGAATTACTAGGTGATTAGCAGGTGAGGCAGAGGTGGGTCATTTCATTTTCTTTGCCTTGTTTGATCCGTATTTTGGTTTTCTTTGCTTTATTTAATCCACATGTAAACAAAGCACAGTGGGTTGTAGACATTGGGCTCATATGAAAATTGAGCACTCGTGCAGGAAACAGACAATCAAAACTTTCACTAGCGTCGCGTCTGTCTCTCCACGTGCATTTCACTCTTGTCATTATCAGCGCATCGTTAGTGAGCACTTCACTATCGCTCTCGCTATAAATTTTAAGCTGCACGCATTCACATCCTTACAGTCTCTTCGCTGACACTCCTCGCCTCGTAGTCTCTTCGCTCACACTCCTCGCCTGCGCTCTTCGTCCGCTTTCTTCACAACCGATTAAATATTATTTAGTGTTGTTATTAGCAGTCATATTAATAGGTAATTTTTGCTATATGAATTGTCTTTGTTAAATATGTATGTAATTAATTGTAATTGTTTAGTGCCGATTAAGTATATGTTGTTTAATTGTATATTATTTAGTGCCAAATTCTTTTTGCTACATCAATGATGCATCTGCTATATTATTAATTTTATAGTTAAATATGATTTGAAGATGTTGGATCTATATCTTCAAGCTTTTCGCGATACAATTCCTTTCGTAAATAATTCTAACCAACGAATTGCAGTGTATAAGACCTGCTACAATGCAATAGGTGCATGTTCGTGAGAGTTCGTTGTGGACATGCCAGTAAGGTGGAACTCGACTTATCTTATGCTACAAAATATTTTACCTTGTAAAACCATATTTTCTGTTTTTATCCACACGCACTATCACAACCATACCGACAATGCACTTCTGATTGAGCAGCACTGATATGTTGAGAAATTACTAGTATTTCTAGAACTCTTTTACAAATCCACTGTGGCTAATCCGAAGTGTACTGCCCAACATTTCCTATAATTGTGTATCATATTCTTATGATTGTCAGTTACTTGAAAGCTAATAAAATGACTCGGCGTTACGAAATGTTGTGTGCGATGTGAAGACTAAATATTTAAAATATTAGAATAAGATTACATACTTATACGCATTTATATGTATTCTAGATCCAAGAGCTAATATTGCAGGATTCACTAATATTTTTTCAATTATAGGTGAGACTACGGGGATAAATTATTCTTACTATTTTGTAACTGTTCGTTCATAATTGTCTGAATTTTATCAGAATTATAAGTTTCAGAAAGTTCACTTGTAATGACCTACACTAGCACCCACCACAGGTAAGAAGACAAATATGTGGAGCAAAAAATCTTTGGTGCATTAGAATGCTCCGGAAGTTCAACCACTACAATCATCAAGTACTACAGCAATCCATACCAGGGCCCGCAAGGAATTATCAGTCTTTCTGGATAGTGACATGCTATCATATCCAGTGCTATCCATATTAGCACGGAATGTGTTAACCGTTCCTGTCTTAACAGTTTCTTCCGAGTCTGTTTTCAGTCTTTCAAGAAGAATATTGGAGAAGAAAAGAACAAGACTCATGAATGAGAAGGTGAAAGTACTTTTCACAGTCATAACTAGAAATAAATTGATGCATGAGCTCAACACTGTGTGGTGGATACAGAGTTGGAACATGTGTTCAACAATTTTTATCTAGATGGCGACGAAGGTAGTCAAAACGCCGACGACACAGATGATTCTTAGAGCATCCATGTATAAATTATACTCTTTATAATTTTTTAACCTGTAATGCTGAGCTACATGCTGTACTATTTTTTCTTTACTAAGGTTTTCTCAAGTTGAGTTTTTACTTAGCAAAGTTTTTAACGAGTCGGCTATTTTAACATTAATAAAGCTCATTATTACATTTCTATAATTTATTATGCATTTTTTTTATTATTTGTTGTGTCTTTTTCTACAATTCATTGTGTCTTTTCCTATAATCCATTGTGTATTTTTGAATTTTACATATTTTTTAAACTATTACGTTTTCCCAAAATTTTTGAATCAAATGGACTAACTAGGCCGAACAGGCTAGCCGTGCCTGTTGGGCCGTCAGATCAAACAGATACATGTCGGTCCAGCAACAGCACGAATCCCTCTGAACCATGTCAAAGGCCGTCGCCTCAGCAAAGAAGCTGGCACGGCACAGTCCGTTCAAGCTAGCAGGTTAAACAGGCCGTGTCTCTAACGGGCCCGTGCCTAATGGGCCTGTGCTGCGCCGCCCATTCGCCACAAGGTTTCGCCAAGGAGCACGCCACGCACTAGCGCTCCGCTCTGCTGCTCCACTCTCCTCCGACCCGAACCGCCTTTTTCCCGCGGCAACCCCGCGAGCGAAGCGAAGCATAGATTCCCGCCTCCGATCCGCCGATGACGAGGGCGCCGCCGCGCCGGCCGACGGTGCTGCTGCTGCTGGGGCTGGCCCTCGCCTTCTGCCTCGCCGTCCTCTTCATCCAGTCCTCCCTCACCGCCCCGAGTGCGCTCCCCGCCCCCAGAAACCCTAGCCTCCTTCCCCTTCTCCGCCTCGGCCTAATGCGGTTGGCTGGCTTTCCTGCAGGGGCGGCGAGCAGGCTGGATCTGGACGCCGAGGAGGTCCGCGCGCTCTCGGGCTTCCAGTCCCGCGTTCAGCAATGCGTGGTACGTGTGACCCCTGCTCGCTCCACCCTCGCTTAAATTCAGCCAATCGTCTCCCATGGAATCCCCCAAAAAAATTTTCGCGTTTTATTACTGTGAATAGATTAATCTATTTCGTCTATCTGTTATTACAACTAGCCAAACTAGAGTACATGGTAACTGGGGATAATGAAGGGCGGGGGCAATGCCAATGTGATAGCTATGTATGTTCTACGCGTGCCATTTCTCAATAGTTGCGGGCAGGAATAACGTAAAAATATTCGTATATGAAGTCTTTGCAATTGGTGATCATGAATTTGGCAGCAAGGTTGCTTCTGGTATTTTTTATAGAGGTTGTTATGCAATGGTGAAACTTGTGTGCTCACAACGTTGCAAAATAATGAGTGAGCTATTACCTCAATTAAAACGTGCCCGAGCTTTATTGTATGTTAGGGTTTAGTTCTTGTGTACTTGCATGAATTTGGTGATGTAGGGGGAGAATGGGATACCATATATAGGATACTATGCCATAACGGATGAGGAAGTTATCCGCATGTACTAGAATGGCAAAATGGTCATCCTATTCAACTATGTTAAGCTCAGTTCGATCCCTCTCAAGAAATAAAAGCTGACACTGCTTTGCAATATTTTCCCTGCAGAAGATGTTATTTGCTTTTTTTTTTTTTACTTTCTAATGTTTGCTCCTATTCTAGCTTGCGTCTGAAATCTCAACTTTACTTAGGCAAACAGGGGACTTGGCCTCACAGCAGATATTATTGATCATTGCAAGCTAGTCCTCAAATTTCCTAAAGGAACCAACAGCACCTGGGTCAGTATTCCTCCATGTTCATATGCAGTTACTGCTGTTCTCCACTGGGTGTCATTCAACAAAAATTCATTCATGATAACATTTCTTTTGATTTATGCAGTACAACGCTCAGTTCAAAATTTTTGAACCACTAGAATACAAATATGATGTCTGCGAAACTATCCTTTTGTGGGAACAGGTCAGGACATGGTTTCTGAGATAACATATTTATTAGCATTTATACACGTGTTAATGCTAATATGATGCCAGTACCGCAACATGACGACTGTGTTGACACGAGAGTACTTAGATGTGCGACCTGATGGCTGGTTGGATTATGCAGCTAAAAGGATTGCACAGCTGTAAGTTTGAAATTTGTTGCATTGTTCTTCCTTTTAAAGTGACATCAATCTGCATGCTGGTAATGTGCTCTTGCAAAATATGCAGTGGTGCTGACAAATGCTACAATCGTACTCTGTGTGAAGAGCTTCTTAGTGTTTTGCTGCCTGCTAAGCCCCCTTTCCATCCACGCCAGTTTGCGACATGTGCAGTTGTTGGTAACTCAGGAGATCTCTTGAAAACAGAGTTCGGACAAGAGATTGATGCACATGATGCTGTGTTCCGAGACAACGAGGCACCTGTTAATGGGGTAATCACATTGAACTCTTCATCAAATGCATCTAAGTAACTTATGTAAACAGCTTATGTTTAGTATGTTGTTATCAACTTGTTAACGCCCTGAGCTCTTCCTTTATATTGCACTGTCAGTCAATTTACTGCTCTTACTGCCTGTCCTCAGCCCCATGTGATTCTTATTAGCTTTCTGCTGTTTAACTGCCCTATACTTTTATCCTGACAACTGAAATGTATATTTTCTTCTAGAATTGATGATGTGTCCCTATTTTTTTATCTGCAGAAGTATGCAAAATATGTTGGATTGAAAAGGGACTTTCGACTGGTTGTCAGGGGTGCTGCTCGAAACATGGCAGCAATACTGAAGGGCTCCTGTAATGCTGTAATCCTGATTTCTTTCATTTGACTTCAATCCTAATAGGGTTTTAACTTACTTTGTAAAAGAAAAAGAAAGAGAAAACATGAAGTATTCACATTAATTATTTCTAGTATTACCGAAACCATGAGATAACGCTGGACAACGCCCTTCATTCTAGTTTCACAATTTGAAGTGTGATCTTGTTGAGCTCCGAGAATAAAATCATCTGAAACATAACTTGTAGACTTATATAATACTACATACAAGGACATTTGTGATAAGAAACATCGGCTAACTTTAATATGTTGCTCCCGTTGTTCTGTTAGAAATTTAATATATGATCGTTAAGTTTCTTTGTTCAAAGAAATTTTGCATGCACGGAATCACTTCCTAAGATAATGGTACTCAGCTGGATTAACTTTGAAACAGGATGTGTAACTGTCCCACTTATCCTTGCAGCTGATGAGGTGCTTATAATAAAAAGTCTGACGCACAAAGAAATCAATGCAATGATAAAGGTAACATTTTTGCATCGAGATGAGCATGTGATATCATTTGTTATGTCTCTTCTTGAGGCGAACTAATGTGAGGCTTGAATTTCATCTTTTTGTAGTATTTTTACTTAGTTATGATTTGTGGAGGACCAGAATCATTTATATTGAACACTGGACAATTGTTTTTTCTGGCAGGAACTTCCGAATCCTGTTTATCTTTTTCAAGGTATTGTCCTAAGAAGAGGTGCTAAAGGAACTGGTATGAAGTCCATAGAATTGGCCCTTTCCATGTGTGATATTGTTGACATGTATGGTTTTACAGTTGATCCTGGCTACACGGAATGGTGAGTTAATGCATGGGTGTAGTATCTCTAGATTTCCATGGCACTATTGTTTCCTATGCTTTTTGTGTAAGTATGTATTCTGCCCACTTCATTATTTCAGGACGAGGTACTTCTCATCCCCTAGGAAAGGGCACAATCCATTGCAAGGACGGGCTTACTATCAACTTCTGGAGTGCCTTGGAGTGAGTCTCTCAAGCTTTCAGCCATGTTCTCGTTCTGATTTATATAAATAAAGTTGTCTTGTCCCAATTCTAATTTCCTGTATGCAGGTAATTCGAATCTATTCCCCCATGAGAGCACAGAGGGTTGAAGATTGGTCAGATATACCAAGCAAGGAAGAGATCAGAAGAGCACATGCTGCAGCCTTTCGTT
Source organism: Dendrocalamus sinicus (assembly GCA_036346575.1). Lineage (NCBI taxonomy): Eukaryota > Viridiplantae > Streptophyta > Magnoliopsida > Poales > Poaceae > Dendrocalamus > Dendrocalamus sinicus. The sequence continues at coordinate 4,359,527 of CM070672.1, read as the reverse complement.
TAAAAAGGCATGAAAATGGTCAAGCAGATGAATTGGGGCCATTTAGCAATTGCAAGGTATGGGGAACAGCTGACCCAGATTACGGACCAGTGTCAGGAACTTCAGATATGAGTGAGACACGAAGGAATTCAAACTACAGCAAGTGGGAGTTGCTCCCATTTGAGAGACTAAGAAGGGAGGCTCAGGAACACCATGTCCAAATGGGTGGCGTATCTCTTTACAAGATGGATGGAAACAAGCTAGACGATCTTGTTTGTGTGAGGCACAAGCATTCATCCAGTTAGGACAGCGACACCTAAGCTGGCCTGGAGATAGCATTTTGACCCTCGTTGGATCTGTTTCAGTTTCATGATGGTTTTGAAAGGATTCTCAACAGAAAAACTTGCATCGTCTGTTGAATCTGCCAAGGTAGTCGTATCGACTTGTTAGCTTACAAGAGGCAACAGATTCAGAGCATGATTATGGTTTCATCATACCTCGGAACAGAAATATTCTTTTATTGGTTGCTCAGCTAGTTTCAGGGACAGTAGCTTAAGCAGTCTGGAGGGCGTTCTGTGGACACTATATTGATGTTTTCACTTTTAACATAGCTGCAAGCCCGCAACTAGATTTGGTCTCATGTGCAACAGGAACTAGCCGTCTCGCAACTCTGAAGTGCAGTTTCGTTGTTGAGCTAGCAATCTCTCTACTCTGAATTGCTGTTTTGGTTGTTTACAAATATTTTCTTCGATTGCAATTTTTGTTGTTGTCAAATATTTTCTTCATTTCACTGTACCATATGAGTTCCATAAATTTCCATTGCATCGCCATACAATGTAAAAGACGCACTTTTGAACCATGAAAAATAGATAGAAGGACGCATGCATCAGTTGCCATTTCTCTGGCTATTATTTTATCTACTAGCTAAATGCCTGTGCGTTGCTACGGATTTTTAAAATTTATCATACTACATGTTTTAATACTTGTGGGTGGTAAAAAATTTTCGAACATTCATACAAATATGTTCTAAAAAATTTTAAATCCGTCAAGTAAGTCGGAAACCGTCGATTACATCTCGTGGTGATAAGTCGGAAGATATCGACCACGCCTCATGGTCGTAGGTCGGGAGCCCTAAAGCACGCCTCGTCATTGTAAGTCAGAAGCCGTCGATCATCGCGTGTGATAGTAGGTCGGGAGCGGTTGACCATCACTGGTGGTCGTAAGTTGGCAGCGGTCATCGATCGTGGTCCTAAATCGAGAGCTTTCGACAATGACTCGTGGTCGTACGTTGGAAGCCGACGACCATCGTTCATGGTTGTAAGTCGGAAGCCATCGAGGATACTTTGTGGTCGTAAGTTGGAAAACATCAACCAACGCTCGTGGTCGTAAGTCGGAAGACATCGACCATACCTCGTGGTCGTAAATCGGAACACATCGACCAGTGCTCGTGGTCGTAAATCGGAAGCCGTTGATCACACCTCGTGGTCATAAGTTAGAAGCCGTCGACCATCGTGCGTGATCGTAGGTCGGGAGTGGTCGACTATCGCTGGTGGTCGTACGTTGACAGACCTCCGGTGCACTTGTACCCTGTCACCCGACTGTCGGCGCCAGCCTGCTTGGCCCTGACTTCAACCACAGCCCCTCTTCGACCATGGCCACCTTCGACCACGGCCCCAACTTCGACTATGGCGTCGACTTCGACCACGGCCCCAACTTCGACCACTGCCCTCCTCAACCATTGTCCTCTTCGACCACGACCCTTCGACGCCGACCACGGCCCCTTCGACCACGGCTTCGACCAAGGATCTTCAACTTTAACCATGGATCTTGGATTTCACCACTGTCCCATTCGATCACGGCCTTTCAACGTCAACTACTTCCCCCTTCGACCAAGGCCCCCTTTGACCATGGCTTCGACTTCAACTATGGATCTTCGACTTCCACCACAGATCTTCGACTTCGACCACTGCCCCCTTCGACCATATCCCTTCGACGGCCACGATCCTTCGACGTCAACCACTTCCCCCTTCGACCACTGTCCCCTTCGACCATGACCCTTCGACGTCGACCACTTCCCCTTTCGACCATGGCCCCCTTCGACCATGGCTTTGATTTCGACCACAGATTTTCGACTTCGATCATTGCCCCCTTCGACCACTATCCCCTTCGACCACAGCCCTTCGATGACTATGACCCTTCGACGTCGACCACTTCCCCCTTCGACCACCGTCCCCTTCAACTACTGTTCCCTTTTACCACGGCCCTTCAATATTGACCACTATCCCCTTCGACCACGGCCCTTCGATGTTGACCACAGCTTCGACTTCGACCACTATCCCCTTCGACCATGGCCCTTCGACGACTATGCTCCTTTGACGTTGACCACTTCCTCCTTCGACCATTGCCCCCTTTGACCACGGCTTCGACTTCGACCATGGTCCCCTTCGACCACGATCCCCTTTGACCACAGCCCCGCCGTCTACCACGGCCCTTCGACTTCGACCACGGATCGATTTCGTCCACGGCCCTTCGAATTCGACCACTACCCCCTTCGACCATTGTCCCCTTTGACCACGGTTTGGACTTCGACCATGACCCTTCAACTTCGATCACGACACTTCGACTGCGGACCGACTTCGTCCACGACCCTTCGACTTCGACCACGACCCTTCAACTTCGACCACGGCTTGACTTTGATCACGGCCCTTCGAATTCGACTACTGCCCCCTTCGACCATTGTCCCCTTCGACCACAGCCTGGACTTCGACCACGACCCTTCGACTTCAAACACAGCCTGACTTCGACCACGACACTTCGACTTCGACCACCGCCCCTTCGACCACGGCTTCGACTTCGACCATGGATCTTCGACTTCGGCCACAACCCCCTTCGACCACGGCTTCAACTTTAACCACGGCCCCTCGACTTTGGCCACAGCCACCTTTGATCACGGCACCGACTTTGATGACTAGGAAGAGGTAGAGAGGCTTACCGGGCGAGTGACCACTGGGCGGCGGCTGAGGGGGAGAGCCATGTGGGCGGGCATAGGAAGAGGAAGCCACCACCGTCATCTCCGAGGGCCCTTCTCTCTGATCCACCGGCCGCTGTCGTCGAGCACCCTTCTCTTCGATCCACTGGCCGCTGTCGCCGAGCGTCGTGCCGCTGGTTGGAGGGTTCGGGGGAGAGGAGGCGACGGTTGCGGGAGGTAAAGGTGGTAGCACGAGGGTTTGGGGGAGAGGAGGCGGCGGTTGCGAGAGGTAGAGGTGGGGAGGCAGTGGCGGGCAGATGGAGAGAGGAGACGGCAGGTGAATGCGTTAGGGAGGCGGCGACGGGGGATGCGGCGCTGCTAGGGAAGTTGAGGGACTGCGATCAAATGCTGCCACGTGGGGAAAGAATTAGTGGTGGCATCGAGGAGGAGGAGGCGCGGTACGAGGGTTCAGGGGAGAAGAGGCTGCGGTTGCGGAGGTGGAGGTGGGGAGGTGGCGGCGGGTAGATGGGGAGAGGAGGCGGCGGGCGAATGCGTTAGGGAGGTGGCGACAGGGGGATGCGGCACTACTAGTGGAAGTTGGGGGACTGCGACCAGACACTGCCGCGTGGAGAAGGAATTGGTGGCGGCGCTGAGGAGGAGGCGTGGCATGAGGGCTCGTTGGAGAGAAGGTGGCAGCGGTTGCGGGAGGTGGAGTGGTTGCGGGAAGCGGAGGATGCGGGGGGAAGAGAAGAGGAGCGCAGCCCATGCGTCGGCCTAAACTTTTCTACGAGGAGTGGAAGAACTACCTGCATGCGGATCTGGACGGCTAATATTTGATAGGACGGCTGACAAGAGAAGCGGGAGAATAGACCAACAACCACCAACTCATATTTTTAAGGAGGACAAATTTTGCTGTTATCCAGTGACCCGGAGAACACTGCAAACATAAGAGATGCTTCTTGTTTGCAGATGATAAATTGATTCATTTTTTTAAACCAATAATTGATTCATTTGTTGATTAATTGCACGGTTTAAATTATTTTTATTCGAAAACTTAAAAAAAAAGGTATGGAAAGGATGTTTATGTTTAATAGCAGTAGGCTTTTTCTAATATTAGTATTTACGTATCCCAAGATTTTAAACAGCTGTTTACTTTGTTGGACAAGCAAATAGAATGATACAATTTACTTTGAGCTTTATGTACACTTAGCAGTACATATCAATAGGAAGATCTTGTTGTTGGTTTTTCCATTACAAAGAAGTTGCACACGTACATATACATATACATATACATATACATATACATATACATATACATATACATATACATATACATATACACGTGTGTCCTATAAGCACCCGATTAGAAATACGGAAGCTAAGGATAAATTCGTAACATCTCGAAGTCCCTACTAAGGTGTCATTCGGATGGATTGAAATAAGCTGACTTATGACTAAAATTATACTGTAGTTGACTAAAATTACATTATAACTGATAGTGACTTATTTGGCGTAATTAATTTTAAAAAATTTTAAAAAAAGAAAAATAAGTTAGCCCATTACGAACAATACAAACAAATACGAAAAAAGAACCGGCAAACAAGCTCAAAAAAAAAAAAACCAAAAAATCAGAAAAAGACAAAAAGTTTTAAGAAAAATTGCAACCAACTTGAAAATTTAAAAACAAATCCAAAATTGTGCCTAAAACCATGAGCAAATGAGTAATAGCAAGGCAAATGGGCCTTTAGTTAGGAGTTTGGACTTTGCATCTCATTGGAGCTTTGCCAAGTTTGCCCTATAAATTTGGAACATAAAGCTATGTGGTGTTGGTGTGTGGGGGTTTACAACCATTGGTTTTAGCAAGAAGAATCTACTCCGTAAGGCAAAGAACAAAGTTTCACGTAAAAACACACAATAAACCATAAGCTATATCGTGGTGTAGTTGCATTTGAGAATAATTTGGGTACATTTCCCTAAAACTAAAATTACCCTCAAACCGTGAGCTATATGGCAAAGCAAACCTGGCGTTGAAACCATGAATATCTTATAACAATAATCGAACTCGAATTGCACTGGCTATAGCATGGCAAAGTCAGCGCTAAAGCATCAGAATTTAGATAAAGCTAAATTTGGCTTAAAACCATGTGTTAGCAAAGGTAAATCTGTTACTAAAACCATGAAGTAGAGTTTTGCAAAAGAAAAAAAAGGAAAAGAAAAGATAAGATAAGAAGAATGAATGGAACCATGAGCTATAGCATGACATATTTGCAATTTAGAACAATTATTATATTTTCTTGGAACTTTGTACTTTTTAGTTAAAAAAACTAAATTTCTCAAAACAATGAGCGAACTTAGACCGTGAGCTGTATCATAGCAAATCTTGCGCTGAAGCATATATTGATATTGAGATAAACGTAAACTTGTTTAAACCGTGAGCTATATAGCAAAGAAAATATACTCAAAACCATAGAATGGAGTTGTGGGAAAAGTTGCATCAAATTTTAAAAATCGAAAAAAATTGTGCATATATCGTGAGCCATAGCCAAGCAAATATCGTCCTACAACCACGAATTGAATTTTTAAGAAACCTTTTTTGTAACCATGACCTGTAGTATGGACTATTTGAATTTGAGTACAACTTTGCCAATTTACTCATAAACTTCGAAGCATAGATGAAGATAAATTACTTGAGATCGGTGAGATAAGTATGGCAATTCTTACATTGAAGCATCAAAAGTAGAAAAAAAGGAAGCTAAAACAACCTTAAAATTGTGAACTACAGCAATGCAAATGTGCGCCATAGAGCTAAATTTCACGGAAGAATGGCATGCAATATTGAGCTATTATAGCGTATATGCATTCGAAGACAGCTTTGGCAAGCTTCCTTAAAACTAAAATTGCACAATTTTGGTAAGCTTCCTTAAAACTAAAATTGCACCCAGATTGTGAGCTACAGCAAGAAAAAGCGTACCTTAAAACCATTAACTGATGTTCTAAGAACTTTTGTCAAAGCAATGAGGTAACTTGAAAACCGTGAGCTATGCATGGCAAAACCAGCGCTAAAGCATCGAAATTCAGATAAAGCTAAAATTACATTAAAATCGTGAGCTACAGCCTACACCCAAGCAAATCTGCACTCCCGAGCATGGAGTTTAGTTTGAAAATTGCATTTAACTTTGAAAATAAAAAAAAAATCAAAATTGTGCATAAGCCGTGAGCTTTGACTATAAAATCTTGAAGTTTTAAGAAAATTTGTCTCAGAACCACGAGCTTTAAGAATGGAGTACTTGTATGCCTGTTATACTTTGCCAAGATTGAAAACTATGAGCTATAAAATGGCAAATCCAATGCTCAAACATTCCATTTAATAGAAAAGAACAATAGTGTTCGGTTTGGAGGGTTTTTCTTTTCGAATTTACCTTTGCAAGTTACAACATGCATGTTTGTGTTCATCAAAAACATCATTTCAGCTGCAGAAAATTAAAAGATCGTACTGTAATAACAGTATAACATCATGAAGCCTTGCTGTTCCAATCATATTTATGAAGATTACAAATGCTACAGAGTTACCACATCCATTATTTATACCACTAAACCATCCCAGAAGATTTTTTACATAGATGAAACAGGAGATAAAATCGACTTTCTAGGTAATACCTCGGGCTGAGCACCATTTTATCAAACCAACACATCAAACTATCATTCAGATTTTCTGGTCGCGATGTATGCAACAGTTTAGAAGATGACGTCACTATGTCGTTGCAGTTTGAACTTTGTCACCTGCCCATACCAGGGAATGGCAGTCCCGTCATCCGTTAGTTTAACCGATTAAATTCATAGCAAATAAATAGCTGGATTCAAACAGACCAAAGATAATCATTTGGAGTTAACCAGCGGACGCAGCTCATACTAGTTTTGCCTCAACTAACTTCATTATACACAATATCTATTTCTGCTGTATGTAAAATTTGTTGCTTAGATATAAACATGACATTCCCATTTCTAATTAAATAGCAATTTTCAAATTTGTTAAGTCTGAACCAGTACCACAGCCCCTGTAACTTAGATAGCACTAAGCTACTGCATTACCAGGTAAGATAGCATTTGTTGTTTATCAACTATTATCCTTCTGTTGGAGAAACAATGCAAATCTACTACGGGTTAGTACGAATAACAGAATCTAATCCAACTCACAGGACAAACAATATATCACAACAAAGAACAAACATATTTCAGTAAAAAGATGAAATACCTTTGAAGATGAAGAATGGGAATGTGCAGGCCATTTTTCAGAAACTATAACATGACCTAATTTGAACCAGATGTTGTAACACAAGGGGCAGAAGTGTTGCTGGTACTTGTAGTGGTAGTAGTAGAGTTACTCTCTGTAAAACCCTCATTGCTTGATTCTGTAGTGGAACGAACTTCAGAAGTGGATTGTGTTGTGCTATCGTTTGTTCTACCACTTCCTCTAGTTTCCAAACGCTCCATCATCCTTGATACAGACGCAATTCCAGCATTAACTTCTCGTCTCACTTCAGAACCAAGATCTGCCACAGATGAGTTACGTGAAAAAAGTTTCTCCTTCCACCCTCGAGTACTTTTTGTAATAGACTCTTTGTACCTGAATTGCACAAAAGGAGAAACAGCTTTAGGATAAATATTCATTAAGCTAGAAGGCTTAGGACAAAACAAATGTCCATACTTCATAGAGACAGCATTTAAGCGAGACTTCAGAGAGTCTGAGAAAGACTGAAGATCCGATGGCCCAGCCCTGTCTGGAGTTGATTGTCCAGTGGAATGTCTCCTGATACACCAGAACCATCATAAAGTTTGATCAGCAATAAAAAAAAAGAGAATATAGTATCTGATTATAGATGGCTTAGCTTACCTGTTAAAAAACCTAGGACTGGATACGGGAGTACTATTTCCAGATGAAACAACGGCATCTTGGTCAGCATCATATGTAAGCACCCCCGGACTTTGGTTGCCTGCTTCTTCCCTGGGATTAGCATGTGGTGATAATCCACCAGCTGTGGGGACAGGACTTGATTCGTTATCTCCTTCCCCTTGAGTGGAAGATGAAGAAATCGAGCCAGCAGAAGGCATGTTTGGATGTGCAGAGAAAACCAAGAACTGTGGGCAACCATGAGAGCCAGATCGACCCCTGTGCCCCTCTCTTCTACCAAGGTGGTGTGCCCTTCCCATTGCAGCAGCAGCAGCTAGGTGCTGTAGTATACGCTCTTCAAGTTCAGCATCATTACCAACAACAGGTAACTGCACAAGTTCATCTTGTTAGTCAGGATGACATTAAAAAAACAAATGCATAGCTGGTTATATATATATATTAGTTTTATAACACATACGTGCTGCACCTCAAAATCTCCAAGAGCAGGATGATGAAAGATAGTTGTATTTCGAGTTTGATTGGTTCTAATATTCCTCTCACGCTCTACTGCCTCGAGTAGCTCTTGACTGAGATATTAGCAGACCAGAAGTTAGTACTATTCTACATGTTGAAAGAGCATGTTTGGAATTTGAATAGCCAAGAAGTATCAATATATATCGACAGAACTCGCCTGGTAGAATCCTTCATACTAATAGGCTGCCAGCACATAGGGCACTGAGAACTTCTCTGACACCTATGCAAAAATCCCACCAATCATTAATGTGAAAAATATTTTGAACATAAAACAAATAGACCAACTACTAGCTACAGCAAATCGGTTCTATACACGTCCAATTGAACTGCAGAATATCCTAAGGGATATTTCCATGTGAAATAGTGTCCCAGTTGGGAAATAAGTTCTGGACAAATGCCCTTGCAACTTCCAGTAAAGTTTCATGATTCCAACAGTCATAAGATAAGATCCATGAAAGTGTTGCAAACCTTGTAAACCTCACATTGTGAAGCGCACAAGACATGTGAAAGGTTCGATAATACAGTAATCCTTGCATTAAAAAAACACTTATGATATGCGTGCAGTCTATGCTTTTAAATTTTGACCACAGATATGTACAGAAGTATAGAAATTGGCCACATCAGTCGAAAGTACTTAAATAATATATACTCTCTTTTTTTGTAGCTTTGCTAACATATAATGTTAAAAACCAGTGGTCGAAAGAAGTTTCATTGGAAAGCACACACAAACACTATGATATACCCAGGAGAAAACAGTATACTGGAAAAATCCATCAGCAGAATGCTATAACCAATAACATAATGAAAGACACGATTTTAGAAGCAAGAAAGAACATCTGATCTTAGGTCAGCCTACCCACAAACTCAAGCTGGCCTATTCAGCAACTGCGAACCAAAAAATAGAACTAAGAATACATAAGGAGAAAAACAATTAAGAGCATGCCTAGCTCATCCATCTTGCATGAAGGCTAAAGTTTGGTGGCTGGTGGCCTACTAGGACAATTTAGTCCTATCTGTTAATTGCTCATATAAAAACCTTTTTACCAAGATGGAAAAGAGTAAACTCTAATTTATACCAATACCATATGATCTAGCAGAACACAAGCACATACCAAATTTAGGAAATTGAACATTTCAGGTGCAGAATCAACCACACAAAACCAAATTGTCCCAAGTTTTCAGTTTCAGTCACAAGCAGGTATTACAATCTAAAGAACAGTGATAGATATGGTCAACTAAAATCATGCATATAGTTGAAAAGGCAAGTGTTCAATACATGAAAGTTTCATAGTTCTAAAAAGTTGCTCATACTTATAAGTTATAACCATTAAACTCATAAGCAGTAAGCGCAAATGAATTCCATATGGGAATAGGTACAATATAAGAAATCCGCTATCGGTGAAATGAATGTGTTAAGGGTCAGTATCGTACCATTCAAGAATGCATTGGAGATGGAACTCATGTTTGCAACCAGTCAACTAGAACAGAAAGCAAGAATAACAAAAATGGTTACACAAATATCCTCTATAAGCAAAATGATCCAACATAGAAATGTCATCTTACTGCAGAAGGATCGCTCTCACAGAAAGCCTCAAGGCAAATGCTACATGCATCATCGCATGCATCCTGAATCCCACCCTCTACAAAAGCTGCAGCTGATGTCAAACTCTCCACCTTGGCTTTCTCATCAGTTGCAGATGCCATTGCAAAGGAATCACAGCCCAGATATCTAGAATATGAAAAAAATGGACTCAGAATTAACACCTCAATTGATCATAGCCTCATCATGACTTGAAGATGAAAGAGAACATATTCACTGCGGCTTAAGAAACCAGCTAGATCATAACTGGATTAGAACATGCAAAGGAAAAAAGAAGGGAAATCTTGGTGATATATCTTATTACATTTGCCGTACAAATAGTATACCAAAGCAAATTTAATGGTGCCTCTATGTTCAATGAGACAACATAAAAGTAGAACACTATACCAGACAAAAAAAAATTGACCTAAAACAAACCTCCATAAGCATATAACGAGATCCACTTTGCAGGACAAGAAAAAGGCAAAAAGCTATCATGCCTTGATCATTTCAAGTTGAAAGGGTTGTATGTAATTACAACAAAAAGAATTACCACATTGTGACATATTTACACAAATAATGCACAAACAAAACTCTTACCAACCTCATCTAAAAATGCTACCAGCAGCCAAAGAATGTTGTTTGTTCAAGGCAAGACATAAAACCACAGCAGAATCCAAAAAGATCCCTCAAAATTAGCAGCCAAATCACATGAAAACAAATATACAGTACCATTAAAACAAATAAACAGGATGCTCACATTGTTTAAACAAAGCCTATTAACAAACAAGCTTTTAAATGAAAACTACCAGTAATGTCAATACATCTGCTAATGATATCTGCACTAGGCATACTATGGCAATTTATCCATGATGATATCTCATATCTCCCTAACATTGAAAGAAATACACTGGAACCCCAGATAGTCTCTAACAACACATTAGCAAAATCAGATCAAAGATAGTCTCAACAACACATTAGCAAAATCAGATCAAATTCTCATATACATTTACATTGAAGTCAACCAATTTTCGTCAAACTCATTGAGGCTACTACCAATTAAAGGGTAAGTTCTATAGGACAGCGATAAGACCCGCGATACTATACGGAGCAGAATGTTGAACGACTAAAAGACTACATAGAAGATGAGTGTAGCAGAGATGCAGATACTACGGTGGATCCGTGGTCACATAAGGTGGGATCGTATCCGCAAAGATGATATACGTGATAGGGTAGGAATAGCACCAATTGAGGAGAAGCTTGTTCAACATCGCTTGAGATGGTTTGGATACCTCCAACAGAGGCCTCCTGAGATACCGGTCCGTAATGAAATTATAAGTACTCAAAACGTAAGAAGAGGTAGAGATCAACCAAGATTGACGTGGGAGAAAGCAGTTAAAAGAGACTTGAGAGATTGGAATATATCTAAAGAATTATTGCATAGAAGCGCATAGAAGTTAGCAATCCACGTACCAAAATCATAAAAAAGTTTAGGGACAATGTTTTAGGCTCTCGGTTCAGATGGCAGGTAGTACAGCTTATAGTTTTTGTATGGTAGGTTTTCAAGGTTTTCAAGGCAGGAAGTTTCATTCCTAGCCTACCCTAACTTGTGTAGAACAAAATGCTTTAATGTTGTTGTTGTCATTGAGGCTACTACCAGATATCAGTATATCACCTACTGTTGAAAACACATGTTGGCCACACTAAAAGAAAATTTCCACATATCATACTTCGAAAAGCACCAAGACAGAACACATAACACTACTGGGTCGCAATCACAGTTACTCCGGCAAGAGTCAGTAGCACCTCAATCAGCCGGAATTCTCCCAAACTAGTACTTCCCAACCTCAGATCAAATCAAATGTAAATCACACAAGGCCACAACGAAACTGATCGAAATTCTCCGCAGTGCAGCCGCTAAATCAGCTCAATTCACACGGAACGGGCCAGCTCCCCCGAATAACGATCCAGCCAGCCCAAATCAATCAATTCCCAACAAAGCAGAACCTAAAAAGCCAAATTTCTTCAGAAAATAGAAAAGCATAAGCCAAATAGCCACGATAAGGAGCCAATTCTCCGAAATAGAACCCACAAAATCGCACCCTCAAACCCCCCAATTCGCAACAAAATCAAACACAACCCCACAACGAATCCATCGCCATCAGAACGAACCAGCACCGCACACCAACCACCACATCAGCTCGAATTCTCCCAATACACGCCGCCCCCACGCCCTCCCCCCCCAAAACCAAGCCCAGCCCATCGAAACGGCCCCAGCTCTTCAACCCCCGAATCGACGACGCCACACCAACCGATCGCACCGCAACGGAAGGGGAAGCGCGCGGGGGAGGGGATCCGATCTTACCAGGCACCGCCGAGACTCCCGCGACTCGGTCCGATCCGGCTCAATTCGATGCGTGATGCGTGGAGGAGCAAGAAACCCTAGCCTCCTCCTCTCTCCGCATCTCTCTGTGGGAGCGAAGGCGACGGGGAAAGGAAAAAGGAGGAGAGGCAATTGAGAAGAGAACGAGTAGGCGAGCAAGCGCGTGCCTCGTCTCCACTCGGGCCCCACCGCCCAGTGGGCCCCACCACGCCCACCTCACCCCGCGCACTCGCCATCGCGTCCACCCTCTCTATCCACAAATTGACACGTAGGCCAGGGAGTCATCGTCCGATAAGGTAGTAAAAACATGTGTTTATCCAATAATTACATATGATCTTTCTCTGGTAACAACCGCTACACGGAGAATGGTCTTATATATCTCTTTGACATAATTTCCGCCAGGTGGCTATCATTCGAAGCATTAAGGGTGTGTTTGGTTCGTGGATGGAGGTTGTATCGTATATCCTGACTGAGTGGATGCAGGCTGAGTGGAATCGTATTTCAGAAAAAGAAGATGTTTGGTGAGGTTGCATGAGCGGATGCAAAAAGCGGAGATCTTTGTTTGGTTGCTGTATGAGCGGATGCGATCTACCAAACTCGAGAGGTCGACACGTGGGATCGCATAAGATATATTGCATCAACCCATCCAGATGGCGGTGAAGCTCATTTTGGCGTATCCACCCATCCGGGATGAGGCGTATTTTGCATCCGCTCATGCAGGCTGCATCCACTCATACAGGCAACCAAACAAGCTCTTTCTCAGATTATACGGATCCACCCAGCCAGGACGAAGGAGATTCAAGCAACCAAACACACCCTAAGGCATTTTCTGATGCGGGACAATTGCTGTTGCTTTACTAGCTATATAAAAGGTTAACGTCAAAAAGGAAAGGGGGAGCCATTCACATAGTGCTCTCTTGTAATTCATCTTTCTAGTAATTAGCAGTCACACTAGACATATGGTTATTATTCTCTCAGTGAGAAGGCCCGAATCAGGATAAAATTTTTCGTGTTTTTACTCTGTATGTGCATACACCGAGTCTTCTAAGAGTTCCTCCGAATCCAAACAAATCATACATAAGATCGATATTAAAACATCGACAAGACGGTAGCAATATTTTTTGTAAAAAGGCTTTTATATGGGGCCAGGGTGAGTGGGTGGGATGGCGTAGCATCGTGGTGGTGGAGGATGCATGTGGGCGTGGGGTTCGAGGGTAACGGCACGTCAGCACCATGAGTCGGCCACCGTCTCTGAGGATAACATAAGAAATGGGCATGGCTGGGTGACATGTGGGGCCCTTCTTCTAATGGTGTTTTGACACGAGTGATGGTCAGTGGATGAGCAATGCAACCCATGTGGTCCGGAGGAAAAAGTACGAAGGATTTTGGCCAGGCCTAATGTTGAGACTAATGAGTACTCTGGACCAGGTGACCTGGGCTTAATGGAAGTGCTTATCGTCTGAGGTTTAGGGCCGTTCAAAACTGTTTTTGTGAATGGTTTTTGGCCTTTTTTTTGTTTGCCTCGATTGGTTTTTTACTGCGGTTAATGAATAATATTGACTAAAGTAGAAGGTGTAGTGTTCTTTTAGGGTAAAGCTTTTGACTTTTTATTGATTATGTTGGTTTAACGATCATGTTGAATTGCATTGCGCCAAATTGAACGTGGGCACATATAGACTGAATTGAAATGCACAACTAGGTCATCTAGAGCGTGTATTATAAACATACATACATTCATTCATTACATGCACATGCTCTATACTACAGTAGAAATGCCATCATGCTATTAGACTGTCCGCGATGGCATCACGTATGTGACTTATATAAACATCGCTCGATAGAACATGTGCTCCGTCAGAACTAAGGTCTGCTTCCTCATTTCCCATTCTAGTCCTGTCATTATTGGTTCTCTATGAGACCTCCTCGACTACGATGCGGATCGATCACATAGATATCTAAGCACCACTACTTCCAAAAAAAGGAAGAGGCATGTCATCATGTCATTTCCGGGCTACGACATGGGTTCTTTGCACATGTGAAGATGGAGCAAGTAGCCAGTGTGACATTCATGTATCATGTAATAATAAGGTTACAAAAGGAATGCAAACATTGAATTAGGCAATAATGATTCTGATGTGTATAGTATTAAATGTGAACATTGCAAGAATAAGGTAACTACAATTGTGTATGTGTGAATATCGCATACATGACAAGAATAGTAGTAAATCCAACACAAATAACATGGACGTACCATGGCGATGAGGGGGAGTCATTGCGTAGGACAACCTTATTAGCAACAGCAGTGGAGAAGGCGTGCACGATAGCCTCAGTGATGGCGGGCAAACAACCTCAGCGACACCGCAGGAGGCATCGCACAATAGGGCCTCAGAGACTGTAACACCCCATTTTGGGGAATTTGAAATTTTTTTGGAATGAAGTTGATATTTGAGCACAATTCAAAATTTTGGTAAAAATGATATTCAAATTTGAATTGAAATTCAAAATTAAGATCCGAAAGTTGAAATTCAAATTTAAAACCCAAGAAAACAAATTCAAATCAAATCAAATCAAAAATTAAAATTTTAAGTTGGGCCAGTCCATCTCTTTTCTCCCTTTTCTTTTCTTTCCCCGGCCCATCGATCCATCGCCCATCCTTCTTCCCCTCTCTTTCTCTCTCTCCCCCAACCTGGCTGTGCGTGCACGCCTGACCCACGCCCACCTCACATCACGTCACGCACGTCTCCACTGCCCCATGCTGTGTGCCATGTGTTGCTCCTCCACAGCGGCGCGCCTGCGCCGCACACGCCCACGCTGTGCACACACACATATGCCAGGATGCTTATAAAAGATGTTTAGCTCGCTCTTTCTCCTTTGCTCTCCATCTCCACATTCATTTCCCATCTCTCATCATCCTCCCTGTACCAAGAAACTCAAGTTCGAGCTCGTGTACATGGTTTCCTCTACTCCGATCGCTATTTTCATTGCTGTTCCAGCCAATTCAGTGCACCCCTCCCCAATTTGTTCATGTCACGGTGTGTTCCACATCTCCAATTGTGTTCCCCTCACCCAATTTGAGTCTCCCTTTGTAGGAGCTCGCACCACCCTCGTCTTCCTCTATTCTGGCTAAAAACCATGGCCATCGTCATCGTTCTTGCCACCATGAGCCTCTCTTCAATTCCTCTCTTCTGGAGCATCCTCACGCATCCCTCTATCCTTCCCCACTGCCTAATTGAGCTCTCAATCTCCTAGGTCGCTGCCATTGGCGTGCCATCCTCGCTGCCATGGGTCATCGTGGCCAGGCTACCCCGTAGCTCCTCCACCTCCATCGACTAACTTGGTACGTTCTACTCAACCTCCTGATGCGCATGCTCCCTTTCGTCTTGTCCCTATTCCACCCTGGCACAACTGCCATCTCTCTTCCTGAGTGCTGATCACCATGCACAGCCGCAGGCTCACGCACGAGCACCTCTGTCTGCAGTGTCACCTTCCCTGGCCACTGTTGCCACCCCTTTCTCTATTTCTATGGTCACTAGCCCCTACGCTACCCTTTCTCTTGCTGACATACGTGGTAGAACCACCGCCATGTGCCCTGCTCTGTTTCAAAATAGATGAGGATCTCTCTGTCGCGTCCTTTTTGTATGCATGACATTAGGGCCAGCTAAATGAGACTTCAAATAAGTTAATTAGTGGCTATCATTAGATTAGTTTTTCATTAGTAGTGGGCCCGTTAGTTCATTATCATTTTAGTATCTGATTATAATTAATGAGACAATTATATGTAGGCTCCTCATGGAGATTAATTAATGATTGATCACATTATTAATTAGAAGGTTAGTTGGAACTAATACCCTAGACATGTGGGCCCAATTTAATTAGAGATTTACTTAAGACAATTAATTTAATTAAAATATTATTTAAATTAAAATATAGAAATTTAATTAAAGGTATGTAAAATATAGTTATGTATATATTTCTAATGTCATAAGGCCCCTTTGTAGATAATGATAATTAATTAAGGAAATTAATTTAAATAGTATGTCACTAGTGTTTAAACTGGAAATACAAAAATTTAATTGCATATCACCTTGAAATATAATTAGAAATTATTCAGAGACAATTACTTTTTAACTTGAAATGAAAACTTTAAATAGGTGCCATGTCAAAGTATAATCCTTATTGCACATGCCAAAATACCTTTGGGTCTTTATTAAATTAAAAGCTAAGTAAAGTAAATAACCAACATGTCATTAAGCAATTGATTTCAAAATGCAAACTTAATTAAAGGTTATGCTAAAATAATAAGTCTATAATGGGTACAGCCCGGCCAATTAATTTGCATTGATCCAGCATTGGATGCGCCATCTGGTGGAATAGGTTAAGAGAGTTGGTCGGAGGCCTTGACATGTGGTGCAAGAAGGAGCTTTCGGAGCGGGTGGATAGAACTCCACGGTGATGAAAACCTTAGCAGGTGTAGCAATATTGAAAATGTGTATTGTAAAGGCCTTATGATGACCATTCGAGCCTCACGCCAAAGGTAGCATGGCGGTGGAATAAGTTGGGAATCTCTTATGGGTAAAGTGTGTGACTTCTGTAGAGTGAAGACTGTTTAAACAATAGTGCCTTCTATCAAGGGTGGGCATAAGAGCTTACTTGAATTAGTGTCTATTTTATAAAAACCATTTATGGGTGGGATGGAAAACACGAAGGGTAGATAGAACCCTTAATTTGATTTTCCCTGGATGGATAGAACCATGCTTTGTAATAGGTGGATGACACCTGCAATACAATTATTATTGCATACTCTTACATTCTTTAAAAACACGGTTTAGTTAAAATGCTAAGTCTCAGGCTTTTTACGTATTCTATTTCAAATGTGGCTTTCTGCAAATAAAAGAATCTCAAGCCTCCTTTTGTTCAGCCTTACATATATATATATCATAATTGTATTCTGTGCGATGGCTTATAGGGTATCTTCATACTTACTGTTGGTCAATTACTATCATTCAATAAGTATAAAGGAGAAAGAAAAGCCCTACATTCATCTAAAGGCATTGACAAGTTTAGAAGGTGAAGATGCCAATAACTAGGTCACGAGCCTCTGTTTATTGTCTGTGGGCATATCCTGAGGGTCTTACCTGTGTTGTTTTCATTTTCGTTGTTGCTCTTAAAGGTTTGGCCTGATCGGCTCATATGTAGTCAATGACCGTTATGTCTATTTATGTATTGTCTATTACTATTGTATTAATTTTGCTTTTGCGAGATATGTCCTCAATATTCAGTAATGTATCTGTATTCACTATCTACTAATCTAGGGAATAGTACAGTGGAAGCACAGAGGATTTCAGATGAAGAGGGAAGCAATACGCATCTGGGGGCTCACACATGACGTGGAAGAAGGTGTCCAACAATGACATGCATAGTCGGACGCGAGGATGGGGGATGTAGAGCTGGAGGGCATGGCCGAGGTGGATCTGGAGGCGGAGGAGGAGGCACACCTGGACGGGGATCTAGACACAGACGGAGATGCCAACTAGAAGGTGATGCCAGATGATGGGCAGATCAAGAGGGAAAAATTAAAAAAAATCGTTATATCTCCATAGAAAATGCAAAGGAAAAAAAGAAGAAAAAATCAAATTAAGAAGCCAACACGTTCAAAATAATTTCTGACTTCTAGAAGCTAAAGCCAGAAAAAGCTCAGCAAGTGATCGAGCCTGCCACATCACTACTCCCTAGTTTATAGCAAATGAGATCCTCTGACGTAACTTCCCGTCACTGACGCGTGGGGCCACGCGGCGAGGGGGCCCACGCGCAGTGACCCAACGTCAGAGGGAAGTTACGTCAGAGGAGTTGATTCCGTTTATAGTGGTTGCTGCCATCGTGGCCCACCACTAGTGGCCGACCACCCTCCTCTTCCCTTCCACTCCACTTCTCCTCCTCATTGTCTTCAGCCCCCTTCTTTTCAGCTTATGGCTTCCCCTAAACAAACATCTTTTCAAAGCGGCTTATCAGGATAATATTTTCAATACGGCTTATCAATTTATCGGCATTCAATTCACTTACACAAATGCTCATGTTAGAGCTAAAAACCATCAAACATAGCTATAGGCCATAAACCATCGACTTATCTGCATTCGTTTGGTCTCCTCCCACCTACGAATCCACTCCCCTTCCTCCCAACTAGATTCCCCAACCCAAGCTCCTTCCTCTATAAAACCGAACCAACACTCACACAAGGTTGTCAGGATCGCGATCCTAGGTAGGATCTTTTTGTCTAACATGATTAGATCGTTGGATTAAATCGTAGAATCATGATTCTATTAGGTTTTTAAAAGGTATATATTTTATATAAAAATTGAATTATATTTTAAAATATGCAAGTCTATAGTAGAATTTTTGAATTTAATTTTGTAATTTGAGTACACTTATTCATGTTATATTGAATTAAGGTTGATTTTTGAAACTTCTTTAATTATTTTTAATAAACTAATAATCTAACAGTGCAATATGTCAAAGATAAAATATTTTTTTACCTTAGAACAACATGTAAAAAACATAAACAAATCAAATTAAACTAGTGCAACTTAAACTAACAATATGTAATATCAGATTTTATATGCTAATATAGTTTGTTGTCAGGATCATGATCCCACTGCGATCCTAATGATTTTACAAATTGAATCACGGTCCCACTGTGATACTACCTGATTTCGATCCATATTGCGATTCGTATTATCTACCTCTGGTGGGACAATACGTGTTGCGATACCAACAACACTCACCACCCCGCGTAAGCCAAATCGAGTCATCTCAAATTCCTCCCCGACGTGCCGCCATGCCGCCCCTCCTCACCACATGCCTCCACGCCCCTCTCCCCCTCCCCACCACCGGGAGGGCCTTGACATGGCTCGAGAGCGATGGTGGCAGCGACGGTGGCATTGGAGGAGTCGGTGGTGGCGGAGAAGTTGCTGGGGGAGTCGGAGGAGGGTGGCGGGGAGCGGTACGACGCGATTGTGATAGTGTCGGGGATCGGAGGGCTGGTGGCGGTGATGCTGTTGGTGGCGAACAGGGTTTGGGTGCTGGTGCTTGAGAAATATGTCATCTGGGGTGTGTGCGGGGGGGGGGGAGGGGGGTTCAGCTCCGGTGCACTGCTGCGACAGCTTCACCTTCAACATTGGCTCCTCCGTCTTGTTCGGCTTCTCCGACAAGGCGAGCAAGTGGAGCACTGGCTAAGCCAGCGTTCCACTTCCACTGACTGCGGTGCGGAGAGTTTTGATTTTGAGAAAATTTTTGGACAATTTTTTTTTGGGGAAGGGGGCAATTGGGTGTACGCGTGGTTAGGGCATCTGTAGTGTATGAAAATAGAGAGTCTTAAGCCACCTTAAGGTCAACCTTATACATTACAGGGGTGACCTTAAGCAGACTATAAGCAAAAAAGGCTTAAGGCTGGTCCTCAAGCTAAAGACCTGGCCACAAGCATTAAAATACAATTTTTCTTTATCTGCCAAGTGGGACCGTCTTAAGGCCTCTTGGGTTATATACACTATGAAATCAGCCTTAAGGTTTAGATGGGACCTATCTTAAGACCCCTTAGGTTATATACACTACAGATGCCGTTAGAGTCTGCTTTCGGCTGGTGAAAAAAAAATGTAGATCTCGTGTGCTCGTGCGTTTGATTGTGTTGCGCCTAGTGATTGCGAAGAGAAATGTTTGGGAGTGAATTGGAAGTGCGTTGTTCTTGAAACTTGTGCTCCGGCGTGGTAAGACGGTGACGCCGTCAAAACAGCGTGAATTGTGGAGGAAAAGATGCGATTGGTTTGGTTATTGGTTAGTTGATGGCGAAGTTATTTTTGTGGGCGTCCGGTGCCTGACGATGCCCTGATAGGTTGTTTCACCGTGGCTGTATTGCTTCAAGAGAGAGACCTGGTTCCGAGCTGAAGGCCATGCTAATGGAGGGCATTACAAGGGGCAGGTGGCCACTGTGCAGCTTATCGGCAAACAATGGGCATGCCCAGGTGTGCATGCCTGGGTTTTCAGGGGTGTGCTTTGCATGGTGCACGATAGTGTGCAGCGTATGGATTTAACATGCGTGATGACTTTCAGATGTTGGTTGTTATGCACTAACAGTATTGATTTTATCACATTTCACTGGACCATTCATTACATTTTTCAATATATTTGGTAAGAAGAAGTATGACATATGTCATCGTACAGTCCAGGGAAACTTGAATTTGATTACGCAATTCAAGCATCAGAAGCAGTGGGGCACAAGATGGAAGTCATACCAGATCCTTCTATGGTTCGTTTCTATCTACCTGGTGATCTCTCCGCTCTTATGCATGGGGAGTACGATGACTTCATCAGAGAGCTGGTCAGCAAATTCCCTCATGAAAAGGAAGGAATCCTAAAATTCTACGGCACATGCTGGAAGGTATTGTCTTCATTTTCTCTACTTGTATCTGATATTTTTTGTGTTGCTGTTGTGTTATGCAAACCTTACAACTATCATATCACATATGAACAGATCTTCAATTCATTAAATTCTTTGGAACTGAAATCCCTGGAGGAACCTCTACCTTTTTGGGCAATTTTTTCAGAAGCCGCTGGAATGCTTGACTCTCGGTATCTAAACTGCATCCCTATATTCCTCTTAATAGAACTTGTACCCTTATATTCCCTGCGGAGAAATTATTCAGAAAAAAGTTTACTTCAGTTGATCCATGACCATCAATGTGGTGGACCCTAATTCTAATATCTATTGATTGCTAACAAATAAAGAATTTTTAAAGCACAATGAATAGTGGATAGATATTATTTATCTTTTTATGTACTTTGAGATTAGTGTTACTCTTGTTAGAGCAAGTTTAATAGTATAGATAGCTGCTACCTCCAATACATTTCCATGTCATCAAAAGGTAAGATGCAGCCAACTCATACAATAAGCTGGCTATAAGTTGTCTCTACAAGAGCTCTCAATCATTTAATACATACATGAGTATTGGTCATTTAATACATGCATGGGTATAGCAGTTAGTTCTATTGGTACATGCATGGATAACGCCTCTTTTCCTGTGCTATAGCCTGACTCTTGCATGGGAGCCGGCTTGACTCTCTCTCTCCTTTTCTCTCCCCTCCACATAGGACTATGCTGACATGGATTCCCTTATAGCTAGCACAATCAGCCTTATTAAACTTGCTCTTAGAGACAAAGCATAGAAGCACCTTACTATGCTCGAAATCCCCCCTAAAAAAAAGAAAATGTTCAACCCTTAATTTAGTAGACCATAGCTAACATTAATCCATGACCGTCGAATGTTATTTATATCGAACCTATTTAAACTTTAAAGATAAGAAAAAATCTAGGATGTTATTTAATGATTCCATAAACAGTTAGAACAGAAGGCTAGCTAACGAGGTTTCCAAACAAAGATGAAAATGTCTCCTGGCTTCCAATAATTTACAGGCAGGATAACAAAACAAAACAAAACACCAGTGGCATAAAAATGTCTCATGCAAATGCACCACATCAGTCCTAATGTCTTTCTTTGACTATGCAAGTGTATGAGTCTAATTGTTGGGATAACTCAAATTAACATCATCATGCTCACATGCACAAATACTACCCCAGCTTGCTTACATATGCAATTCGAAATTTTTTTCAGGCTCGTATGAAGAGATTTTGGGAATTTGACAACAGGGAAAAGTGAAACCCTAAACAATTTGTGAGGAGCTTCATCGAATGTATCACTTTGATCGGCATGGAATCTAGCCACCTACGCTTTCTGTCCTCACATCATCAACTCCGGTCTGTCATGAGTCACGACGGCCTTGACTTTTTTATTGAGTAATCACCCTCAGCCTTAAGTCTAAAGTCTTAACAAATGGTGCCACATTCTTTAGGTACTATCACTCTTGACTTCTTATCTATATAATAGAAAAATATATAAGAATATATATACGCCCTTCAATATCTATTATATACTAAAAGTTAATGATACATGGTTTATAGCTGCTAAGAAAAAAGATAGTAGTCTAGAAATTCTAAAAAAAAGAGAATATATGCCCTTAATTTAGTGGATCCAACGAATGATTATAAATTACAACCATTAGATGTTATTAGGCAACATATTTAAACTCAAGATGAGAGATAATGCTAAGGAAAAAGATAAATAGCCTAGAAATTCTCACAAAAAAGAAAACACCATGCCCTTAATTGGTGGACCCAACATATGATTATAAATCACAACCATTAGATGTTATTTGGCAACCTATTTAAACACAAAAGATAGGAGATAATGGGTGTGTTTTTAGATTAAAAGATAAGAATGAACATAAAGTACAAAAAATAGAGCTTAGCCTAAATAGACCATACATGAACAAAAACAGCAAACCCAACCCACGTACATCTCACTTGGCCATCTCTCCAAGTGCAAATAAGGAAGAGTTTTTTTAACAAAAACAGGAAGAGTTTTTTTAACGAAAACAAAAATAGAAATGAAGAAGAAAACAATTTTAATAATGAATAAGTCTACTTTACAATCCTTTTTTTTCTCGAACACGCAGGAGAGCTGCGCATCATTATATTAAGAAGAAAAAAAGGGGAAGAGCCCTTACAAACACACACACACACCCACCCACACCAGGTCCTTCAAAAACCAACCAACACGCGCCTATTACAAATGAGCCCGACCTAGTTTGGCACCAAGGCAAAAAGGTATGAAATACCTTTAGCCCCGGCCAAACCCCAGAAATGTAGTTCCTC
Organism: Dendrocalamus sinicus; assembly: GCA_036346575.1. Classification (NCBI taxonomy): domain Eukaryota; kingdom Viridiplantae; phylum Streptophyta; class Magnoliopsida; order Poales; family Poaceae; genus Dendrocalamus; species Dendrocalamus sinicus. The sequence continues at coordinate 4,336,437 of CM070672.1, read as the reverse complement.
ACCAGCGAGCTGTAAAGCTCTAATCAGGTTAGGAGGCACTCCATCAAAAACACAATTGTTGCGATGCTTCCAAAGGGTCCAAGCGCCAAGGATGACAACAGAGTTGAGGCCTTGCTTAGTCTGCTCCTCGGTCTCTCTAGAATCTTCTCCCACCAGTCATCAAAAGATGTTTCTGCTAGCTGCGGAGCAAGGGATTGCATACCAAAATTATGCAGCAATCTAAACCAAAACTCTCTAGCAAAAATACAGGACAGCAGCAGATGGTGATGGTTTCTTCCTCTTGGTCACAATGGGGACATCGCGGATGAGACAGTCCTCTCTTAGCAAGACGATCACTGTCCAGCACCTATCATGTGCTACCACCACATAAAAACTTGCATTTACCTGGAGCCCAAGATTTCCATATTCTTTTCCAAGGTCGAAAAATGACAGTGCCCTGAAGGAGGCCACTATAAGCTGAATGCGCAGAATACAAACCATTTGAGGAGAGTCTCCAAATATGGGAATCCTCAACTCCAGGCTGCAAGCATACTTCTCTGAATATATCCCAAAGGCCAAGGAACTCAGAAATGACACCCACGGTGATAGCCCCTTGGATATCAGAGACCCAAGCATTATTAGTGAGGGCTTCAAAAACTGTTCTCCTGTTAGCTTTCCTTTTAGAAACTAAGGCGAAAACTTGGGGTGCAAGATCAGCAACCCTCTGTCCAAGAATCCAGCGATCTGTCCAAAACAAGGTTTTGTGACCATCCCCGACCTCAGATACAACAGCCATGGAGAAAAAGGCCTCGACACATGGATGGAATTGAACATGAAAAAATGTCCATGGACGACTAGGATCCGTTTTTTTCAGCCATAGCCATCTTACTCGAAGCGCCCATCCAAGGTTCTGAAGATTAGAGATGCCAAGTCCACCAAGCTCACGAGGAAGACACACTTTGGTCCAAGCTACAAGCGGTGACCTCCTTCGCATCCTTTCTTCCTCTCCACAAGAATCCTCTTCTGATCCTGTCAATAGCCTTGATTGCCCAAAGTGGAAGGTCAATGGCCATACAAAGATAAACTAGCAATGAGGTAAGCACGGACTGAACCAGAATTCATCGTCCCTCTTTGGTCAACAAATCCGCTTTCCAACTAGGCAACCGGTCAGCAACTCGATCAATAAAGGGCTGCAATTGTGCTCTTGTCAATTTTCTCAAGGAGAGTGGAACACCAAGATACTTGCATGGGAAGTCAAGTAATTCACACGGGAGGTGATGCTGTATGGTAGCCAAGTCATTCTCTGTACACTGTATGGGATAAACACTGCTCTTTTGAACATTTGTTCTCAGCCCAGAAGCATCACCAAACAAATCTAGCAGCTTAAGAGAGAAATCTATGTCACTGGCCAAAGGGCGCAGGAAAAGGACAACATCATCAGCATAGAGAGAGATTCTGTGGTGTAGAGCTCTGGAAGATAATGGCTGCAGCAGACCCTCCTCTGTAGCCTTGGTGATCAAGTGACTTAACACATCCATAACTAGAATAAAAAGCATTGGTGACAGTGGATCGCCTTGTCGCAAGCCTCGCTGATGGAAAATGACCTCCCGGGTGCCATTAAGCAAAATCGAGTAGAAGAGGAGGCCAAAAGCCCACCGAGAATATCACACCATATCAAACCAAAGCCCAATTTTCGCAACACCTCCAGGAGAAAACTCCAAGCTACAGAATCAAAAGCCTTTGTAATATCTAGCTTGATGAGTATCCGAGGTTGTCTTTGTTGATGCAGAAATTTGGCGGTATGCTGAACCAACATAAAGTTATCTGGATAAATCTTCCTTTAATGAAAGCACTTTGATTCGGGTGACCATCGATGTAGCCGACCCGCCAACTGTTTGCGAATTTTGGTTAATAACTTAGCAAAGCGTGCACAAGGCTAATAGGCGAAAGTCTTTAACATGAGAGGCTTCATCTCTTTTGGGCAAGAGAGTGATATAGGCGTATTGAGAAGATTGAAATTCATAAACTTCTGCTCCAAACAGCAGACATTGCTGCCAAGATATCACCCTTAATGAGAGGCCAACAAGTCGATAAAAGCGCCTGTGAAACCATCCGGCACGGAGCTTTGTCCAGAAGGTAAATGGGAGATCGTTCTCCACACCTCCTCTTGAGAAAAGGAGTCTCCAGCTCCGAGAGGTCATGAGTAGGAATGTTGAGCTCCTCCAGATTTATAGTGACGTCTCGGTCGGGCTTGTACCAAGGAGTCCATCATAGAAGTCAAAGATCACCCGCTCCTTTTCATCGTGGGTGATATACACCGTCACCGTCGGTGAGTTTGCCAATGAAATTCTTCCTCTTTCTATGACGAGCATGAGAATGAAAAAGGAAGTGTTAGCATCCCCTCTTTCACCAGTCAATCAGGAACGACTTCGGCTATTGTTCTTTGAGAGAAGACAGAGCAAGTGAGTGTTTTTGAGTAGATTACAGAGCCAGGCCTCAATGCTTGTCAAGGAACGATTGTCCTCGGCAATTTCTAATTGATGGAGCACCTCTCTTGCTAGCACAAGCTGCGAATGGACATGTCCCACCGTCCTCGACTCGGCTTTGCAAGCGTCTAGCAAGAGCTTTCAGCTTCCTTGACAGAGTGTCAAAGGGCAATTTGAGGCCTCTCAGAACTCCACGCAGCTGCAATCGCCTCTTGAAAGCCATCCATTTTTGTCCAAAAGGTTCAAAATGGAATCTTCTCATGGTGGGTTTAATGTCCTGCGGCCCAAGGGTGAGTGGGCGGTGATCGAATCATCGTTAGCACAACTCTGCAGCAAGCAGTTTGGATATAATTGCTCCCAATCCACGGAGCAAAACACACGGTCCAGCTTGACCAAGGTTGGCGTCTCTTGCCGATTGGACCAAGTAAACTTACGGCCTTGAAGAGGAACTTCCTTCAAGGTTAAATCATTGATCAGCCTTCTAAACCTGCCCATCAATGCACGATTCAAATTGCTATTGTTTTTATCCTCATCCTTGTAAATAAGATTGAAGTCTCCAATAACCATCCATGGTCCAAAACACACAGCACTCAAGTTTCTCAATTCTTGCAGAAAAAGGATCTTGTTATCGTTCCCTTGAGGCCCATAGACACAGGTCAACCACCAAACCTGACCATTATCAGAGGAGAATTGAATTGAAACACTATAAGAATCTGTTCTCATGCAACGAGCAGCTCCAAGACCGTGCCGCCACGCAACTAGAATACCTCCACTGGCGCCATCCGAGGGCAAAACCATAGAACTATCAAAATCAGCGCCGAGGGTACGTAGCAGTGTTTGCTTAGACACTGCAGACATTTTGGTTTCTTGGATGCAAACCACATCAGCCCTGGAGGAGTCCACGAGGGTGCGAACAACGTCCTGCCGACTCGACGAGTTGAGCCCTCTCACGTTCCAGGAAATAATTTTGGATGGATTCATTATGAAGTGAAATACACGACCAAAAGAACAACAGGGAAGCACACAAAAAATTAGGCTGACTCCTCAGATTGAGGAGGCACCCACCAAAGAGCGCGAGCCTCGATGTGAGCCTCGGTGGCGGTTGAGAGAAACACTTGGCATAATCATCCATGGCCTGTTGATCGATTCCACCTTGCTCTCCAATGATGTCCAGAGTTCGCATGACACGCAATTTAACTCTTGTATGATCAGTTTCCACTGATAGCTCAACTCCAGCACCAGCAAGCCGACGGCTGCGGCGTGGAGGAGCAGTCAGCGGAACAACTTTCCTTCTTCTTCTTGAGATGTGTGGCCTGGATAAAATTCTGCTGGTCTGCTTAGAAACTTTGTCAATGAAGACCTCGCCAGCAGACCGTGCAGGTGAAATGACCGGCTGAGCAGGGGTTGCAGGAGAACTTGTCTTCCTATTCAGAGGAGATGGCACACTACGCCGGCGTCGACGAGAAAAAACTTTGGCGAAAAAGATCGGTGGCCTGGTATATATGCTGTTCACTTGTGGGGTGTTCTGGGTCAGGATTTCTTGAGAGTCCACCCCGGTGGACTGTAGGTCACCCAAAGCTGCAACAATAGTAGGGGTTGCACCGCCTACCATGGAGCTTGAAGGGGGCCGCGAGCAGTCCAGCGATGATCCAACCAAACCAATGGGTTCCTCATTAACTGACGCTTCAATCCGAGGAAGGACCGGAGGGGACGCATCATGAGCTTCCAAAGCCAAACGTACTTCAGCAATGAGGGATTCCACAGGAGAACTTGTGCCGCAATGAATCGTCATCGCCGCAAAAGGTGCATCGTTAGATGGGCAGGCCGGCTCAACAGCAGGGGCTTGAACAGATGCTTCCTTGATGGCACCGTCCCCTACCACGGCTTCAAAGCAGTTTTCGGCCATCGAGGTCGAGGAGCCACACGGCAGCGGTAACACATCCGCATCCCAGTCCACCACGCATGCCGCCTGAATTAAATTGGCCCCCTCGGGCCCAGTGCAGGGAAGCCCCTGGTCATCAGTTAGTTGGCGCTCGCCCACCGATCGAGGGCCCCGATGAAGGGTGGACGGCGCCCGAGGAGCCCCTCCATGGGAACCCGGCCAGGGCGTGGGTCAAGGGACGGAGAACGCGAACGACGCCTACCTTCACCGCCACGATCACCAGCGGCTGGAGGAGGGGACAGGGGAGGATCCAAAGCCTGTGTTTGGGAGGTAGAGGAGATCTTGATGCTGACTGGGTAGGTCAAGGCCCGCAGCTCTGGCGGGCCAGCGGCGATCTCAGACGGCGACTCTTCAATCAGAAGGTCCATGACCGCTGGGATAAGCTCCGGTTCTGTGCACCAGGCCGAGAGACGGAAATTATCACGATGGTTGAACATATTAGGATGCATCTCCCGAATCAGACAGAACTCATCTAGCAGTTGCTCTGCGGTCGCGAGCTCCCACGCGTGGGCCGGGATTCCACTGATCATGACCTCAACCGGATGGGCAGAGACAGCACAAGAGGCGGAGTATAGCCTGGACCAGCGCCTGAAGAGAAGTCTGAGCAAATTGGAGACGAAAGGCTGCCCTCCGTTGTAGACTTGAGCGGCGATTACTTCATCAGGAAGGTGGAGTAAAAAACTCGCCGGGGAATTACGCTGGAACACCAACACATCTTCATGCAGATTGAATCTTTGGGCAATTTGCGACTTGAGGAGCTCAACGGTGACACCAGAGCACTCACCCACAACAGTGACGATGAGAGAGCAACGAAGCTCATCTTCCCTGCTATCCAAACTGGCTGTTCGGGCGATCAATCCCTGCGGCCTTCTCATGCTGTGTTCCAGAGACTGGCCAACCTCAACATCAGAGGGCAGAGGAGGTGGCGACTCAGCCTCAGAGATCCCACCAGCAGAAGGGGATGGGGATTGACCAACCGTACGCCGGCGGTGACGGGACCGACGCCGCCTTCTCTTACGTCGTCCTCCAGAATTCCCCTCGCCCCCGTCCAGATTCGCAGCCACCTCGCCCCCTTCAACCAGCGCTGAGGAAGGTGGCACCACGGCTGGGACTACCTGGCACCAAACCATCTTCATCGGAGGCTGGGAGGGAGCAGAGCGAACTGCGGTGGCTCGACGCGGGCACGCAGCAGAGCGGTGCCCCGGAGCCAAGCAACGGAAACAACCCATTTGGCGATGACACACCGAGGCGTGGTGGGAGGTGGAGAGACAGTTGAAACACTTTCCCCTGAGGACTTCTGGAACAGGGTGGCGAGGACGCCGGGGAGGACGGAGACGTCTGCGCCGAGCTTGACGACTTTCGTAACGCTGCCACCCGTTGGCGTTCTGCTCAACCTGAGCCGGAAGGCGAGGTTCAGGACGCGCAGCCGAATTCTGGAGAAAGGTGCAACCCGCAACAGAGTGCGCCATCGTCTTCAGGGCCAAGGAGTTTCCCGCCGGGGGAGGGGCGGAGCTGGCATTCACCTGAGCCACCAGCACGTCCCGGAAGCTCGCCGGGAAGGATATCTTGGGGAACCCAAAGCCAGCGGAGGAAGTTGGGCTGGTGTCGCTCCACCGCTGCGCCTTGGAACGCCCCAACAGAGACGGCGACAGCGAGGGGGAGGAGGATCCTGGCGCCCGGGAAGGAGGGGAAGTCGGCTGGAGGAGAGGCGCGACCTTGGAGGTGGCCGCCGATGTCGGGGTGAGCGCCGGCGTGGGGCTCTGGGAGGCAGCGCCGGGAGGTAGACGGGCGGAAGGTGGGTGGGCGGGAGATGAGGAGTCCATAACTTCTCAAATCACTTTACAATCCTTAACTATGGCCTCGGTCCGATTTTCAATCTCTAACTTCAAAACTGTTCATTTTCCATCTTTGAACTATTAAAACCGTTTATAACACAACCTTCACACAAAACCGCTCTGGTTTGATCCGACATGGTATGATTTTTAACCATCAACTTTGAAACTATTCACTTTTCACCCTATAACTATTAAAACCGATGTAAAACACAACCTTTACAGAAAACTGCTCTAGTTTGATTCCGACTTGCGGTGGTTTTAGCTTCAATGGCATCCTAATGGATAATGCATGCTAATGTCTCATACTAATATATAATGTAAGCTGATGTGGCTCACCTCCCAACAATACTTTTATCAGACCAGGGAAAAATAAAATAAAAAGGGAGGGTCCACAAGTCAGCCTCTTTCTCCTATTTTCTTTTCTCAAAACCATCCACATCACATCGTGTTCCACAACCTCCTCCCTCACATTCCCAAATTAATTTGAGTTTCATGCTGACAACTGCTCATAATCGAAGTTCTTCTTCTCTAGCGCTGTCAAACTTTTCTACCGTGGTTCATCATGATTGGTGAGAATCCATTTGATTCCTTCGTACACAAGCATCATCTATTCCTCACGTATCTTTTAACATGTTCATTTTTGCCTCTCTTCCATTGTAGCATTGTCGCCTCCATGACCTCACCGCCACAGTTGCCTACCCAACACAGTGCGCTTCTACCCAAACCACCATCAACATAAAGCTCCTTATATTGCAAGCATTCCGTATTCCCTCACCCTGTGCCTCTCTAGCACCCCATCAGTAGCACCATGCACAACCCGCCACCTCCTGGAGCTCTCCATCTATGTCTTACTACGTTAAAGACCACTTATGAAACCAATCTAGGATTAAAAAATGAATAGTTTTAATAGTTTAATAGTGAAAAGTAATCCATTTTGAAGTTAAAGGTTGAAAATCAAACAAAGTCCAAAGTTGAGGGTCATAAAGTGGACTTATTTCCTTATGAAACCAACCTAAAGTTGAAAAATGAACGGTTTTAATAGTTTAAGGGTAAAAAGTAAACAGTTTTAAAGTTAATGGTTGAAAATCGGACTGAGGCCATAATTGAGGGTTGTGAAGTGGATTTGTTCCTTTTAATGAGAGGGTACAAGGCAGACACATACCACATTCACAACACACACACACACTCATGCACATAAGTGTGCCCTTACCCACCCAAGGAATTTTTGAAGCCCTAAGGCCTCATAGAAAGACGGGTGCTTGCACGCATGTCTGTACCAAAATTATTTCGGCGAGACGCAATAGGTCGATTTAAGGATTGAACCCAAGTAGGTGCGATGTTCACCTACATCTCCACCACTGAGCTATCGCTCAGTTCTCAAGAAGAAAAGAATTTGTATGGAAATTTTTTTTGTCTTTTTTGCTTGATTTTCAATTATATGGGCAATACGAAACACGTATAAACAAGTCATCTAGGTTTAAATAGAAAACAAATGTAGTGAATACATCTATATTAGTGTGATTGAAAATTAGTAATATTTATACACATTTAACTATACTTTACCAATTTATAATGAGTTAATGACCATGCCCGCGCAAGGCATGGGTCACCTTGCTAGTTGGAATTAACTGTTCCATCCTATTAGAGTACATGTCTTATACAGTAAAACGATTAGAGATAGAATAGAATCAGATTTGTCTCTGACACGGTTCCTTCCATATAGAACTCTAAGTCACCGTATACTCCATAAATATGCTATCAAGGCTCAAACAATATATTGAACAATTATTCTAATATCCTTCTATATGGTATCAGAGTAGGATCACATCTGGACCTATTGCTAACCACCACCCAAATTCTGCTGCGTGCTGCTCCCAGGAGAGGCGATCGATGTAATTTCTTGGAGCTGCACAAACCAAATAGTAGTTATATATTCTTATTCTTCCTCAAGCGGCATCGGATCAACATTTTTTTTGTTGTCTCGGCGACTCGCGTCTCGGCGAGTTGCTTCTCTCAGCAAATCGGCTAGTCTGCATCACTTGCTCTCGTCGAGACGTGGCTTGCGCCATGGGCGGATGTACAGTAGGTTAAGGGTGTTCACCTGAATATCCAAATTTTTTTATAAAATACCAAGTATATAATAGGTATATTAGATGTATATATTACTAGTTGTATTAAAACTATATTTTTATGTCTGCAAATAAATTCAGCCCGCACTCTTCGTATCTCGTGTACAGCCCATGTAATACATTAGACCCATTTTTCTTTTCATCTCAACCCTCCTCACGCCTAAAGAGGTAAAGATATAAACAAAAGTCTAACATTTATTTCTTTTCTCATTTTGTGGCTGTCTGTGTGGGAGGCGGCTTTGGCTTTTGAGTGGCGAGCTGGCGAAGGTGCAGGCTAGAGGCGAGTGACGACTGGCAGATGCGAACGTGGTACTAAGATGTGACGGCAATCATGCGTGAGGCGACGTGTGGTGCAAGGTGAGCGTGTGGCAGTGGCGGGCAGTGGCACAACGAACACGGGGGTAGAGAGTGGGCGACAGGAAGGGAGCAGTGCGGTAGCCGGGAGGGAGCATGGCATTGGGAAGTGAGTAGCACCTCCAACTTATTGTCATCGTCCTCTCTTCAAATCTAGGTGTCCTCCACCTCACTCCACTTATTTTCTTTCTTGTCTGTTTTGCTCCATGGAAGAAACATGTAATTTCCTATTAGATGGACAGTTCTTGCTGATGGAGAAATAGCAAAAAAAAGGCAAGATCAACAAGATATACAACTCTCATTTATCTTTATAATTTGTTATTTAATTCATATAATTATGTTCGCCTTTTATCGCCCATTTTCTCATAAGAAATCATTAATTTCTGTAATTTATGTATTTTTATTATATCTACATACATATATCGTTGTATCGGTATTTTGAGGGGGGATGATACACTGCGGTATCGACGTATTCGAGCAATTTAGTTTTAAAATTTGAACACCTATTCTAAAAATTCTATGTCTGCCACTGGCTTGCGCTCGTGTTCCTACTAGGGGTGAAAACGGATCGGATTCGGACGGATATTGCTTGAACCGTATCCTAAACCATATTTTTTCTCCGGATTCGGAGTCGAATACGGTAATACCGGATACGAATACGAATTGAATATTCGGAGTTTGAATCTGATGTACCGTCGGGACGGATATGTAACGGATTCGGCTCGGAAACAGATAATATAGGCGGATAATACGAATGATTACAGTTTTATATAAAATGTGAAACAAATACTCATAAAAAACTTTGTAAGCTAATTATAAGAACAATAGGAACACAAAGGTTCAGCAAAACGAAGAATAGAAGAAAGTAGTGAGAACAAGAGGAACACAAATTATACATAAGTGGTAAATTCATACAAGCCACAATAGAAACACAAAGGTTCATACGAGATTACGAGTACGGAATGCCATATATAACATAAGTTTATCTTGTCATAATAGAAACACAACATAACAATAGTATAGGCTCATAGCCTCAATCAGATAACAACTGAACGCTCAAAGTGCCTTCACGCTCTATGGCTCGTCATCACTAGCTATTTCTTCTTCCTACAATTCGCCAATTAATATGTCAAACTAAGTTATGAAGTTCCTCATTTTCATTGTCCATAAAGAGATCTTTTGGTTCTTCACTAAGAGCAAGGGTAGTAGTACTCTTTGGGACAGTAGATGCAACAGAAACATATGCTTCACAACATTGATGAATTTCTCAAGTTCATCTTTATACAATAGCTCACCATAAACTCTTTATGTAATATTCCACTATTTTTTCGCTATATATATACACATTGCACATTTACATCTCCAAAACCTAATTCAATATTCAAATTTGGCATTCTAAGGACTGCTCTATATAGATGTACATATCACAATGGATATGTAGGATCTTTTCGCAATGAAATCAGAATTTCTGAGGGCTAGAACAGCAGAAATCAAAATAACAAAAAACCTAAAGGACTAAATCGTAAAATATCAAAAATACCCTAACCCACAAATCTGCCGCCGCCGCTGCCCGATTCATTTTCCCCGCCGCCCGATTCGTTTTCCCCACCGCCCCCTCCTCCTCGCCCCGCCCCGCCCCGCCCCCCTCCTCCCCGGTCGCCCCTTCTTCCCCGCCGCCTCCTCCTCCGCGCCCCTGCTCCCCGCCGCCCCCTCCCGCCCCGCCCCGCCTTCCCCGCCCCCTCCTCCTCCGCCTCCCCTACTTCCCCGCCCCCTTCCCCGCCCCCCCCTCCCCGCCGCCTCCTCCCCGTCGCCTCTTCTCCTCCGCCGCCCCCTCCTCCTCCGCCGCCCCCTCCTTCCCGCCGCCCCGCCTTCCCGCCGCCTCCTCCTCGCGCCCCTCCTCCTCCGCCCCCTCCTTCCCGGTCGTCCCCTTCTCCCGGCACCCCCTCCTTCCTGCACCCCTCTTCCCTGCCGCCCTCCTCCTCCACCGCCCCCTCCTACCCAGCCGCCCCACTCCTCCTCCGCCCCCCCTTCCGGTCGCCCCCTTCTCCCCCGGCACCCTCTCCTCCCCCCGCCGCCCCTCCTTCCCCGCCCCCTCCCCTGGCTCCGAGCGACGGCGACGGCGACGGCAACCTCGACTACTCCGAGAGCGAGCCACCAGCAGCGGATGGCCGGGCGACGGCTGGAGCGCCGGCGACGAGTTCGTCATCATGCGGGATGCTGCCCTCGGCTCCGGCTACACTGCTCCTCCTGCGGCGGGGCGGCCGTCGTCCACTCGTCCGAGCTCCGGTGACCGGTGTGCCTCCTTCCCCTCTCTCTCTGGTATCTCCTCTGTGATGGTTGAATGTTGATGTTGTGGTTGTGGGGATTGGGGAATCTGGGGTTGGCCGGCCGTGGCCCGTGAGAGATGTCGACGGGAGGGGGGACTGGGAGGCGAGTAAGCCGTAGAGGCGGCGGCCCGGCCGCCGGGCGCCGGCGTGCCTGCCGTGGCGCCCGTTCCCGCGCGTGCTCCCCCTCCCTGTGCCGTGCCGGCCCGAGCACGGCAGCGTGCTAATCTCGCTGATTGCCTTGGCGCTGCTTACAGTTGGGCCGGATATCCGAAAAATACATCCGGGTATTATCCGAAAAAATCCGGGATAGTATCCGTATCCGTCGAATAGTTCTTTTCCGAATCCGAATTCGTATCCGAAAACAACTATCCGAATCCGACTCCGAATCCGATAATTATCCGACGTAACTATCCGAATTCGATCCGACTCGGATTCGGCGGTCGGTCGGTCGGGAAATATCCGATCCGTTTTCACCCCTAGTTCCTACACTCCGAGATCGAAACGGAGAAGCAGCAGACCATGTCAAGAAGAAGTCGATCAGATCGATTTTTCTCGCGGAATCCCGAGGAGCCGCACGTCGCAGAGGAAGCCGTCCGGACAGCAAACAGCAGCGTGGCCTTCAGGATCGCCTCTGTGCTCCTCGATGCCCATCTGCTATTCCTTGATGGCCTCTCGTTGCCATGGAAGGCCATGGAAGCGTGTACGCATGCATGCTTGCGCTGCAAGCGTGTGCTCGCCCCTCATCGTCAACCATTAGCTGCCTCGCCTGCTGTCTAGTGCTGCGCCCGTATACGCCGCGAGCCAACGACAACATTATCATCACCCATCACTACTACAGAAAGCCTAATAGTAGACGCCTCATCACAGACGGTTTTGTGAAACCGTCTCTAATGAGCACTATTACAGACGGTTGTAATTTGGAGGACGTCTGTGGTATTTGTGGCGGGAAAATGGATTATCACAGGCGGTTATTAACTATGAACCAAATGCGTGATACGTTGTATCACAGACGGTGCAGTATTAAAAACCGTCGTGATAATCCCGATTATCACGAGATGGTTTTAAATAAAAACCGTCAGTGATAATTTTGTTATCACAAGCGGTTAATAATTAAAACCGTCGTGATAATTCACGACGGTTTTATTAAAAACCATCGTGATAATGTCGATAGGCATTTATTGCGTTGCTCGGACGCATCTGTCTTCATTTCGATCGAGATCTAGCCATCGCTGCGCACTTTTCACTCGGGAGGAAGCTAGGCGATTTGAGGCCTTGTTAATTTGGTGGGAAGAGGCGGAGATTGAGCTTTGAAGATTCATACTTTGCTGGTTGTTCTAGATATGGTTAGTAATGCAATTTATTTTTTCTTTAATTGCATTACAATTTAGTTCTAAGTAATCCATGAGTGGTTATTGAAGATGGTTAATTTGCAAAATTGTTGGTTATATAATAGTTTGTTGTGTTTGTAATATGAATCTAGCAAATAAAGTCTCAATATAATAAATATGGGCGGTATATATGTAGTTATAATTAGTTAATCTAGATTTTAATACTAAGTTGTTATATATGTACGTAACGTAGGACCGGTGGATGTATGCATGAGCCGTGTGAGTGAAGAGTACATTAATGGCGTTTACGCTTTTATAAGAGCCGAGGAGGATATGTTGAATAAGGGGCGATATATATGTCTTTGTCCATGCATTGCGAGAATGTGAAGATGTTTAAGAACCGAGGCAAATTGAATCGCACTTGATTGGAGGGGTTTCAAAAAGGATTATACGTGTTGGACCAGTCATGGCGAAGTGAATGATCATATGCGCCGGATGACATCGCGGTGAAGTGAATGATATGCCCCGGATGACATCGCTGTGAACTGAATGACATGCCGCCGGTGATGTCGATTGTGGGTCGGATTCGGATAGGTTGCACGATGATAATCTGGATCGGATGCTTGCGATGTTGAAGAGAACTATGATGAGAGAGTATGTTAAATTCCGTGGCTTGATGGAGGACTCGAGAGAAACCTTTGTACACGGGATGCAAGTACACGAGGTTGTCGGCCGTGCTTGAGCTGTTGAAATTGAAGGCAAGCAACGGTTGGTCGGACAAGAGTTTCACGCGCTGCTAGGTCTTTTAGCGGACATGTTTCCGGAGGAAATGAGTTGCCTAAAACCACGTATAAAGCCAAGAAGGTTCTTTGTCCGTTGGGAATGGAAGTAGAAAGAATACATGCATGCCCGAACGATTGTATCCTCTACAGTAAGAGTATGCAAACATGCATGTATGTCCGGTGTGCAACGCATCCCGATACAAGCGTAACAATCAATCGGTTGATGGCGAGGAGCAGAGGCGAAGAAAGGACCTCTGCTAAGGTGACATGGTATTTTCCTATAATTCCCGTTTGAAAAGGTTTTTGCAAATCCAAAGGAGGCAAAGCTGCTGCGTTGGCACTCGGAGGAGCGCAAGAAGGATGGAATGATAAGACACCTTGCTGATTCCGCGCGGTGGAGAAACATCGATAGGAGTTTTGCGAGTTGGTGCAGAACCAAGGAATATAAGGTTTGGGTGAGTGCAGATGGAATGAATCCTTTCGAGAGCATGAGCGTGACATAGCACATGGCCCGTGACTCTGCATCTATAACCTTCCTCCTTGGTTGTGTATGAAGCGAAAGTATATTTTCTTTGTCGATACTTATCCAAGGGCCAAAACAACTGGGAATGATATCGATGTGTTCCTAACACCGTTGGTGGAAGATCTAAAAGTAATGTGGAGCGAAGAGTGCAGGTATGGGATGCGTACAAGCGAGAGAACTTCACTCTGCGCTCCTTATTGTTCTCGCACCATAAATGATTATCCTGCCCTTGGTAACCTATCGGGCCATAGTACAAAAGGTGCCAAAGCTTGTACTCACTGTTTAGATGGTACCGAGAGTGTGGCTGAGACACTCACGCAAACCGTCTACATGCGTCACCGCGGTTCCTTGGAGGGCTCACCCATACCGCAAGATGAAGAAACAATTTGACGGAGAGAAGGAAGATGGTTCAGCTCCAAGGCATTTAAGGGGCGAGGTTTATGATATGGTTAAGGATTTAGATGTTGTCCTCGGAAAGGGACGTAAATTGAGGGCTCATGAGAAGAACACCGGAAGAAGAGATCAATATTTTGGGACTTACCTTATTGGGAGTACCTAGATGTTAAACCTTTGCATCGGCGTCATGCACGTAGAAAAGAATGTGTGCGGCGACTTGATTGGTCTCTTCTTGAACATCTGTGATAAAACAAAGGGCGGTGTCAACGCATGCGGCTTGACTTGGTGACATGGACATCGGGCTGAGTTAGCACCGACAAGCAGCGATAATGGACGAACGTACCTTCCCCTGCGTGTTACACTCTGTCCAAGGTGAGAAAACAGAAGCGTGCGGTGCTTGCATGGTGTGAAAGTTCCGTCCGTTACTCGACAGCGTGAAGAAACTTGTTTCGATGCAAGATTTGAAGTTAAATGGCATGAAGTCTCATGATTGTCATGTCTTTGATGACACAGATGCTCCCTATTGCAATTAGAAATATTTTGCCGATCAAAGTCCAGAGACAATCATGAGGCTATGTTATTTCTTTAACACAATTGCTCGAAGGTCATCGATCCCGAAGGACTAGATGCTCTGCAGACGAGGTGGTGATGACTCTATGTCACCTTGAAATGTATTTCCCTCCTTCGTTTTTCGATATCATGGTCCATCTCATTGTTCACGTTGTGTGGGAGATAAAAATGTGCGGGCCGTATTCCTACGCAGCATGTACCCATTTGAGAGGTTCATGGGAATTCTCAAGTCCTACGACGGAATCGTTCTCGTGGGAGGGCAGCATCGTCGAAGGTTATGCAAGCGAAGAGGTGATTGAGTTTTGTGTCGATTATATGGCTCGATTCAAGCGATAGGTGTCCCTCAATCTCGTCATGAAGGGAGGTGAAGGGTCTCGGAACTATCGGAAGGAAAGCAATCACTCCGAGATATGGACACGTATACTCAAGCCCATTTCACGGTGTTGCAACACATGGTGAAGTGGCGCCTTATGTGGACCGGCACAAGGATGTGCTTGACATGAGAATCCAGCGGCCGGATGTTTGGATCATGAGGCAACACAACCGTTGGTTCAACCAATGGTTGAAGGAGCAAATTGCTAGGAGCTCGCCGAGTGAGACGCGAGATGGTTGGCAAAGGGCGACATTTACAAGTGGTGGATATGAATGCATTGTGGTTATTGGTGTTGTCTTAATAACTACGATCGCAAAGGCTTATCACATACGGTTTTAAACTTAGAACCGTCTGTGATATCAATAAAAGCAGAGCGGTTCTAAGTTTAAAACCGTGCGTGATAATATGACTATCACGCACGGTTATACACTTAGAACCGTCTCGTGATATTTATACTATCACGAGCGGTTTTAGACTTGGAACCGTCGTGATATTAATATCACGAGCGGTTTTGAGTTAGAACCGTGCGTGATAACCTCCCTATATATACCCTCGGCTAGGGTTTTCCTGTGCGCTGCGATTATTCGATCTAGATCCAAGTAAAGCCCGAGCCCGTCGTCGCCTCCGCCTCCCGAATCCTCGTCGGCGCCTCCTCGAGCCTCGCGGCCGCCTCCGTCGAGCCCCTCGTCGCCTCCGCCTCCTCGAGCCTCGCGGCCGCCTCCGTCGAGCCTCGTCGCCTCCGCCTCCTCGAGCCTCGTCGCCTCCGCCTCCCGAACCCTCGTCGACCGCCTCCCGAGCTCTCGCGGCCGCGCCGTCGAGCCTCGTCGCCTCGGCCTCCCGAGCCTCGCGCCGCCTTGTCGAGCCCTCGTCGCCTCGGCCTCCCGAGCCCCTCGTCGACCGCCTCCGTCGACCCCTCGTCGCCTCCGCCTCCCGAACCTCGTCGACCGCCTCCCAGGAGCCCTCGCCGGCCGCCTCCGTCGAGCCCCTCGCCGCCACCTCCCCTCGATTACCGGCGCATTGTGAGCACTTTCGTGATGGACTAGGTTTTGAGCATTGTGAGCATTGTTTCTGCAGTAGCTTAATTAGTTTGCTATTTGGTACATTAATTGTTTACTACGATTGCTCGATGATGATAAAATCATATCTGAGATTGGTTCATTCGGTGCTTGAGCTCTAATAGTTTGTCGGTTCATGCGATTTTCAGGTTATAGCATGTTATTAAATTGATCTGTTAGGATTTAATCTTGACAAGTTAAAAGACTGAATTATTGGGCAAAGTTAACTTGTGTGGTCTTGATCTGTATGAATCTTGTTGTTTGAATATATGCATGCTAAATATATCTTGATCTTGAGATTTTAGAGTTTGTATCTAGAGCTCAAAATACTGAATTCATTATTTGGCATAACCAATCAAGGAGGAGTATATGATTTAGTAGCGGGACGGCCAAGATTAATCTTGTGCAACCCTACAATTTGAGAGCACATATTCATGTTGAGACTGTTATTGATTCTATTATTGATGCTTGTTGCTTGTTGCTTCATATTGCTACCATTATATATGTATATATGTAGGTATGTATATGTATATGTATGTATATACACATATAGTATGTAGTATATAGTATAGGCACATAACCCCTCTCTGTGTCCACATCACCCCCTCCCTTCTCCCCTTCCTCTACTCCTCTCCTCTCTTAGAACATTGAGCATCATGTTTGACTTTTCGTGCTTCCTCACTTTGAACATTCTCATCTTATCTTAATAGACCCACAAAATGAGCAACATGTCACCCGCGCATTCTTCATCATCATCGCCGGAGGCGTCCGCTCCAACATCAAGACGCCAAGGAAGAGGGCTATCAAAGAAGCCTCGAGCCGATTGCAGGACCATCACGTGATAACGCAGGTGGGTCCCTATCCTTCCTAAGCAAGCGGTAAGCGCATTCGAACCATGGTCGGAATAGTTGCACGACAACAAATTGAGATCACATACAATTCGTGGAAGAACGTGCGACACTCGGAAGCGTGGTCGTGGACCGAAATCTTGGCATCGTTCGAGTTCCCCGAAGAACACTTACACGCTGTGGAGCGACAAACCTACCAAGCGGCGTGCAAAGCATGGAAGAACTTCAAGAGCACGCTTGTCGGAAATACGTGGAGACGGACGAAACGCCTTTTACTAAATACCCATTCACGGAATCACAATGGGAAGAGTTCAAGGCGATGAAAACGACAGAAGAATTCAAAAGTACAAGTGTGGCGCACAAGGCCCTCGAGCAAAACCACGCACCCCACGGACTTGGCATACTGGGTATGCGGGTAAAATCCCGATGGAGGTTGGAGGATGGTGGCAGCTGCAGAGGACATCGCCCGCCGTTTTCCAATATCCGGATGACCGCGCTCGAAATTGGCTTAGAGCAAGGTCATCTACAACGACATCGAGGGCGTCTCCTTCGAAACCCTGCGGACAGCAAGTGTCCCAGCGCACAGTAAGATATCGATCGAACACGTAGCTTGTAATTACTCCACAACCGTACAAATTGAAATGACATGTCGTGCTCTTGCGGGGAAGAGTGAGTTTTGAATCTACCAGGATCATTCCAGGAACAAGGGAGAATGATATGCTCTCGTGGCCCAGGAAACAAGGAGCACCGGGTCGCACGAGAGGCCTTGGGCTTACGTTCCTTGGAAACATGGTTTCCAAGATGACTCGGAATGTATCGGCGTAGGAAGAGAAACAAAGCCGGCGTGAGGAGCAGCTACGAGAAAAGATCAAGGAATCTCTTCGAGAGGAGCTATTTGCTCGAGATGGGTGAAGTAATCGAGAGAAGAGGTGCGGAAGCAGACAGAAAGTCGGCGAGCCGCCACCGCATTGCTATGCTAGGTAGCCCACCCAACCGTCCGAGTAGCTGCGCGTCCAATCGACGCATACCAGTCCAAATTTCTGTGGGCGACATCTGGTAATAATTATTACCTCTCGAATGCTTGCTCCATTGGTAGGCCTATTCGAGTAGCTAATTTTGTATCGTTATGTAGGAGCCTCTGAACGCAAGCTCCAAGTGAGATATGGCGCCATTCCCTTGTACGCTTGGGGCGGGCATATTCGATGCGTAGCGGGCCATGGTGCACGCCAAGCTTTAGCGCCGAGCTTCGCAAAAGTTAATGTGGATGGTGTGTATGTCAATTTTGAGGTGGTCCCTTCAAAAGCCCCAACAGCGAGATCGTGACTCTAGGACGAGCCATTGGAACATTCATCCGGTGGCCCAAAAGCGACATCTTCTGGAGGCTTCTTCACCTGGTGGGACGAGCAACATGCACCGTGCCATCTCGATACAAGACCGATCGGTTCCACCACGGATACTACAACGGTGCTATCTCCACGGGCCCTATTCTCGCGAGCAACTTGCCGTTGCTACCTTCAAAGTCGACTTCGTGAAGTCGACCCATAGCCGAGGCGAGCAAGGCGGCAAGGGCAAAGCAAAGAAGACCAATGATGATCTTCCGTACCACCCTTTGGCCCGCAAATTCGTGCTTGGCGAGCCGTTGCTCGAGCAAAAAGCCCTCCAAAAGCTACCATATAGTTGCATGCAATTGCACACGTGGTATATGCAGCGATCCAATAAGCGGAGGAGAACGGACTTCAAGTATCATTGTCAAATTCTCGAGGAAGATTTACACCACAATCTTCAAGAGTGTACATTCGTGGTCGCCTTTGAGGATTTATTCGAGCTGTTCATGCTCAACGCTCTTGACGTCTCAATCGTTCGATCTTTGGGCCGTAAGTGTGTACAATCACGATCTCCGTTAATGTCATACCGATAAATGCCATATCTAATTTTTGCTTTCGTGTGTATATATATAGACACATGCTGATTAAAGCTAGAGTATCGAACTCATCAGTGGTTTCTTGGACCCACAATTGGTCGCCAAGACTACCATCGGCGTGGAGGCATCCTCGTCGAGAGGTACATTGCATCGAACTCTTTGAGTTGCATAATAAGGACTATGTACTTATGCCCTTCAATCGAGCTTTCATTGGATTTTAATAGTAATTGTACCAAAATGGAACAAGGTATATTACCTTGATTCCCTAAGTAAGAATAAAATGGACTTCACGATTGTCGGCCAAGTAATCGATAGGTAAGCACATATTCCCCATACATATCTACATTGTACTCTTTCTTTCCTTCCGAATGATTAAGGTTAACCTTTTCGAATTACGAGGGCGTTCGCGATGTACATTGAAAAGGGAGGTGACTCAGCGCGGGGCCAACGGCTCTTGACACATGTTCGAGATTTTAAGGTATTCGCTATTTCACATTAATTAATCCTATACAACAGATGGTACTAATGCCTTTTGAACTAACACATTCCATTTTTGCGGTGCCACCAAAGAAGAATGGGCAACACATGTGGATACTACGTTTGCCAACATATGGAACTACTCCTCGATTCCTCGAGGTCACCTGTCGCAAGGTTTGTCACTCTTCCCATAATTACTTCATACTTATCATGTTACATATATATGTACATTGATATTCCTATCGACAATTTGTATCAATCCCGTCAATTGCATTGAAACGATGCGAGCTTGAAGGTTCAATCGAGTTGGCGTTCTTTTTGCGACTCAAGTCATACTGACGAAAGGACGGTTCCACTGCGCACACCGATTTCTTATTGGTCTTATCACTAAGTGTAAATGCGGTGTAGATCTTTATAATGTGCATTTGTTAATGGATATTTCAGTTCAATTCAATTAATTGATTTGCGAAATGGATGCATGCTTTATGTCCGTGAGATGAAGTGCGATGTCAATTGGATGTTTTATGTCTGCGAAATGTACCGAAAGCAAATGAGATGTGTGAATTGTATGTTTTTGTGCGTGATTATCGCTTGTTTGAGAGGGCATGGCTAGCATTTCCGAGGCTAGCCAATAAGCGAAATAGATTTTGGTTTAGGAGGAAGGAATATCACGAGCGGTTTTAAGTAAAGCCGTCGTGATATGTATCCTGACGGTTTTTCATTAAAAGCGATGCGTGATTATTAGATATCACGAGCGGTTTTAATTAAAACCATCGTGATATCGATAATCCTGACGGTTTTAATTAAAAACAAATCGTGATATCTAATAATCGCGCAGCGGTTCGAAAACCGCGTGATAACCTTCGATCATCAGCGACCCATAAATTGAGCGGTTGAGAAAAACGCGTCGTGATAGCGTTTCGAACAAATCGTAATGTCGATTTCTGTAGTAGTGCATAAAGCTGCCATGTTGGCCGCGTCGTCTTCATCCGCCGCCAAGTCCGCCCGGACCGCCCATACGCCGCTGGAGATGCTGCCGAAGACAACGTATACATTGCCCAAGTCGCTGTTCAAGTCGAAGATGATGTGGGCGCCGTGCACATGCACGAGCCATGTATACATGCAGCATGCATGTATGCAGTGTTCGTGAGTGCATGCATGTGCTGATGCCCATCTACATCGCCATCTAGCAGGAGTCCGATCAATCGGATTTTCGAGTCATCGTCGTGAATTTCTCTGCTTATTGACCGCACCGCCACCACCTCCTTGGAGGACGTCGCCGTCGCCTCAAGGTCGCTGCACCTTGTCTTCCTCAGCCCCGCTCAATTACTTGTACGGCCTCAACTAGATGCTCGCCCTAGACATTGTTCCGAGCTGCCACCTCTGGGGTGGTGATCGGTTGGACTGTGGCTTATGGCTTATTTTATTGTAGCTGGTTAAAATTACACTATAGCTGAAAGTGGCTTATTTGGTATAATTAAATTTAAAAAATTTTAAAAATAGAAAAAATGGGTTAGCCCATCACGTGTAATGCAAACGAATACGGGAAAAAAAGAACCGGTAAAAAAACTCAAAAAATCCCAAAAAAACAGAAAAAGACGAAATTTAGGAATAGTAAAAAATAAGTCAGAAGCTGAAGCCGAAACGAACGGGATCCTAATCGCCGCCGCACATAGAGGCCGCCGCCGCCGCCAATCAATGTCGCCACCGGATCAAGCTGCTGCTTTGAGCTTGCGTGTGCTTGTTGGGTTCCCATTTTGGGCCAATATATGATGGTAATTGTGCTAGTATTTGAGTTGTCGAAGGGAGCTATGTGCTAGTGTCCCTCTTCTTCGACACCTTCTGTCTCCTTTCTGTTCTATTCGATGGACTCAACAGTCTCAACTACGACAACCTCTCATGACTTCTACCTCATCGATTTCTACTATAGTTTGAGTATCTTGTCGGCTTCTTCAATCTGATTGTCTACGATGGTTCCGCTACGACTATAGAGATGTTAGAGTACATATCTTGCATAACAAGACTATTAGAGATAGAATATAATCAGATTTATGACCGATGTGATTCTTGACATATCTTAAATGAGCTGACTTGAACTTTAAGTCACAGTGTACTCCATAAGTATGCTCTCAAGGCTCAAACAATACATTGAATAATTATTTCGGCTATTATGTAGTGGCTATTCTATCCTCCTACGTATCCCAATTCCAAGAAGGATCCACTTTGGAAATGAGGGATTTGGATTAATTCCCAATTCCAAGAAGAAGGATCCACTTTGGAAATGGGGGATTTCATCCAAATCATTAGGATTTAAATGATAAAAATTCGTAGAGCGACGTCTCCTCCAAAAACATGTCAAAAAATATTGTATGGTGATATATTTGATGGGACAATATTACAAACAACATACAATCATACAACGAGTACATGGTAACAAACACAACGTAATTAATCCACGCATCACAAAGATAAGCTCCTGTTGGTCTATAAATAGCTGGCTGAACTGCCGAGTTCAGTACAAGCACAAACCAGTAGACTACGGTCTACATGGTAACAAGCAATGCAAAACGAGAGAGCAGAGGAGAAATGGAAGCCAAGCTTCAGATCTTTGCGGTCTTGTTGCTGTTCTGCCTTTTCAACAGGGTATACAGTACTATGCATCCCTTATATCTGTATCTATCTATCTATACCTATACTAAATAGATACTCTGAGAAAATTTTCACGTTAATTAGTAAAAAAAAAATTCTAGCCATCTATCTGATAGGACCAAGTTATAATGGTTCATATTAAAAGGATTTCAATGTGCACAAATATCGATAGATAAAAACACTAAAAATCGAGTTATAACAGTTCAGAATAAATTGTTTCAATTGACACAATCATCAATAGATAAAAAGTTAAAACCAATTTATTTACTTAAAAAAAAGAAATTTCCCAATATCTCCTTCTCTTCCCCCATCTCCCTCCTCTCCCAATCCATCTAACCCAACTCTTCCTCCCTTAAATCCATATCCACCACTATCCCCCTCTACCCCAACCTCTCTAGAATGGATTTATTCATCATATACCCTCCTCATAGATGGAAATTCAGGATTTACCCTCCTGACCCATGTGTCAGTGACTTATGATGACCCCACATGTCATTGAGGTGGGAGGGTAAATCCTAAAATCCCCAATTCAAGGGAGGGTATATGATGAAGATCCCCCTCTAGAATACCCGTGCTCTAGAGGTTGTTGCAGAGGTCTACGGAAAGGTCGGCTAGGATGCACCTGCTGAGGCGTTGGAGCTAATGCACGCATTGCGGTGGGTACTGGTTAGGCTCATGGGCAGCATCAAGGAGCAGATGGTGCCATTTTTGGAGGCTTTGGCGAAGCGCCGCGATGGTGGTGCAGGCGCGCGTATCGTGCGTGCCGCGACCATGGACTTCGCACCACAGCCCGTGTTATCGATCGTTGTAATCCCTGTGGCCTCCATCCTCGCGTCCGCGCCCCCAGCCACGCCCTCGGCCTCGGCGCCCCCTGCCACCGCGGCCAGCGGAGGTGTTCTCTTCGGAGCCGCCTTCGATGTCGAGGATCTGCCGGCCTCGCCGCGACGCGCGCTTGGATCTATCGTACTGCTCCTTGTGCGGAGCGTTCCCACGCTCTGGAGGGTCCCTCGATGCCTCCGGCTTGCGCTTTCCGCGCGAAGGGTCGTTCTTTCGTGAGCCTTCGGTTTTCGCCAAGCCTTCGGCTTGGTTGGAGTCGGAGTCGTCGCCCTGTCGCCGCCGCGCATCCTCTTCGGCCCTGGCGTATTCCTCCATCTTGTCGAAGAGTTTTGCCATCGTCTTGATTGGCTTCTGCGCGTTGTACTCGGCCATCGGGCCTGGGCGAAGGCCCTGTATAGCTGCATTGACAACGGTAGTCTCGTTTACATCCTTTACCTGGCATCGAATCTTCGCGAAGCGCTTGAAGTAGTCCCGGAGCTTCTCCGAGGGTTTCTGCTTCACGGCGAAGAGCTGGTTCGCGTCGACTCGCTCGACGTAGTTTCCTTGGAAGTTGTTGTGACGGCGACCTCGGAGCTGCTCCCATGCGTAGATGGAGTTTGGCTCTAAGGTGAAGAACCAGGAGAGCGCCACTCCTTGCAACGCGAGGGGGAGTCCCTTGGCCTTTGTGGTATCGTCCCCACCCGCGGCCTCGATTGCGGTTTCATACACGCGCACGAACTCGCGGGGGTCCGTATCACCTTTGAATGGCTCGATGACGCTAGGGAACTTGAAGTCCTCGGGCCACTCCGCCTGCTGTAGTCCTGCCGAAAGCGGGGACTCTGGATCTATGCGCCGCAGCGGCACGCGGCTTGATGTGGGGGCGTCGCGACTGTCTGCCCTTTCCGGGGTGGGTTCCGGCGCGACCACTGGTGCGGCCTGCTGACTTCGGGCCTCTTGCATGTCTCGGACAGCTCCGCGGAGATCTCCGAGCTCTCGCTGGAATGCGTTGAGGGCTGCCAGCAGAGCGCCCTCCACCGCAGATGTAGTCGGGGCCGCCGACGCGCCCCGCGGATGGGTAGATGCGGGGACAATCGCCTCATGGGGTCCCGAGCCGTCGGTT
This sequence comes from Dendrocalamus sinicus, assembly GCA_036346575.1. Lineage (NCBI taxonomy): Eukaryota > Viridiplantae > Streptophyta > Magnoliopsida > Poales > Poaceae > Dendrocalamus > Dendrocalamus sinicus. The sequence goes on along the minus strand of CM070672.1, from coordinate 4,312,527 downwards.
GCTCCGTCGCGGCTACTTCCCACCATCTGATCCGCGCTGCCTGCATGCGTTGCGGCAAAGGTGGTGGGCATAGTCGTCGTCACGGTGGCGGGGTCGGTCGTCGTCGTCGCGGTGGCGGGGTCGGTCGTCGTCGTCGCGGTGGCGGGGTCGGTCGTCGTCGTCGCGGTGGCTGGGTTGGTCGTCGTCGTCGCGGTGGCTGGGTCGGTCGTCGTCGTCGCGGTGGCGGGGTCGGTCGTCGTCGCGCGGACGTCGACGCTCACGCCCGCGACAGCCGAAGCCGAGGCCCTGGTGCTCACGCGCCATTCCGACCCGACCGTCTTCTTTCCCTTTGCCGCCGCCGACGAAGCTTTTTTCGGTGCCATCTTCTTTTTTGATCTTCAGGCTTGTCTTCGTCCTCCCCACGGACGGCGCCAACTGTTGTGGTTACAGACCAAACAGAGAGAGAGATGATAGTGGAGAGAGTTGGAGTGTTCGTGGTTCACCACGACTCCCCCCTGATATATATATTCATAGGGAGTATGATTTTACAATAATGCCCTTACATCAACATACCCCCACCAGGGGTATTTAAGTCATTACACATGTTCTATTCTAGCTCTTGTAGCCTTCTAACAGGCCTGCTGGGTTTAGGTGGGGGCCACCCCTACAACAGAAATATTTGACCAATAAAGCCATAACTCAAGTTTATAAACGACCTTGTGACTCCCACTTTTGGTCGGGGCTAATGAAGGTCAAGGATGGTTTCTTGGCTCATGGTTATTTTCGAATTCAAAAGGGAACACAAGTTCGATTTTGGGAGGACATTTGGTTAGGAAATAAACCCTTAAGGGATGTCTATCCATCACTCTATAGGATTGTGAGGAAAAAGAATGATACTGTGGCTAAGGTTTTAGCTTCTACGCCACTGGATGTGTCATTTAGAAGAGGTTTGGTGGAAGGTAATTTGACAGCGTGGTACAACTTAGTCTCTAAAGTTGTGACAGTTAACCTTACAAATGAGAAGGATGTGTTTGTTTGGAACTTACATAGGAGTGGGTCTTTCACGGTTCGCTCTATGTATTTGAATTTGATTCAAGAGGGAGTCTTACCTACGAAAAATCCGCTATGGAAAATAAGAGTGCCTTTGAAAATTAAAATTTTCCTTTGGTATCTCCAAAAAGGGGTCACTCTTACAAAAGATAATTTAGCAAAAAGGAATTGGCAAGGGAGTGTCAAGTGTTGTTTTTGTAACTCTTTGGAGACGATACAACATCTTTTCATTGATTGTCACTTTGCTAAATTTATATGGAACACAGTGCACATCACCTTTGGAATTCATCCTCCATCTAGTATATCGGATATGTTTGGCTCTTGGCTTCATGGCATAGGGGCAAAACTCAAAAATCAGATTTTACTAGGTGCTGCGGCTCTCTGTTGGGCAATGTGGTTGAATAGAAATGACGTGGTGTTCAATAATGCTAAAACCAACACCTTTCTGCAAGTCATTTTCAGGGCAACATATTGGATCCGGCATTGGTCCTTGTTAAGTAAAGAAGAAGAAAAACCAATCTTCAAGAATGGTTGCCAGATTTTGGAGACGGTCATCATGGAGGTCTTTGCAAAATTTGGATGGAAGTTCCGGAATAGGATTGAGGCGTAGTGTCTGTTTTTCCTGTATCTTGTGTCTTTTGCTTTGTGTTAGTTCTTGTGCTTGAATGCTCTTGGTTGTAACCTTTAAGCTGCGTACGATCTTCGGATTGTAGAGGCTGGGACCTTTTTCATTCACTTAATGAAATTTTCCCTTGATCTAAAAAAAAGGTTGTTTAATATGATCTTTGTGCATATTTGGGAGCCGCTATGTCCTGCTAGAGCTGCTATGATCGGAAAGGAGTTGTTAGGCTATGGCTGCATATATACATAAATCTATAGGGTTACACATTTAATGTGTTAGAATGATAAGGGTTCGGATGGTAGACTCTGACTGAGATACGATCTTTATTCATATTAGATAAACATCCAGTTAGAGGATTTCTGAGTTAGATACGATATCTAATCATATCGGATAAGGATTCGATTGGATGCTATATATTAAGAGATGCACAGGGATGAGGGTGGCATCTAGAGACATACTCATCGAAACCCTCGCCGCTACCTCTCAAAACCCTTGCCGTACGCGCTGGTGTTAGCACGCTGACGCACACCGTTTCATTCCTGGACGTGTGTATTTTGGTAGAGGTGCTGTTGTGACTGCGGCACTGATCGGAACGATCACGAGGAGGAGACGGTTGGCCAGAGGACAATCAACTACTTCCATTATACTAACGCGCGCTACGTTGAACCGGTCACTTCAACTCTATATCCGCTGCATTACGTATCTAGTGGTAACGGTCTATGATCTTTTACTCGTATAACTTCCTGATTTACGTGGCAAAAAAATTTAATTTATATTAGTGTAGCCTATCTGTATCTCAACAATGTTCGTATGCAGATTGTATATTGTTGCTTTCTTAGTGCATGTCCTCTTATTAATGCTATTGCAATATAGTTTATTTATGATTTTTTTTTTGCTTTTGCGTATCTCTTTGTTCACGCTTGTGACTCTTATTACACCTAAAATTGAGTCATGATCCACCCGTGCATTGCATATGTTCCGGTCACGTGTACTTACGCAGGGTCGAATCAGTCCGTACATATGTACAGTCGTACGTTGTCGGATCAGATAAGGGTTACGTACGTCACGTGTACGGCGACGGAGGACCGGTCGTAGCCCCTCGGGTAACCTAGCTTCCATAAAAAGCAGCACTTACGTACATCGTCTCAAAAGCTAGTTGTTGCCGCCGCCGCCGCCGCACTGCTAGTGCACGGGCACCGCGCGCCGGCGTCATGGCGAGCAGCCAGAGAGACTACGAGGAGAGGCCGGGCCAAGATGGCGGCGGCGCAAATCAAGCGTAAGTGGTAGCTAGAGCCAGCCAAAGAGTTATAGCATCAAATTTTTTTGGTGCGTTCTGAGTGTTTCAATTTTGCGATTATATGTAACACGCAGAGTTTTTGGTTTCGTTTCGTTTGTTTCATGTAGCGAACCGAGGTTTATTTGATGTTATAGAGAACGAAGGAGAGCACGGCGTCGCGCATATGGATGTTTTGTCCAAGAATACTGCTGGGGACATGGATGAAGACATTGTATTCGTATGCATGCCCCCAAAATTATAAATAGTATGTGCTAACAGTAATTCGGTGCTAATTAATATGCTAACCCGCCCCCTTCAAATAATGGATCAAATCAACTTGCAATATTATATAAATTCCGGCGAGATATCACGCTGTACATGTCGATCGATCCAGTAATATTGTACTGCGATATCGATATAGCATCTTAGAATTGCATCTAAAGTTATATTGGAGCTTGACTGTATTTTCTCACTCAAACCGAAATGCGAATACAATGGTCTTAAATTTTAAGCCTTAGTTTTAACATTGCCTTTTATTCTGCCGCTGACTAACTTTTGAGATAAAGTTTGACTAACTAGCTGGTTTGCATTTGCTTTCGATTTGTGGAAGTATCTTTTCTGTGACAATTCTACTCGTATTATTTTCACATGATAAATGTAAGTATATTCAGAAATAGATCTAATTATGGATTAACTGCTTGACTACATGCGAGAAATTGCAAGTTCGGTTGAATAACAGCCGATTTAATCGTCTAATAATTCTCTCATTAGCCCATCATGCATGACTAACTAGCTGGTTTGCCTTCGCTTTCGATCACGTACTTGCAGGTGGAGTCTCCCGAGGGAAGTGAACCAAGCCGTACCGAGGTCAAGGAGCCGCGATTCTTCGCGCTCCCCGCCGACCACGCGCTCGTGTACGATCCTGTCGGCGGTGTGCCCACGCTGCACATCCGGCCGCGCTCCGAGCAGTGCGCCGCCATAATCACCGGCGGCGGCGGCCAAACGCCGCCGAGGGAGCGCCGTTCCTGCATGAGTACAACGGCAGCGACGGCACCCCGAAGAAAATGCAGATGTTGTTCTGGGCGCGTCCCGGGGAGGAGGGCTTTGTGCCGGTGCTGCGGAAGTCGCTGCGGGCAAATCTGAACATCAAGGTGGCAGTGGCAGGGTTTTGCGGTAAGGTGGGTGCGGGCGGGCGGCGAGCCGGCGGCGCTGGATGTTGGAAAGGTCTTACGACCTCCCAGGATCTTGTACGACCGGTTAGAGTCGTTTACGACCGGTGAGGATCAAGTACGATCGGTTCCAAGTGCTTACGACCAGTTCCGACCGCCGCAATCTCTTCCGATCACTTTTTCAACGTGGTCGTAAATTTACTGTAGCGATTTACGACCACTCTGCAATATCGCTGCCGCTGCCTTCCTTCAGCCGCTCGAGATACCGTGATCGAAAACCTTTACGATTACGCAGTGATGCTGGCGATCACTGTTCACCGTAGTCGAACACCCTTTCGACCACGTTCACTTCCTTCAACGTGGTCGGAGTTGCTTCCGACCACGTACTGATCTTCTTGACTTAGTCGCTGCTCCTTACGACCATCTTCACCGTGGTCGTAGCCTTCTCAACGTGGTCGAAGCCTTTACGACCACGTTGTGCACTCCTTCGACGTAGTCGATAAATTACTGTTCCTTTGCCGTGATCGTACCACCTTTCGATCACGCCTGCTGAGACTTTGCCGTGGTCGTAACTCCTTCCGATCACGCTTGCGGTGATCGTGAGTCCTTCCGACCACGTCTTGCAGAATCACACGACAACACGATGTTTTGTGTTTATCCCTCTTTTTGGTATTTTCTCAATAGCTTGGTGGTACAACTTGGCGGGATGACTACCCCTCCTTTTATACTCGGTTGTTCGACTTCAACACGAGTTCGACTACGAGTACGAAACCAACTCCGACTACGACTCCTATTCTACTTTTTCTGACTACAACTTCTACTACGTTTCGACTTCGGATTTCTTCCTCGTTTTGGATTCGATCACTTCCAAAACTTGCGTACGACTTTTAAACAAGATTATTTCTAACACTAGAGTCCTTCGTGTTCTCCCTCGACATGGTGGTGACGTACTGGCGGCCGGAAGACCAGACGAGCGGGGTGGTCCTGATCACGAGGCGCAGCGATATGGAGCTCTTCTTGCCTCCGGTGATCAGCCCTCTCACCCCTCGCACCATCATCTTTTAAGACTAGAGAAATTCAGATATACACCACTCAAAAGATGTATCACGCACTTCTGCAACTTTACATCTTATGGGTCGTCATCGTATGATTTAAGATCGTCGTTGTTCTAAATTTCTGAAGACGTGTGTTTATGCATTGTTACTGCAAGCTAGCTTAGAGTCGGATGATTTAGACTTGTTTGGATGTTCTAAATTCGTTCCTAATGGATCAAGCTAATCTATCGAACTTGAGAATTTCGATATCACGCGAATAATTAGTGTTCAAGTGACTAATTGAGGTCACAGTGTCACTACAGCATATGTTAGATTTGCCGGCGTTTAACTCCAGCCTGATGTTTAGCTTAAACACTGCCAATACAAACATCGGTTTAGAGTAAAAACATACGGGGGGCAAATCGGTGGTGATCATTTGGGCTTTTTTGTGTGGCTTATGGCTGAAAAGCACTGTAGCTGGCTGAAAAAACACCGTAACTGACAGAGGCTTATTTAGCATAATTAAATTTAAAAAAATTTAAAAATATGTTAGCCCATTACGTATAATACAAACAAATACAGGCCAGAAAAAAGAACCGGCAAAAAATCTCAACAAAAAGCCAAAAGTTCAGAAAAGACGAAATTTATGAATAGTAAAAAATAAGCCGGAAGCCAGAAGCTGAAGCCGAAACGATCACGCCCTAGACGCCCTAGTAAGTCCCGACATATTGTAATGCGTGTTGCCGGACCGGTCGGGCAACGTCTCGATTGGCGGGGTATTTGTACCAGATCATTATATCAACGAAGTAGATGTTAGAATTTTCTTATATTTTCCCACGAAGCATAAAGGGTACAATTCTCCAAAGGGCTGTTGCACTACAAGATGGAAGTCCTATGAAGACAAGTAAAATAAGCCTTAGAAATAGCAAAATCAGCTCTATTTTATAGAGGTTGTATAATTTTACTCACAAATATGATTAATTCATAATGTCAATCACTACACGCTTCCCTAGGAGAGCGATTGAGAAAATCATAACAAGTCATTTACAATATGTGAGATCATATGAAGGTCACCTATGGTTGTGATGAGTAATTAACTTTAGGTTATATGAATTTAGTTTTAAGAGTTTGTAAATTTTTCAATTGTTTTTGTCGTATTGGTAGTATGGCTAGCATTGTGGCCGCAATCATGCTAGCCAGGAGCGGTTTGACTGACCTAGGGTTAGCGGTCAGACCAGCGGTGGAGAGACGATCAAACTGGGTGCGGTAGTACCAGACTTGAATGATGGTCAGACCGGGGTTGCGGTATGATCGGATTCTAGTTAGCGGTAACTATTTTTCAGTGAGCTTGTTTTGGAATGAGCTCAAGCAGTCATACTAGGCTTGTACTGCCGTAGTACCGAGGAAGTACTACCGGAATTATACTAGCAATATGACCAGAATCAGGTGGTATGACCGGTCTTTGATTGGTGGTCATACAGGCCGAGGTGCTGCTGGCAGCCTTGTTGGTTTGAGTTGAGTTAGTTGAGTGTGTGCACAGCATGAGTGCTATGGCTTGTGTGCATTCATGTTGCAAGGTGCATGTATGGGCTAACATGGGTCAAGTTACGAAAACTTATACCTGAAAATAGTTGCTTGGTCTATTGTTGTTCAGGTGGCTTAGAGGCAACTATGGTCAATAGTGAGGAGACCAGGACTAGGTTAGGGATAACTGAGCTCCAGAATGGTCGTGGATGCCATGTGGGATAGTTGATCTTAAGTAAGGCACAAAATGGACAAGAACCACGATAGGTGAAGTTTGAGCAAAGACAATGATGCATTGGCAATGCATGTCATACTTTACAGTGGTGCTTCCAAGGATGGAAGCTTTGAGGTAAATGCTCTCACCGTCATCAATTGAGTATATTGATGATTTTGTCTTGTGCGGTGCTACATGATGGTTTGATTGTATTGGTTGTAGAACTCCGAAGCTACGTCATGGTGAGGCAGACAGAACTAGGACTAAGCTAGGAGATATTAGATCCAAAGCAGTCAATGGATCGAGACTATGCTTAGGAAGAGTTAAGGTCTAGACGATCAAAGAGCCACCGAAGATAACCGAGGCTTGCGGGGTGGTTACATGCTGTGATGACTGGGAACCAGGGCGAAAGCTACTGATGGAGGACATGATGGGCAACATCAAGGTGGATCGGGACTAGGCTCAGGGATGAGCCAAGGTCCTATGAAATTGAGGAAGCCAGGTGATATCATTTGCGAGGAGAAGCAGGTGGTGCACCAAGTCGTTAGGCCATATAGAAGATAGCGAAGCATACGCGATGCTTCGTGACAAAGCGGGAAGCTTCATGGAAGGCGGTAAAGGCACATTTTTGGTAAATTACTCAATACCAAAAAAGTGGTAGTGTATAAAACCACGATGTGGCCTTAGTGGTTTGGGTTTTGGTTATGCTGAAAATGTGAAACAGATCAAGCATTGATTCACTAATGAGTTAATGGATGTATGAACTTTGAGAAGTGTGCAAGTGTAATTGTAAAACCTAATATGATGACGGGCTAACAGGTTAGCCCATGTAAGAGTGATTGATACCCAACTAGAGGTACTGGTTAGGGTTTTCTTTGTGTGCTTACATATATAAGGAGAGAGAGGTGGCTAGGGTTAAGTTTTGAGAGAGTTCATGCCTAGTCTTGAGAGGAGTTAGGGTTCGTAGAGTGAACCTTGTGGCAGATGTGAGAGGCTCTTATGGTTTAGTTTTTTTTGTTATTCTTAGGCATTGTGTATGGCTAGGAAGTGGCTGTAAACATTCCTCTCCAAGTATCAGTGAGATCAAAATTCGCCCAACTATTTTCCTCTTGTGCTCTCTTGTTAAAATCTTGATTTGCCTTGGTTTTTAGTGCTCCTCCATCCCTTCTTGATGTGTAAGTGATGAAGATATCTCCTGGATACCATATCTCATACATCTAGCTTTTGATCTTATGGGTATTTTGGGTTCAACTCATGCTACAATTTAGCTTGCTATGATATCTAAGAGCCCATCTATGATCACTTAGATCATCTAGGACTCACGAGCAAGAGTAGACCAAGATTTCCCATTTTTTGGCTGATTTTGGTGCATCCTTCAATTAAATGGAAAAATGTTTGAAATTTGATAATGATTCTCTCAATTGTTGATTGAAATAGGTTCTTGATATTCTAATAAAGGTGCATACCAAGTTTCAACTCATTTCGATCAATGGATCAAAAGTTCTCTCAGTTTTTAAATTTGAAATCGTGCTGATTTACTATTCCTGTGCTGATTTTTATTACAACAGCGGTGCTGCTGGGGGGATACTATAGTGGTATTACCTATTTTACTGTTGTGATGCTACTGGGGTACTGTAGCACTACAACGGTACTATTGAAGTTACTTTTGTAGTACTACTGGGGTTACTATAGCATGCTGGTAATTTTGCACAGTTTTGTTTAGATGTTTTCTTGTGAGTGATTGGTCTCTGAGCTTTATAACTTCTCATAGTTATTGCAGTGAAGAATTTACAATCATGCTTTGGCCTTTAGAAAAGATTTGAAAATGTCTTATAATATTGTTGACTCCTATTCACCCCTCTCTAGTCGCCATATTTGGTCCTACACAATGCTTAGCTACGATACTTACTCCCACTTTAGGGTTAATTTTCAATACTAGCGACAATGATCATTCTCATCCTAGGTTATGCCTTATGCCCAGAACGTTCCCTTCTCGGGCTACGTTTTCAATGAGGGACCTAGTTGTTAGAGAGTCTATAGCTCTTCTCAACAACATACACAAGGGCAATGGCCATTACAAGTCACTTCCATCAATCACATCAAAAATCTAGAAATCAACCTACAAAGCTACTACGCAGGATTCACACCAAAGTTAAGTAAATTAGTGGGTCAGGTCTGTCCCATGACCAGACTTGTGGTCACACGATTTGTGTGTAGAAAAGATGAACACAAGAATTTGGTCCTTAAATGACTCAAGCAAGACCAACCATAAACCTAGAGCTCATGCAATCCTTGCACAGCTATTTAAGAAAGGAAACATGCAATCCCTGTATGGCCAATCCAAAAAAAACACGTGCAATATTTGCATGCCCAATAAAAAATGGCTTCAAATAAATCTGTTGTGTTATAGATTGTTTTGTTCAGATGGTAGTGTTGCTTTTGTTTTGCAAGGATTGGTGGCGCTTGTGTTTGTTCTTTGATGGTTGTTGGGTTGAGGTGGGTGATGCTGTTCACCCCCTCGGTGGCATGCATTTTACTTTCTATTGTGTGTTGTTGTAGAACTCTGTTTCCTTAATGAACTTGGGGGCTCGCCTCTTGATTAAAAAAAACACAACATTATTAGCGTCCGAACGTACGATAGGGGACTTTCCATCGTATGCTCCAGTGCAACATCTTTACACAATATATGCAACAATTTTAATCATCGTATGCAACAAAATATTTGATAAAAAATCATGATGTTGTACAGGTTGTTACTGATTGTTGCACACATAAAATTAAACATATTGCAACAAAAAATATCGAGGTTGAGGGAGGAGTACTTGGTGTCGAGCACATGGTCTTCAATAATGGTGGCGTGGCATCAATTTAGTTGAGAGTAGTATGTCCTGGCAAAAGTACTACTTATCGTCATGCGGCGAGGAGGCCGATGCCAGTGGGGTAGCAGTTGAACTCCCTGGACCGTAGCATGGTGGCGAGGGTGTCCTTGGCCTCGGCGGCCATGCAAAAAGCCAGGAACACGGATGGGTCCCCATGCGCTAGTGATAGCACGAGCCATGTCCCATGCTCATCCACGCTCGTGTTGATCTTGTACCGCACTGCCCAGATGCTCATCTTCTCCCCTACCACCACTAGTGTGCCCTCCCTCGCCCACGCGAACCTCAGTGCAAGAGGGTAAGAAATGAGTGGCTGTGACTTATGAGAAGATTACCAGTATTAGTATTTAATAGTGGGAGTAGGTGTCTGATGCATCTCATGGGCTCAGACGCCCGACCCATAGCATAAGAGAAAGAGTGTGCATAGTTTTCTAGTTCTCGTCTTAGGCTTCTAATTATTTCAACTCTAGGTCTCTCGTTTAGTGGAAGGCAAAGCTCATGCTATTAGTTCAAAAAAAAACTTCAATGCACATAGCTCACAATTTCACAAGGGAATTGCTTTGACTCTTACATCCGAACCAAACAAACACTTTGGACGTCCGTGGCTTGCTCTCATCCACATGACTATATCCTACTCCACTCCCTTCTCACCCATATGACCACATCCTGCTTTACTCTCACCTCTCCACTATAGCTACCCCCACAGATCACATCACGCTTTTCTCTAGTCTTCTCCTTTCTGCTCTCTCTCTCTCTCTCTATATCTAACTATATATAGCCATGGCCAGATTGGTCTTACCTTTTCCTCTCTCCTCTCTAACACTCATGTTGTACTAAAGTCTTGGGCAAAGGCTTCTCCCCCCTCTAAGGCCACTGCCATTTGTGCTCGAAGGCTCCGTTGGGTTCTTTTCTTTTAATTATTGCTTTTGTTAATTTAGATTGTTGCGGTAATATTTCTAGAAATTCTTATGTAGCTCATCCCATCTGTTGCAATTTGGTGCTTATTTGTTGCGCTTCATTGATCACATTGTTGTGATTCATTGGTTTATTTGTTGCGAACATTTGGTTGTTTTGTTGTGATTTTTATTTGTTGCGAACATTTGGTTGTTGTTTTGTTGTGATTTCATAGTTGACTGTTATTGCGCTAGCTATGTGGGAGAGGTGTACAATAGTCTAAGATCCCCGGTTATCTTAGATTCTCCTTTCCTTTTCAACTAGATAAGCCGTGAAAAAATATTGCAAACACTATTGTTGATTGTTGTATCTATATTTTTAGAATGTTGCAACAATATAACCTTTTAAATTAGATTCAATCGTTTTATGATTTTTATACTACTTTTCAAACATATCAAGGTCTTATAATGTGTAAGATGTCCATTACTACTTAAATGTTATTGAATCGGTTGATAAAATGTGAATTTTTAAATATTTTTGATGTTGCCACTTATACTTTGTAATGTTACACATATACATAAAAAAATTGTTACAGATATTGTATGTAATTATTACGCCGATTTAATATATATACCGTATGATGAAAATGCTCTCAAAGTATATCCGGAAGCTAGCAAAAACCATTTCACAAATAGGTTGCATAGTGCAGAAAGCGTCCAATAAAAAAAATGTTCGTGTTTCGTTCACATAACCATGCAGTAACTCAGTGAGTCAAAGCAATCTCTGTGCTACATGACTACGGGCCTGTTCTTTTTGGCTGCGGCTTATTGCTTTTAGCTGCGGCTTATGACTTTTGGGCTGTTTATCCGAAAGATTACAGAGAAACAGAAACTCATGTGCGATTTTTGACGATATAAATGAAGTCAGTAAAGTATGTACTATAATTAACTAGTAGACTCTATCTTGAAAAAATACTCCGTTTAAAGAGCTAGTTACTGTAGAAAAGCCGAAAAGCAGCTTTTAAAAGCTGAATCCTTGCAGAAATCTAGTCATAGCGCTTCCCATTCTTCCAAACAACAGGTTTTACCCAACAGACAGCAGCAGATGAGTAGCCAAGGGAACAAGCAAAATTCAAGGCACTTCCACTCCACATCAGAATTAATAAAACTCATAGGACAACCTCAACTAAAATGGAAACGTCAGAAAAGAACTCCGTAGACAACACTTACGGTAAAATCCACGAATGTCTCGCAGCACCAGCCTGCTGCCCACCCCACACAAACGGAGCCACATGTATGCTCATATATGGAAGCCAATCTCAAAGGATCAGTAGTACTAGCATTTGACCTTTGGCAAACTACATATTAAATATAGATGATATATATGGAAAGTACAGAAACAAAACAAACAACATCAACACAGCTTTTACAAGAGCAGCACTCACTACAACAACAATGCAAACACCAACACTAACAAACACGCATTACAGTGCTCAAGAAGCAAACTATAACAAGTGTTGCAAAGGTCGACAAGCAAACCAGGGAAGAAGCTATCTCCACAATCACGCATGCACCGTTTGCATGTCTGTCAAACATTGGCATCCCCGGTGGTGGCCGTCGCCGGTGTCGGGCCGGCAGTCCCCTTGTCTCCTTCGTCAGGCAGCTCCGTCCTCTGCATCCGCTCCCCCAAGGTCTCCATCCCCATGTACGAGAGGAGCAACCAGACGTAGGAGAGGTACTCCCCGCCATTGCCCAGGCTCTTGGCGTGCAGGTAGCCTCTGCACCTGCCGGCAGAGAAGCAGAGCATCTCCACCCACACGCCCTCGATCACCCTCCACTTCTTCTCCTCACCTAAACCCATCAGCTTTTCGGCGATTTGCCAAGCATCGCGAACGAAGACTGAATCTTTTCTAACCTTCACCTTCTCGATTATCTTCTGCACGAGCTCTCCCTCGTCCGGTTGCGGGTTCTCCATGGGCATCAAGCGCTTGAGTTCGCCATAGGCAACTCTGAACAGACTGCTCCTGGCGCCGGCCATCAGCATCTCGGGGTTGACGAACAGCAGGTACGCCATGTAGTTTGACATCTCCCTGCAGCGACGGGCGGTTTCGTTTTTAGGAGGCGCGCCGGACCTGTCGTAGAAGCAGAAGTCCGTGGCGAGGTGCCAGAGGAGGACGCTCTCGTCGAACGGCCTCGTCAGGCTCCACTCCATGTCCTTGCTGCATTGTTCGCGCCGGAGGGTCCACTGGCCCCGGAAGTCGTCGAACGCTCTGTAACTGGTGATGTCCTTCATGCATTGTTCCCACCCTTCTTTGATATGGCCATGGACGAGCTTGGTGATGTCGCCGGACGACTTGCACGGCTCCATGCACCAGAGTTGGTCGATGTAGTCCTTGCAAACTAGCAAGGTTGTGAGCTTCCTGAGCTTCTTGTGCTTCTTGTTGCGGACAAAGTAACCTATCAGGTTATACTGGGCAACTTGGTCAGGCCATGATCGCCTCAAGTTCCATGCAAAATATTCAATAGACGGCTTTACTTCTAGTGCAATGTACTCCAGAGCAACAGTACAACACAATAAGGTATACGTAACCTTGACATCAGTGTCGTTATAAGCTTCTCTGTGGCTCTTGTGAAAGAGCCCGATGGCTGCAAATGTTAGGTATATAATCACCGACCGTAAAAACACACCGCAGCAACTTTTCCAAGTCCAGTCGCGGTACATCTTTAAACCTTTGTACACTTCTTCCTTGGTGTAGAATCGATCGAACGTTTTAGAGAGCCCGGATTTTAACAGACGATGCGCTTCGTCTCGCTCATGCACCATATATTTTAGGTTGTTAAGCCGAACAGAATATGGATATGCTAGGTCTACGAACAGTTCATAGGGCTCGCCAACATTCACTTCATCGTCAGGTGGTACATGCTTGTCGTCGGCCTGAATGTACTCCGTTGCATCATGTATGTATTCGTCAAGTGAATTGATGCCGCTAGTTTTGTTTGAACTGGAAGTCTTGACGAGGCTATTGATGCTAGCACTCTTGAGAGCCCAAGGCTTCTCGAAGCATTTCAGAATCCCTGGGACGAAGAACAAAATTGCTGCTTGCAACAATCTCTTGTCCCCTGACCATGACTTGCGAAACACGTAGATGGCTACCGTGACCTGATATGTTGCACCATGCGAGTAAGTATATATGTATACACAGCATATAGATCGAGCCCGCTTTTTTTCGAAAAAAAAAACAAACAAAAGAATTTCTACAGCTTACTGAATGCAAATGGTCCTTTAGCGGTGAAAATTTTAAGAAATTATATCCCACGGCATATATGGTGATTTCGATACAAGTAGTGCCTCCTTTACATTTTGCTTGTCATTTGAGAGACATCGATATGCACGGTCTGCAGCACTTATATTTAACTATTACCTTTTCAAATTATTTGTTAGTGACAAGTATATAAAAACATAATGGTTTGTAATTACTTTTGATAATAAAACTCCTGTTATCATTTCTATATGATAAATCTAACTGCTTTTATGTTTGTTTGTGGTTAAAGTTTTAAATTTTTGACCAGACATGTTCTAAAACAAAATCTATTTTAGAACAAAGGAATATATGTTAACCCTAGAATTCTCCAATATATTGGTTCTCACACTACCCTAGAATTCCCCAATATATTGGTTCTCACACTAACCTGAGACACCGCGGTTAGGACATGCCGCCTCCACAGCTCATTGTCTTCGATGTTGTAGGCGGTTATGCCATCCTGTCCACCAAGGTGCAACAAGAGGACAGGCGCCCACAACGCCTCCAAACTAGCGCTGCTGCGGTGTGTGGAGATCCATTCCTGCTTCTTGTGGCGGTTGAAGAGGGTGGCGAGGGCGTATATGGCTATAGCGTCGCTGCCTAGGTAGGCGAGCCAGGTTAAGAACTTGAACCAGAGTGGGGTACGACGCTTACGGAAGGCAGCAACGATGAACAGAAAGTACTGGAGGAAGAGGCTGCCCAGCGCGAGGACGCGCAGCTGCCACTCGTCCCACCATTGCACTGCCTCTGAGAAACCCATTCTAGGTCAACTCTCTCTCAACTCCGGGGAACGAAGCTCTGTTAGAGATATAGATAGTATGATATATTCAGTTGTAACTATCTTTGACAAGGTACAAACCGTGATTGACTTGGCTGGTTAGTTAGGAAGTTTATCTCATGTTTGTTGTAATCTATTCTTAGCTGATAAGCCAAGCCAGTCATGGTTACGTATACCTATTTATGTAATCACCACGTGAGGGGTTATTTCTCATCAATCAACACGCAACGACGTCACCGAGCGTCTTCCACGCATACTGCTCCTCTGATTTATCTTTTATGGTATCAGAGCCGCAAAAGAACTAAGTTGTAATGTCAACTAGTTTGTCTTCTTCCTCCAATCCACTATCTGGCGTCGTTGTCTCGAAGAAACTCACGAGGCACAACTTTGCGCTGTGGGCAGCGCAAGCACTCACCGCAATCCGCGGTGCCCGGCTGGAGGGGTACATCACCGGCCAAAGTGTCGCCCCCAACACCGAGATCACATCGACGATCAACAACAAGGAGGTCAAGGTTTCAAACCCTGCGTATGAAGAATGGTTTGCTACGGACCAACAGGTCCTGGGGTTCCTCTTCGGCTCCCTGTCCCGCGACGTCTTCTCGCAGGTGGCCACCGCAAGGACGGCGGCCCAGGCATGGAAAGCGATATAGGACATGTTCGCTTCCCAAACGCGTGCACGTGCAATCAACGTGCGCCTTGCTCTAACGATGGCACAGAAGGGGACCATGAGCGTCTCCGAGTACTTCGGGAAGATGAGATCCCTTGGAGATGAGATGGCGGCAGCAGGAAAACCGCTAGATGATGAAGAATTGGTTGCATATATCCTCAATGGCTTAGACATTGAATTTAATCCATTGGTGTCAGCACTTGTAACCAGGATTGAACCCATTAATGTTGCCGAATTATATTCTCAATTATTGAGCTTTGAAACCAGGATTGAACTCTAACAAGGCGGTGACCCCTCATCTGTTAACTCCGCAGGACGAGGCGGACGTGGAGGAGCACGTGGCTCTGGCCGCGGTCGTGGAAATCGCGGCCGTGGTGCTGGTCGTGGGCGTGGCAGCCCACAACAGTGGCCCTACACAGTGGCGGAGAGAGGGGGGCTGGGCGGGGCCTGGCACCCCCCCAACCTGAGCCGGTTCCCTTGTGAACAAGCAGCTAGCTAGCCCTATCGTGCGGTGATAAATAACTAAGGAGCAGCGCCTTGACTACAAGCTGATATATTATCTATATCCACATGACAGTCACACAGACAAAGATGCTTGTTTGACTGGGACGGATGCATAGTGATTGTTGCGGAACCAGCAACGGCGGCAGTTGAGACTGGCCCTAGCGCAACAGCAAGGGCAATTTGTTTATGTAATTGGTACTGGCCCTCTTTTTTGAGTTTTTTAGGGTTGTTTTTGACTTTAGTTTCTCTAGAAGTTAAAATAAATAGAATAATTTTATTAAGCGGCTTTTGGAAGTTACTTCTCCAAATAATTTCCTAAGCCCACCAACACATGCGTCATCCGTGTCAGTATTTTCATCGTCCGCTACATTCTTGAAAAAACGTAGCAAAAAACTATTAGCTGTAACCCAAAAGAAAGGAGCCACTACCATGCACACACACCACTATAATGTGCTACTGTTGATTGGTTCATTGGTTCCACTCTACTTGTTGTCCATATTGCCCCCCTATATCTAATTCCTGGCTTCGCCCCTGGCCCTACACCAACAACCAAAGCGCTCCTACCCCAACAACCAGCAGCGCGGATCCAACGCCGACTCCGTTGACACACGCCCTCTCTGTCAAGTGTGTTTCAAAAAGGGGCATATCGCTCTTGATTGTTGGCACAGATTTGATGAGAACTACGTCCCAGATTCAAAGCTCGTAGCTACAGCGGCGCACTCCTACAGCGTCAACACAAATTGGTATACAGACATGGGTGCCACTGATCACATCACTAGAGAATTGGAGAAGCTGGCAATTCAGGATAAATACAACAGGAATGATCAAATCCACACCGCAAGTGGTGCAGGTATGAATATTAATCATATTGGTTAATCTACTATTCATACTCCCAGTCGTAATCTTTACCCTTGTTAAAAATTAAGCCATTGATTTCTTTACTTTATTTCCTGCATATATTGTTGTATCAAACTGGTTACAAGTCTCTCAATATATATGCTAATAACTCCTTCTAACACACGTATTAGGACTTCAAGTTGGACACCACTTCAACTCGAATTACACACGTAGACGAACTCAACTACGACTAGGACTCTAAGTCAAGATTAATTTTAACAATCTCCCCCTTAATCTTGACTTTCTAAATTCTTTCCACCTTACTTGAGTTTGGACGGTTACACATCTTCTCAACGTTCCTGACTCAATTGATCATCAGAGCACTTCATCATCGCTGAGCACTTCAGCAACAAACGCTTTCTTCATCTTCGGCTTTTGGCATTCTGAAGCAAAGTGTCTATAATCATTACAGTTATAACACCTCACTTTTGCCTTATCAAACCTCCAATTTTTACGGCCTTGGCCATCACCCCTGGAAGTGTTCTTGCCTTCACGCTTCGATGATTGGATCTCCCACTCAGCGCGAGTCAACAAGAGCTGTCCTTTACCTTTGTTACTATTATCGTGGATGTGTTCCTCATACACCTTAAGACGACCGATGACCCCCTTCATGGTCATTGTCTTTAGGTCTCCAAATTGTTCTATGACTGAAGCAATCGGGAGAAACTGTGAGGGAATAGCACGAAGGAATTTCTTTACCATGTATAACTCTTTTACCTTCTAGCTAAGGGCCCGTATCTTGTTGACGATGACCGTCAACCGGACGGTGAAGTCATTGATCGACTCCGTTTCCTTCATACGTAGCACCTCGAACTCGGTCTTGAGAGTTTATACCTTTGCCAAGATGCATCGCCTTCAACATCTCCCACGCGGCTTTGGCTGTTTTCTTTTCGGCCAGTAGGAAGAGCGTCTCCTCTGGGATGCCCTGATAGATGGCCGCCAATGCCATCTGATCTTTGCGCACACGACGTTGCCGTTCTCGATCGCATCCCACACTTCTTGAGCCTTCATGTACACCTTCATCTTGATTGCCCATGCTGCATAATTGCTCGTCGTGAGCATCGGATAATACAACGAGATAGCGGAACTCTCCTTCACCATCATACCGGACAATGTCTTGTCATCGGTGACACCACTTCCTGGAGTACGCGACATGATCTTGAGCACGAATCAAGAATTTGGGCTACTTTGAAGTCTCTTGGACCGAGAGAAACGGAGAAAAAACTGTTGTTTTTCTTTTTCTCTTTTTTTTTGAATTTTTGCTCTCTTGCTCTTGCTGCTACTCTGCGTTTGGGTGCCTATCTCTGATGCTGCATTGTTCTTTTATTTGGGCTATTATCAGCTCTGACTCGTGCTCGGTTTTCTTTTACTTGGGGACGAGTTCGACTCAGAGTCTTGTTGGGTATCCGTCTCGGGTCCCTCTCCTTCCGAGTGAGACCGCACTAAGAACTCCACGGGTGCCGCTTCTTTCTTTGCGTTAGACCAGCTCAGATTCCCTGCGGCCCAAATAAGGACCCCGACCGTTGAACGCCATGCCGCTCCTCCACGCGGCCAACCTCGGCATCCTCCTCGCCGGCGCCGCCGTCACGCACCTCACCTTCTTCCCCCGCCGCCACAGCTCCATGCCTTCGCCTCCTACCGTGCCTTGCAGCAGCCGCCCTCCTCGTCCTCGCGGGCCCTCACCTCGGGGGACGTCGCCTGCGAGCAGGGGACAAAACCCGCAATCTGCACGGCAGAGGCGACCGGATCTGGCCGGATCTAGGTGGATCTACGCAATGGCAACTTCTGCGGCCGCGGTCTCTGACTTCTCCTTGTTGTCATCGGCGTCTGCAGCTGTGGCTTGTACCGGGCAGCCCCATGGAGAAGAGCCTCTACGCCAGTCAAGAGCCAGCCCGTGCGCAAGAACGCCGCCCAGATCGTGCCGGCAGCCGCAAAGGCTTTCTCGGTTTGTCCACGCTCCGCGATGCCGCCGATGGTTGCTATGGTCAGGGAGAAGGCACTAGCGCCAGAGACGGCGAGGCAGCGGTGGCAGAGAGCAACAGTGACCGCCCGAGGCTGGCAGCGGCGCGCAACGGTGGCCGCCCCCGGGAGCGGAGAACTTCCCGGGGGCAGTAGCAGAAGAAATCAAAGGTTGACTCTGATACCACTTGTTAAAAATTAAGCTCTTGATTTCTTTACTTTATTTCTCGCATATATTGCTATATCAAACTGGTTACAAGCCTCTCAATATATATGCTAATAACTCCTACTAGCACACGTATTAGGACTTCAAGTTGGACACCACTTCAACTCGAATTACACACGTAGACGAACTCAACTGCGACTAGACTTTAAGTCAAGATTAATTTTAACAACTTTAAAAATGTTCTTCATGTTCCACAAACCGCAAAAACTCTTGTGTCAGTTCATCGCCTTGCTAAGGATAACATTGTCTTTTTAGAATTTCACCCCAACTTCTTTTTATCAAGGATCAGGACACGAGGCACACTCTTCTTAAGGGACTATGCAAAAAGGGACTATATCCGCTTTCGTCTGCGCCACCCATAAAACAAGTCCTTGGAGCTAATAAACCATCCTTTGATAGATTGCATAGTCGCTTAGGGCATCCTGCTGCGCCCATCACTCAAAAAGTGATTAGAGATCATAGTCCTCCATGTCTAGATTTGTTCAATAAATATGCTGTTTGTGACGCCTGTCAGCAGGGAAAAAGTCATCTGCTACCATATCCTAAGTTCACAAGTGTGTCAAGTCATCCTTTAAAGCTTGTGTTCTCTGATGTTTGGGGTCCTGCACCTGATTCTGTTGGAAGATACAAGTATTATATCATTTTTATTGATGATTTTAGTAAATTTACCTGGATTTATTTTATTTCATAAGTTGGAAGCCATCGACCATCACACATGATCGTAGGGCGGGAGCAGTCGACCATCACTGGTGGTCATAAGTTGGCAACGGTCAAAGATCGATCATGGTCCTAAATTGGGAGCCTTCAAAAATGGCTCATGGTCGTACATCAGAAGCCGACGACCATTGTTCGTGGTCATAAGTCAGAAGTCATCGAGGATACCTCATGGTCGTAAGTTGGAACACAACGACCAGCGCTTGTGGTCATAAGTTGGAAAACATCGACCATACCTCGTGGTCATAAGTTGAAGCACATCGACCAGTGCTCATGGTCATAAATTAGAAGCCGTCGATCACATCTCGTGGTCGTAAGTTAGAAGTCGTCGACCATCGCACATGATCATAGGTCAGGAGCGATCGACCATCACTGGTGGTTGTATGTTGGCAGGCCTCCAGTGCGCTTGTGCCCTATTGCCCGACTATCGGTGCCAGCCTACTCGGCCCCAACTTTGACCACGACCCTTCGACGTTGACCACGGCCCCCTTTGACCATGGCCCCCTTCGACCACAGCCCCAACTTTGACCACATCGTTGACTTCGACCATGGCCCCGACTTCAACCACTGCTCCCTTCAACTTCAACCACTGCCCCCTTCGACTTTGACCACTGCCCCCTTCAACCACTATCCCCTTCGACCATGACCCTTCGATGTCGACCATTTCCCCCTTTGACTACGGCCCCCTTCGACCATGGATCTTCGACTTCGACCAGCGCTCGTGGTCGTAAGTCAGAACACATCGACCAGCGCTCATGGTTGTAAATCAAAAGCCATTGATCACACCTCGTGGTTAAAAGCATGTTATATTCTATGGAGAGTATGAGACCTTGTGGGTCTTGCCGTCGACCTTGTGGCTTCCTTCAACTTCGACTACTACCCCCCTCAACTACTGTCCCCTTCGACCATGGCCCTTCGACGACCACGGCCCTTCGACGCTGACCACTCCCCCCTTCAACCACAGCTTTGACTTCGACCAATGATCTTCGATTTTGACCACGAATCTTCGACTTCGACCACTGCCCCCTTCAACCACTGTCCCCTTCGACCATGGTTCTTCGACGTCGACTACTTCCCCCTTCGACCACGGCCCCCTTCGACCAAAGATCCTCGAATTCAACCACGGTTCTTCGACTTCGACCATGGCCACCTTCGACCATGGCCCTTTGATGACCACGGCCCTTCGACGTCGACCACTTCCCCCTTCGACCACCGCCCCCTTCGACCATGGCCCTTCGACGTCGACCACTTCCCCTTTCGACCATGGCCCCCTTAACCACGGTTTTGACTTCAACTATGGATCTTCGACTTCGACCACTGCCCCCTTCGACCATTGTCCACTTCGACCACAACACTTCGATGACCACGGCCCTTCAACGTCGACCACTTCCCCCTTTAACCACCGTCCCCTTCAACCACTGTCCTCTTCGACCATGGCCCTTCGATGTCAACCCTTGTTCCCTTCGACCACGACCCTTCGACATCGACCACTGCTTCAACTTCGACCACTGTCCCCTTCGATGACCATAGTCCTTTGACGTCGACCACTTCCCCATTCGACCACCGCCCCTTCAACCACGGCATCGACTTTGACCATGGATCATCGACTTCAGCCATGGCCCCTCAACCACGGCCCCCTTTGACCACAGCCCCGATGTCGACCATGCCCCCTTCGACCACAGCCCCGACGTCGATCCCGGCCCTTCGACTTTGACTGCAGACCAACTTCGTCCACGGCCCTTCGACTTCGACCATTGCCCCTTCGAGCACTGTCCCCTTCAACCATGGCTTGGACTTTAACCACGACCCTTCAACTTCAACCACGGCTCTTCGACTTTGACTGACTTCGTCCACGGTCCTTCAACTTCGACCATTGTCCCCTTCGACCACTGTCCCCTTTGACCATGGTTTGGACTTCGACCACGACCCTTCGACCTCGACCATGGCTTGACATCCACCACAACCCTTTGACTTTGACCACTACCACCTTCGACCACTGTCCCCTTCGACCACAGATTGGACTTCGACCACGGATTGACTTCGATCATGACCCTTCAACTTCAACCACGGCCTGACTTCGACCACACCTCTTTGACTTCGACCACCGCCCCTTCGATCATGGCTTTGACTTTGCCCACGGATCTTTGACTTTAGTCATGGCCCCTTCAACCACACTTTCAATTTTGACCACAGCCCCTCGATTTCGGCCATGGCCCCTCGACCATTGCCCCATTCGACCATGGCCCCTCGACCACAGCCCTATTCGACCATGGCATCGACTTCGACGACCATCTTGGGAAACCAAAATTGCCAAACAGTGCAACGAGCTCCGTGCAAAGAGTAGGAGGAGGTAGAGAGGCTCACCGGGCGAGTGACCATTGGGCAGCGGCGGCGGGGGAGAGCCACGTGGGCGGGCGTAGTAAGAGGAAGCCGTCACCGCCATCATCGAGTGCCGTTCTCTTTGATCCACCGGCCACTGTTGCCGAGCGTCATTCTCTCCGATCCACTGACCGCTATCGCCGAGCATCGTACAACTGGTTGGAGGGGCGATGGGAGATGGAATTAGTGGCGGTGCCCTAGGGAAAGTTAGGGGACTGCGACTAGACGCTATCGCGCAGGGAAAGAATTGGTGGCGATGTAGGAGGAGGCACGATTTCTACTGCGTGCTCCTCCCGGGAGAGGCGATGTAATCTCCTGGAGCTGCACAAACCAAATAGTAGTTATATATTCTTATTCTTCCTCAAGCGGCATCGGATCAAAATTTGTTTTGTTGTCTCGGTGACTCGCGTCCCGGCGAGTTGCTTCTCTCAAAGAAATCGGCTAGTCTCAGATCACCGCTCTCGTCGAGACGTGGCTTGCGCTCGTGTTCCCACACGCCGAGATCGAAACGGAGAAGCAGCAGACCATGTCAAGAAGAATTCAGTCAGATCGATTTTTCTCGCGGAATCCCGAGGAGCCGCACGTCGCAGAGGAAGCCGTCCGGACGGCAAACAGCAGCGTGGCCTTCAGGATTGCTTCTGTGCTCCTCGATGCCCATCTGCTCCTCGCCAAGGATGGTTTGACGCCAGCTCTTTCATCGGCTGTTCCTTGATGGCCTCTCGTTGCCATGGAAGCATCACTACCGGGCTCAGCAGCTTTGCCGAGTGCCGGTGGCACTCGGCAAAGCACGAGAAACACTCGGCAAAGGCTTTGCCGAGTGCCACCCACGGCATATCTCACACGACAAAGTTTCTAACGGCAAAGAGCTCTTTGCCGAGAGCTTTTCATCGAGCACTCGGCAAAGGCTCTGCCGAGTGCCGAAACGACCCTCGGCAAAAAAGGGTCAGTGGACGGTGAGAACACGGTGACGGCGTTTTTTGCCGAGTGCTAGGACGGAATGGCACTCGGCAAATCCTTCCAGTTTGCCGAGTGTCGTGGTAATGACACTCGGCAAAATCTTAAGCTTTGCCGAGTGTCATGGTAAAGACACTCGGCAAAGACTAAAAGTTTACCGAGTGTTATTGCCATGACACTCGGCAAAGCCAAAACACTCGGCAAAGTATGTTCCCAGAATGCACAGAAATGTTATTTTGCCGAGTGTTTTTACTATGACACTCGGCAAAGCCTCCCTTTGCCGAGTGTAACACACGGCAAAATGGCCAAAAACTGCCTATTTTAATTGTTTATTGCACCCCACTCAAACAAGTCACAATATATCACAGATATATCAACAATATATCACATATAGTCCACAAGTAATCACCACAAGTGCCATTCACAACCATTCACCAAGTGAACCAAGTGCAACCACAATATATCACATATAATCCAAGTGCATCACCAAGTGCAACCACAAGTGAACCAAGTAATCCAAGTGCAACCACAAGTGAACCACAAATGCAAATCCAAGTATCTCCAAGTACTATTCACAATAAGCATCACAACCACAAGTATCATTCACCAAGCTGGCCACCTCGACTGATGTGGTGGGTCATGAGGCACATCATTCGAAGCCGCCGATTGATTCTGCACAAAGGAGAAGAGATTCCATGTGTGAGACAAGATTTAAGGTAGGAACATACAAACTTAAACATTCATACTCCACTAGCTCAGGTGAAAGGAACTTGATGCTGACTTGGAAGTTAGGCCGCAATGCACAAGAGATATGGACTTAAGGTTTTTGTAGTGTGTTCTAACTTGCCCTCAACACAAAAGAGTTTTGCAACTTAGAGACAATCCTATCAACTTGCCTATAGCTAATCTAAGAAGGTAGAGCTCATACAAGCAAAGCACAAGCGAAAGCAATAAACATGGTAAGTAAAGAGATCAAGGTAGAGAAGGCAAACTCACGGGAGTAGTTGCAGGAGGAGGTGGAGGAGGAATAGCTCCGGTGGCGAGGTTGACCCATCCTCTCGCCAAGACTTTGCATCCATCAAACATCTGCTCCATCCTCCGCCGCTCGGCCTCATTCCTCTCGCCGATCGGCCTCCATCCTCGCCGCCATCTCCTCCCGTAGCCTCTTCTCTTCTTCCACTGGGCCTACAATATTTCACCCCAATGTTACAATGCAAAGCAAAGGTATGTAAAAATTAATGAGCATTTAATAAAACAGAAATAACTCGGAGTGCCTCCATCCGGATCGTGCGGTGTCCGGCCGTGGGCGTATGGCCGGGCTTGAGCTCGTGCTCCTTGCTCGAATCTGGGAGAGAGTGGGAGTAGTGGCCGTGTCGAGTGTGTTGTCGCCAATCCAGTACCGCCCATGCTTCTTGCCTCCTCCCACCCTCATGACGACTTCTCCATCAAGGTCCTGGGTGCTCGGATCGTACTCTGGCCCATGGACCGCCCTTGCCATCGATGTGTACTCACTGAGGCGGCTGTGGACGGTCGCATTGCTGTACACCGAGGGCGGGTCCTCCGGTTGTAGTCGACGCCGGACGTCGCCTTGCCCTTGTGGGCCAAAGCCCATGCCTTGAATCGCGAGCAAGGCTGGCCACCATGTGACGACGATCGCGAAAAAAACAGCAAGATGATTAGAAATTATGCGAATTGAGCGTTATAATAAAGAAATGAATTCGCGTACCCATGTAGCGCGAATTGCCGAGGCTACGGTTGCCTTGATGGTGTGGTGCACTGGCATCATCAAACGCCGCTCCGGCAAGCGCCAGCGTCTCCTCCTACTCGGCGGCGCACCACTTGTCCACCATCATGCCCGCTCAAAGATCGAGATCTCGGGCGCACCACCACGGAGGCACCTACACGTCATCAAGTATATGACATATAAGAAGATCAAATTAAGCGCATTTAATCTCGAAAAATCAGTATTAATGTTCTATATTTACCGCATGTATTCTTCCCGGTCACCTCATGTTTCTTGCTTGAGTTTTGTTGAGCTTCACTCCAAGGTAGGTAGCGTTGTATGTTACGATGGCTCGGGCGCGCCTCGTAATGCATGTCCTTCACGAGTTTATAACAGGCTTTGTGAGCCACACTAGCCGCCTTGGCCTCATATCCCTCCTGGCATCTCAAGAAATCCTGCATATAGACGCGATGTATCCAGTCATTATTTCAAGAATGTCCAATGAATGCGATGTATTGAGCAATATAGTGCGAGGAAGACTTACCCACAGCTCGGCCGTCACCCGCTCCGCCTTGTTGGCGAATACCCTGCCATCCCGATCTCGTAAATCGGGGAAGGCGACGTAGTGGTCCCACGTGTAGGCCGGCTCCGCCTCCGCCAAACGCAACCGGGCCAGGGAAGTGTAGCTCGCACAAAGACCCAGGATGCCATTGACATGGCGTTTGTGATCACCGCAGCCACAAGCGCCCAACCCCGCCCAAGTGATTAAGATAAATTATTAGTTTCTATTGTGATTTTCAACATATCAAATGAAAAAGTAGTGATAACATCTAAAGTTACTTACCTAGCCCCAGTGGGTCGAATCGTGGCGTCTCTCACGAGGTATCGGTCACCTCGGGAGGGTCGAGGACCTCGCAACCGCACACCCGACGAACTGCAGGAAGCGGAACCCCCGCCTCCTCCTCCTCCCCGCTCCTCCTCCTCCGCTCCTGCTCCTGCTCCTCCTCCCTCTCCCGCTCCTCCTCCCGCTCTCGCTCCTCCTCCCGCTCCTCCTCCCGCTCTCGCTCCTCCTCCCGCTCCTCCTCCCGCTCCCTCTCAAGAGTGCTCCTGCGCCTCCCGATCCCGCTGCTCCTCCTACTCCTCGCTCCCGATCGCTCAGTGCATCGGGCCGTCTTTGGTAAAGCGACCTTACGTTCCTCATACCGCCCACCATCTTTGTTCAATCACCTGCAATTAAAAAGAGTAAACCAATAAGCACATAAACTGTCAACATAGCATCGAAGGCGTCTCGACTCACGCTAAACTGGGACTTCAAGGCCATTACGCGTCCAATGCCATCCAGTTGAGAAACCTTCGTTTGGCCGTGAAGGGGTTTTTGTGCCGCAGACAACATGTCGTAATACGCCTTTGCGGTTGCCTCTGGCTCCTCCTCCCTACGTCCTTCAGCGAAGTGTGCTTCATGATAGTCATTTAACATGTCTCCTACCCCGCCATCAGCATCATAATCCTCGACGCGTGGTCTCACGACCTCCTCTCTCATACGATCGGATTCACCATGGTAGATCCACCGGGTATAGTCTGCCGTAAATCCAAACTTGCAAAGATGTTTACCCATGACCTCCTTTGTTTGTCGACGCGTGTTTGCACATCTGCAGCAGGGACACCAAGTGGCACGCGCTCCTTTAACCTTGGCAAATGCTAGTTCCAAGAAAGCATCGGTCTTCTCAATCCATTCATCGGACAACGAACCCTGACTTGAGCGGCCCGTGTACATCCACTCACGGTCATCCATCCTCTAACATATCGGGAGTAATATAAGAATCAAATGCATCTACACGATCTTTCTCCTATCTAATAGGTGAAGATAGGTCCTAATCTCACTGAGGATGCGTAGATGAGGTTAGTTTCATGCTCTACTCCTATCCGAGACACAATTTGGAAGACACCTCATTGTTCTCCAAATACACGCCCCGGCAGGAGATTGTGTATCCGGAGAACAACAGGGAGATGATGCCGAAACTCTATCATGGATCGGAGTAGACCATGGAAACTAACCCCATCTACGCATCCTCGGGCTGTCCAAAAAACGTGGACAATTCGAAACAGATACGGTTATAGATATGCAAAGATCTGCATATTTCCAACCGTATCTCTTTCGAACGGGAGACGCCTAACTAGGTTACGTAATCTATGAACATGAATAAATAGCTGAACTGTAAACCGAGCAAGGAAAAGGGTAACTCACAGCACGTAGATTGTCTACGTGGGAAGACAAGCTGTCGGAGCCGAGGGAGACGTCCACGGCTCCAACCCGAGAAGCAGAGGTACACCGCGCAGTCGGGAGCCCAGGAACCGCCCTCAGCCAAGGCGGCGGCGGTGGACAGTGCAATAGCCTCTCCTGCAAAAAAGGAACACAATAGTGTCAATTGAAAATTTCGGCAGCACCTCCCCTGCACGGTGAGGTTTCCAAAACCTGCAACAAACAAATAGCACGATGGCCGACAACCACACCAACGGCACGATGGCCGACAACCACATATACGGCCGAAACACATATACGGCTGAAACACATATACAAACCAACCTGCAGGAGCCGTCGGCGCGGCGGCGGCGCGGGGCCGGGCGTCAGCGGTGGCGGGCGGCGCGGCGGGGAGGCGCGGCGCGGCGGCCGCGGGTGGGGGCGTCGAGGCGTCGGGCGGCGCGGCGGCGGCGGCCGTGGGGCAGGGCGCGCTGGGAGGCGGCGGCGGGCGGGCGGCGGGGAGGCGAAGCGGGAGGCGCGGCGCGGCGGCGCGGGGCCGGGCGTCTGGCGGTGGCGGCGGCGCGGCGCCATGGGCGGCGGGCGCCGCGATCAAGCGTGGCCGGGCGGCGGCGGCGCGTGCGGCGCGGCGCGGCGTGGCAGCGCGCGGCGGCGGGCGGGCGTGTTTGTTGCGTGTGTGAGCGCGGCCGCGGGGAAACATTTTGTTCGTGTTGTTTGCTGAGTGCCCCCGATCTGGCACTCGGCAAAGCCCTCCTCCTTTGCCGAGTGTCGCCCACAAGGCACTCGGCAAAGATTTTTTTTTAATAAAACTTCCTTTCCTCTCTTTCTTTTCCATAACGTGTTTTACAAATTTGTTCGAATGTACCTTGAAAATGCCTTGTCAAATTCACTCAACAATGCATATTCGATGCTTCTACGAATATTAGACCATTATTTCATGCAGTTATAGCTCAAATTCAATTTATATCAATTAAAATTCTATAATTGCAGTTTAAAAATTAAAATTATCAAACGGATCCGAAAAATTACCAAAATTTCACATGAAACAATCTCTGTTGTCTATTGCCTATACAAAAAGTTTTGTAGTCAAATCACAATTCGACCATCACTTTGACTCCAAATCTTACCGGATCCTTCTCAACTCTATGCTTCTTCTTCAGAAATGTTTCGGTTTGTAAGCATCGTACGTGACAACTTATGCGAAATCTTCTCAATTTTTTACCACAGTCTCCACGTATGATATCATGACATCTTGACAAATCTCATGATTTTCAGACTTCGTTTGCTGTTTTTAAAATTTAAAAACCATTCGGCCACACGTTCGTGGTCGTGTTTCCTGAACAAGATGTTCGAAATTCCTTTTCATTTCACAGGTAAGGCCTCAAACCGGGCTGAATAACATGAATATCATTTTTCTACTCATTTTTTCCTATTATTTGAATCACTTGCAGTTCAAATTTGACTTGATTCAAAAAATTGCTTGAAATGCAATTAATTAATTAAATATAGCAAACAAATACAAAAATATACCAAATTTTAACATAGAGTACCATATGTTGTATGTGGAGAGTAGAAAAAGTTTGAAGGGTAGGAAAGGAAAATGTTTTATTTCTTTGCCGAGTGCCGCAACAAAAACACTCGGCAAAGAGCTCTTTGCCGAGTGTCAGCTCCAGACACTCGGCAAAGTTCTAACGGCGGTGGCTGACCTCTAACGGACGGCGGTTGGTGCCGAGTGTTTTCTTGGCAGCACTCGGCAAAGAGCGTCTTTTGCCGAGTGTCTAATCTGCAGCACTCGGCAAAAAGATTTTTTGCCGAGTGTTTTATTTTCGCCGAGTGTCCCCGTGGAGGCACTCGGCAAAGTGGTTGTTTACTGAGTGCCCGATAGATTGCACTTGGTAAAACTCCAGACACTCGGCATATAGCAGCTTTCCGGTAGTGATGTACGCATGCATGGTTTCGCTGCAAGCATGTGCTCTGCTCGCCCCTCATCGTCAACCATTAGCTGCCTCGCCTGCCGTCTATGCTGCGCCCGTATACGCCGCGAGCCAACGACAACATTGTCATCACCCATAAAGCTGCCATGTTGGCCGCGTCGTCCACGGTCGAAGTCGTCTTCATCCGCCGCCAAGTCCGCCGGACCGCGCATTCGCCGCTGGAGATGCTGCCGAAGACACCGCATACATTGCCAAGTCCCTGTTCAAGTCGAAGATGATGTGGGCGCCGTGCACATGCACGAGCCATGTATACATGTAGCATGCATGTATGCAGTGTACGTGAGTGCATGCATGTGCTGATGCCCATCTACATCGACATCTAGCAGGAGTCCGATCAATCGGATTTTCGAGTCATCGTCGTCAATTTCTCTGCTCATTGACCGCACCGCCACCACCTCCTTGGAGGACGTTGCCGTCGCCTCAACGTCGCTGCACCTTGTCTTCCTCAGCCCCGGCCGCTCAATTACTTGTACGGCCTCAACTAGATGCTCGCCCTCGACATTGTTCCGAGCTGCCACCTCTCGGTCAGCACCTCATGCCGCTACTCTAGGCTGTCGCCGCCGCACATAGAGGCCGCCGCCGCCGCCAATCAATGTCGCCACCAGATCAAGCTGCTGCTTTGAGCTTGCGTGTGCTTGTTGGGTTCCCATTTTGGGCCAATATATGGTGGTAATTGTGCTAGTATGTGAGTTGTCGAAGGGGAACTATGTGCTACTGTCCCTCTTCTTCGACACCTTCTGTCTCCTTTCTATTCTATTCGATGGACTCAACTATGACAACCTCTCATGACTTCTACCTCGTCGATTTCTACTATAGTTTGAGTACCCTAGTCAGCTTCTTCTTTAGTCTGATCGTTCATGACGCTTCCGCTACGACTACAAAGATGTTAGAGTACATGTCTTGTATAACAAGACTATTAGAGATAAAATATAATCAGATTTGTATCTGATGTGGTTCTTGACATAACTTAAATGGGTTGACTTGAACTCTAAGTCACCGTGTACTCCATAAGTGTGCTCTCAAAGCTCAAACAATGCATGGAACAATTATTTCGGCTATTATGTAGTGGCTATTTTATCCTCCTACGCATCCCAATTCCAAGAAGGATCCACTTTGGAAATGGGGGATTTGGATTAATTCCCAATTCCAAGAAGAAGGATCCACTTTGGAAATGGGTGGTTTCGATCCAAATCATTAGGATTTAAATGATAAAAATTCGTAGAGCGACATCTCCTCCAAAAACATGTCGAGAAATATTGTATGGTGATATATTTGATGGGACAATATTACAACCAACATACAATCATACAACGAGTACAGGGTAACAAACACAACGTAATTAATCCACGCATCACAAAGACACGCTCCTGTTGGTCTGTAAATAGCTGGCTGAACTGCCGAGTTGTGTACAAGCACAAACCAGTACACTACGGTCTACATGGTAACAAGCATTGCAAAACGAGAGAGCAGAGGAGAAATGGAAGCCAAGCTTCAGATCTTTGCGGTCTTGTTGCTGTTCTGCCTTTTCAACAGGGTATACATACTACTATGCATCCCTTATATCTGTATCTATCTATACCTATACTAAATAGACACTCTGAGAAAATTTTCGCGTTAATTGGTAAAAAAGAAAAATTTCTAGCCATCTATCTGATAAGATCAAGTTATAATGGTTCAGATTAAAAGGATTTCAATGTCCACAATCATCGATAGATAAAAACACTAAAAATCGAGTTATAACGGTTCAGAATAAAATGTTTCAATTGATACAATCATCAATAGATAAAAAGTTAAAACCAATTTATTTACCAAAAAAGAAGAAGAAATTTCCCTGTATCTTCTTCTCTTCCCCCATCTCCCTCCTCCCCCAATCCATCTAACCCAACTCTTCCTCCCTCAAATCCATATCCACCGCTATCCCCCTCTACCCCAACCTCTCTAGAATGCTCGTGCTCTACAGGTTGCTACAGAGGTCTACAACTGCTGAGGCGTTGGAGCTGATGCACACATTGCGGTGGGTACTGGATAGGCTTATGGGCAGCACCAAGGAGCAGATGGTGCCATTTTTGGAGGTTAATTAATTCAGAATTAAAATCCTATCCAATATGAATTTTATTTGTGGTTTTGTTATATTCCTCGAGGGATTGGGAGCGATCAAGATAGAATTTGCCCCTCCTATATAATAGGAGAGATATCTTTGACCCCCTCGATATGATTGGATTAATAAAGTGTATGGCCATGTTGAATATGGTTAATGAATCAATTGGAAACTGAGTAATCCACTATAGGTTTGAATGAAGAATCAAGCTATTATATGATAGCACACCTCTCGCCTTGAGTTCGATCTAGTATCATGAGGCAAAGGGATCAATATATAAGTACTATATAGGTTCGTCCGATATGATTTTTATGCATATTTAGGAGCCGCTATGTCCTGCTAGGGACCTCTACCAATTTATAGACCAGAAATGAGTTTTTAGGCTATGGTTGCATATATACATAAATCTACAGGGTCACACACTTAATGGGTTGAAATGATAAGGGTTCGGATGATAGACTATAACTCATATTAGATAAACATCCAGTCAGAGGCTTTTCGAGTTAAATACGACATCTAATCATATCGGATAAGAATCCGATTGGAGACTATATATTAAGAGATGCACAGGGCCAAGGGTGGCATTTTGAGACACACTTATCGAAACCCTCGGCGCTACCTCTCAAAACCCTTGCCATACGCGCTGGTGCTAGCACACAGACGCACGGCGTTTCATTCCTAGAAGTGTGGATTTTGGTAGAGGTGCTACTGTGACTGCGGCACTAATCGGGACGATTGCGAGGAGGAGATGGTTGGCCAGAGGACAATCGATTACTTCCATTATACTAACGTGCGCTACATTGAACCGGTCGCTTCAACTCTACTTCCGCACTATACATCTAGTGGTAATGGTCTATAATCTTTTACTCACATAACTTCCTGATTTATGTGGTAGAAAATTTTAATTTACGTTAGTGTAGCCTATCTGTGTCCTAACAATGTTCGCACGCAGATTGTATATTGTTGCTTTCTTAGTGTCATGTGCTCTTATTAATGCTACTAGCAGCATGAGCGCGGCGCCACGCCGCGCTAGCTACCGTGTGGACTGAAGTAAAAGAGAGGGCAATTCGCGGAAAAGTTTTTTTAAAAAATCGAGGACATATGCGTAATTTCGAGAAAACCAAAGGCCTTTTTCGCAAAAAATCGAGGACCTGTAAAGGCCTATATATAACAAAAAAGGACCCGTACGTAATTTGTAAAAACCGCAGGGTGCTATCCGGCAAAAGATACGAAATTTCGGTGAAGTAGATGAGTGTTTTCAGGAAAAAAAAAACCTGACAGAGGCCTTTTCGCGAGAACCGAGGATCTTTACGTGATTTCCAAAAACTCGGGGGGCTTTTCGCAAGAATGATGATGTGGCGCGGGGAGATGCCGGAGAGTCCTCGGGTGTAATATATATAGTATTGCAATATAGTTTATTTATGATTTTTCTTTTTTCCTTTTGCGTATCTCTTTGTTCACGCTTGTGACTCTATTACACCTAAAGTTTACTCATGATCCACCCGTGGATTGCATATGTTCCGGTCACGTGTACGTACGCAGGGTCGAATCAGTCCGTACATATGTACCGTCGTACGTTGTCGGATCAGATTAGGGTTACGTACGTCACGTGTACGCGACGGAGGACCGGCCGTAGCCGCTCGGGTAATTAACCTGGTGGTGATCGGTTCGGCTGAAAGCCTTATGGCTTATGGCTGAAAACATCAGAGTGGTGAAAAAGTATCAGAGTGATGAGGCTTATTTACCATAATTAAATTTAAAAAAATTTAAAAATAGAAAAAGCATATTAGTCCATCACGTATAATGTAAACAAATACGAGGAAAAAAAGAACCGGTAAAAAAAGTCAAAAAAAAGTCAAAAGTTCAGAAAAAGACGAAATTTATAAATAGTGCAAAAATAAGCTGAAGCCATATTAGTCCATCCATAAAAAGCAGCACAGCGCGGTGGTGGGGCTTTTCCTTTTCGAAAATTGGAAATATCAGGAATTTCGGTCCCAATAAATTTTGGCATCCGATTTTAAAAACCCTGCTTACAATATTATATAACCCGGGAGAATTCACGCTGTACATGTCGATCCAGTAATATTGTACTGCGATATCGATATAGCATCTCAGAACATGCATCTAAAGTTATATTGGAGTTTAACTGTATTTTCTCAATTAAACTGAAATGCAAGTACAATGGTCTTAAATTGTAAACCTTAGTTTTAACATTGCTCTTTTCTTCTTTCACTGAAAAAATCTTCGCGTTTCTTTTATTTTTCACAATCTTTTGAGATAAAGTTTGACTAACTAGCTGGTTTGCCTTTGCTTTCGATTTGTGAAAGTATCTTTTCTGTGACAATTCTACTCGTTTTATTTTCACATGATAAATGTAAGTATATTCAGAAATAAATCTAATTATGGATTAATTGCTTGACAACATGCGAGAAATTGCAGGTTTGGTTGAATAACAGCTGATTTAATCGTCTAATAAGAGTGTGTTTGGTTGCTTGGATGGATGGTGGATGGGATCACCCTATCCAGTTTTTTGAGATATCCATGTATTTGGTTGGATGGATGGTGTTGGATGAGGTCATCCAACTGTAGGGAATATACTCTTGAGATGCTGGACGAGGTCATACGACAGATTTTAGTGGACGAGCTTGTCCATGACTCAGGCGGTGGCGCGCTCGTCACACGTGAGGATTCAATCACCCCCGAACTCCCACTCCCCTACCCTCTTTGCCGTCTCCTCACACCACTCCCCATGGTGACCCGCAGGTCTCACCTACGCGATCTCCACCAAGGCCAGCACCATGCTCACCGTCATGCACCGATGCCATGCTCACTGCCACGCTCTGACCCTTCCTCGACGTCGTTTGGCCTAAGGAGGCCGGCGTCGCCATTACATCCGCCTTGCTGCGGGTGGTCGTGGATTCCATCACTGGCCGCCACAGAGGAGGCCGATGCTACAGGTCGGCGTGGATTCCATCACCGACCACCGCAGAGGAGGCCAGCGCTGCAGGAAGGCGTGGATTCCATCGCCGGCCACCGCAGAGGAGGCCAATGTTGCGGGAGCTCGTGTATTCCATCGTCGGCCACCGCAGAGGGGGGTCGCCGTGCATGCTCCCATCGTCGCCGGACATCCAGATCGAGAGGAGGCGAGGAGTGAGGTGGCGCCAGTGGGAATGAGGAAGAAGGGACGGGTTCGGCTGAGTGGACAAAAAGAAAAGGGAGAAAAGAAAAGATAAAGGAGGAGGAGAAAAGAACAAAAAAAAAAGAAAAAGGGAAAATAATGAAAAATATGAAAGAAGGAAAATTAGGAAAGAAGAAAAATAAAATAAAATAAAAATACATGTTGAAGTCACTTAAGTTTATTCTTACCAAGGGTAACCTAACCTATCTCATTCACTATTATCCACTTAACCAAATATATAATTGGCTCATCACATCCACCTTTATCCACTTAACCAAACATAAAATTGGCTCATCCTATCCATCCAACCAAACAGACTTATTAGATCATCCCATCCTATCCACCCCATCCATTCAACCAAATACACCCTAATTCTCTCATTAGCCCTGCCCATCATGCATGGCTAACTAGCTGGTTTGCCTTCGCTTTCGATCACGTACTTGCAGGTGGAGTCTCCCGAGGGAAGTGAACCAAGCCGTACTGAGGTCAAGGCACCACGATTCTTCGCGCTCCCCGCCGACCACGCGCTCGTGTACGACCCTGTCGGTGGTGTGCTCACGCTGCACATCCGGCCGCGCTCCGAGCAATGCGCCGCCATCATCACCGGCGGCGGCGGGCCGAACGCCGCCGAGGGAGCGCCGTTCCTGCATGAGTACAACGGCAGCGACGGCACCCCAAAGAAAATGCAGATGTTGTTCTGGGCGCGTCCCGGGGAGGAGGGCCTTGTGCCGGTGCTGCGGAAGTCGCTGCGGGCAAATCTGAACATCAAGGCGGAGAAGTGGCAGGGTTTGCGGTAAGGTGGGTGCGGGCGGGCGGCGAGCCGGCGGCGCCAGAGTCCTTCGTGTTCTCCCCCGACATGGTGGTGACGTACTGGCGGCCGGAAGACCAGACGAGCGGGGTGGTCCTGATCACGAGCCGCAGCGATATGGAGCTCTTCTTGCCTCCGGTGATCAGCCCTCTCACTCCTCGCACCATCATCTTTTGAATTTTTTATACGAATAATCCATTTTTTATTCGAAAATACATAAATATACCTGCGGGATTTTTTTACAAAAATAGGCTCCAGTCGCCCACCCATTGGGCGACTTTCATATTTCGCCCAACCGGGAGGCGACATTTAGGGAATATGGGAACCGTTGAGCGAATCAATGGTATCGCCTGAGCGTTGGGCGACTTATTCCAGTTGCTGTACGGTTGGGTGACTGGAATTACAGTCGCCCAACGGTAGGGCGACTGGGGGGTAATTTATTGCAGCACAGTCGGCCGCCCACTACCACCTACCACTTTTGCCTTCATTCCGCGCACAGAGAAGAAATGAGAGAAGAGGAGGAGAGGAGGAAGGGGCACTCGTTGTGCGAGGGAAGAAGAGGAGAGGAGGAAGGGGAAGAAAAGGAGGGGGAGAAGAGAGGAAGGAGGGGAAGAAAAGGAGGGGAGAAGAGAAGGATAGGAGGACAGGGTTTGAGGAGGAGGTGAGGGAGGAAGGAGGAGTAGAAGCTATTCCATCCATTTGGATCCAGGTATTTTTTTTGATTATGTTGTATTTGTACTATTATTTAGATGAAATGTTAGTGTTATTAAAAATTGTATATGTAGAAAATGTATTACAATTTTAGTATGAAAATATTAGTGTCAAAAAGTTGTAGTATACATTTTATAGTATGGAACATTTCGTAGTATAGAAATTTTAGCACCCCTTTTAGTATAGAAAGTTTAGTTTAGTGTTATACGATGTTATTTGACATGTCGTAAATTTCAATCATACATGCAGGCCTACATCATCAATGGCCACTACATTGAGAGTGTATTATGGTGCTGGAATTATTCGTGAAGGTCCGAATGGTGTGGATTTGAGCGATTTTCCGCAAGTCACTCTCGTGCTTCCGGATGATGAGAATGCTCGAATGACAGATGTGCAGCATTGGCTAACCCAGAGTTTTTCATTGGACCTCGAGGTGTGCAGCGTCGTTGTGCAAGGGATTTGGAGCCGGTCTCCTACGGACATCAGATGGGAGTTGAAGACATTGGTGCGCTCTGCTTCGTGGAAGGGCTTTGTGCAAGGGTGCCGCCGCCGTGGATACGAGTGTGTCCTGCTTGTGCAACCGTGCTCACTACAAGTAGCTACGGAAGCTCGTGCGTCCGCATATGCTTCGGGAGGTGCTAGCAGCTCGGGCGGGCCGCACGTTGGCGGAGCTGATGAAGTTGCTCGTGATGAAGGCAATGCGGTACATGGAGGAGAGTTACAGCCGTCAAGCTATAGAGAGGGAACTGGGCAAGCCGATGAGGTACATGGAGGAGAGTTACAACCGTCAAGCTATAGAGAGGGAACTGGGCAAGCTGATGAAGGAGAGCATAATGAGTATATCGTGCAGCAGATGGAATTCGATAACCAGAGGGCATAGGATGAAGAGCAAGCTGTAGAGGACGATGAGGAGGACAGTTCCGATGATGAAGAAGTTCCTATCCCCCAGGAATGGAACCGGTTTAATGCGGAGGATGTTTCCGCACATGATGAGCATGAATCACCATGGGAGTATCATGAGACAGAGGTTCGGTTGCATGCTATGTTTGCTGACAAGGAAGCGCTGCAAGATGCCATCAAGCTTTGGGCCCTTTCAATGCAGCAGACATTCCGCGTCGTCAAATCAAGCAAGGAGCAGTACACTGTGAAGTGCGAGCAGGTTGGTTGTCCTTGGAGGGTGCACGCACGTAGATCCAAGTATGAGACTCACTGGATTGTGTCCAAGGTGGAGCCGCACTCCTGCATTCTAAACACTGTCTTGGCGAGGCATCGTAACCTGACGTCCGGATTTATAGCCAATTTGATGTATGGGGAGATAGTGGAGAAGAAAGATATTGCGACCACGCATATTGTGGTAGCTATCAAGAATAAATTCAAGTATAAGATTAGCTACGCGAAGGCGTGGCGTGCAAAGCAAAAGGCGTTGGAAAAACGTTTTGGCACTTTCGAGGTGGCGTACGACAACCTTCCTCGTATGCTTAAGGTGTTGCAGCAAAGGAACCCGGGCACGTACATCGCCATGCACGACAAGCCGTCCATAAGTCCACAGGGATTTGCAGTGTTGCAGAGAGCATTGTTTGCATTTGGTGCTAGCATTGAAGCATTCAGGCACATGCTGCCAGTGATCTCAGTAGATGGGACCTTCTTGACAGGCAAATACAAAGGGCAGCTCCTGACGGCCATAGGCGTTGACGGTAACAATCAAATATTGCCGCTGGCCATTGCATTTGTTGAGAGTGAGAATTATGAGAGCTGGCTGTGGTTTCTCAGACATGTGAGGGCTGGAGTTGTAGGCACCCGTCCTAGTGTGCGTAATCTATGATCGCCACGCCGATATTATAAAGGCGATACGAAAACTTCAAGAAGACCCTGAGGAGAGCTTTCCTTGGCCAGACATGAGGAACCGGTGGTGCAGTCGTCACTTAGGGGCAAACTTTTTCAAGCAATTCCCGAAACAATCTTTGATGAAGCTATTCAAGAGGCTGACTAGGCAGAACCAGCAGAGGAAATTTGATGCTTTATGGGGGTTGTTGGATGAGCACACCAGGAAGAACGTCGAAGAGATGAGCAAGGGGCCGGTCACTCCTGAGGCGGCACAACCGCAATGCTTGCCAGCAATCGATGAGCCTAACCCAAGTGGTCCATGAAGGAGGAGCTCACGAAACATCAAGTGCTTCTCGCAGTGGATCGAGGGGGAACCATTGGAGAAGTGGTCACTGTTACACGACACGGATGGCGCAAGGTACGGAATAATGACAACTAACCTTGCCGAGGTCTACAATTGGGTTCTCAGGGGTCTCCGTTCTCAGCCCCTTGTCGCCATCATGGAAGGTGTTCTTCACAGCACAATCCGCTACTTCAGGGAGAGGCACACGAGTGCTGCACTTCATGCGGCCAATCCCGGAGCCCTGTATTCGTCAAAAATTACTGCGTACATGGAAACGAAGGCACAGAAGGGTCAATTGCACACAGTGCATGTCATGGGCAACAGGGAGCATCGTTTCGAGGTGATACTCCGTGACAGAGCCGGATTTGGGACATCTCGTTCACTTATTACTCACGAGGTATGCCTTGGAGATCATGCAAACGAACCTAGCTGCACATGCAACAAGCTTAAGTTGTTACACAAGCCATGCTCTCATGTCCTCGCTGCATGCGGGACCGTGCGCATGGATCCTTCCAACTTCATGTCCGAGTACTTTTTCAAGGAGAGAATACTGCAAGCTTGGTGTGGGGAGCTCCGGGGGTTCGGGGTGGTGGGAAACTTCGCCACTTTGGACATTTCAGCGAGGACTTGGGTTCCGGATATTAACATGATGAAGGGTGGGAAGGGTCGGCGACAGAGCCGACGTATTAGAAATGACATGGACGAATCACAAGCTGAAACATCTGGTGCACGTTGTGGGCGATGCGGTCAGGAGGGGCACACAGCTAGACGTTGCAATGCATGCTAAATTTCATGTACCATTTGTAAAAATTGTATGTTATATCCCTTTTCTGTAATGTAGTTGGTGTTGGTAGCTTAGTATTTGTTTACTTACTAGATGTCTTTGCTGTTCGTTAAAATGCGATAGCACCCACATGGAGAACAACACATACATTGCACATACAGAACATATGGAAGTACTACAACCAAGAATTTAAATCACGACAACAGGCCCAGCGCTACACCATCAACACAACATGACAGCCAAGAAGTAAAATACGACACAACCATACCCCTAGTTGCCTATATGCCAAAAGAGCCTCGTGGCACCCACATGGAGAATTGCTGAGGGGGCTGCCTCGGACGTGGCTGGCCGTCGTGGTAGTGGCACGCACATATGCAGCTCGAGTTCGCGCAGCAACATGTGAGATCATAAGAGCTTCCTATGTTAACGACCTCCTCGTTGCCCCTCTCGCGTTGAATCTGTTGGCGGAGGTCATTGTTCTCCTCACTGAGAGTCTCGATTCGGTCCTGCAACTCCAAGACTCGATCCCATAATGTATCCACAAAACGGCAAATATACCATTTATGAGGAGGGTCGATCCACCGGGAGAAGTCGCATTTCTCCATCTGCGGGAAAAGACGGTAAACATGGAGGGTCCATAAGCAACAACAACAAATGTACTATTACTAATTTGTACCCCGGAGCGTGGGCATCGGAAGAAACGGCGCCCGCCATCGAACGGGCCATCTAGGGACTGCACGACCGCGTACTCATTGTGTCTGCATTTCGGCCACGCTGGTTGAGTACGCCGGCTTGGTATCAAGCGGTACTGTGGACCAAAGATCTCCCTCCTTTCCAAGAGAAGGTCTTCCTTCGGTGACCCAAAATCGACTGGCCCCTCAACTTCCGACATGGTATTTTCCACCACGAAAGAGATGGTACTTCTTTGTTCGATTTAGGGGGTTCTCTGTCTACAATGTCATGACACCCCAACCGTGCTATTTATACCAAACGAGAGAACTTGCGAAGTGACGTGCCATGAGAGGACAGCTCTGAGCAGATAGATGACAAAACAGGGCAGCTTTGCGCAGTGAGATGACAAGAGATGGCAGCTTTGCTCAGTGAGATGACAAGAGAGGGCAGCTTTGCTCAATGAGATGACAAGAGAGGGCAGCTTTGCGCAGAGAGATGACAACACAGGGCAGCTTTCTGCGCACACATGACAAGAGAGGGTAGCTTTGCTCAGTGAGAGGACAAAAGAGGCAGCTTTGCACAGTGCCAAGACAAGAGAGGGCAGCTTGCGCAGAGAGATGACATGAGAGGGCAGTTTTGCTCAGTGAGAGGACAAAAGAGGCAGCTTTGCTCAGCGAGATGACAAAACAGGGGCTGCTTTCTGTACAGATATGACAAGAGAGTGCAGCTTTGCTCAGTGAGAGAACAAAAGAGGGCAACTTTCTGCACACACATGACAAGAGAGGGCAGATTTGCTCAGTGAGATGACATGAGAGGGCAGCTTTGCGCAGAGAGATGACAACACAGGGCTGCTTTCTGCACACATATGACAAGAGAGGGCAGCTTTGCTCAGTGAGAGGACAAAAGAGGGCAGCTTTCTGCACACACATGACAAGAGAGGGCAGCTTTGCTCAGTGAGATGACATGAGAGGGCAGATTCAATGATTAAGATAGCAAGTCATTTAACAATATTAACATACCAGTTCTCTTCGTACACTAATTCTCAGTAACATGAAAATATCACTTACCCATGTATATATCAAACGTTCTACAGTCAATTGTTCTTAAAAAAATTTCCAAAATTTTTAATGCACCTACAACATACAATAAACATAAACTTTTATTACAACTATACCATATTTTTTTCCAGTTCAAAACTACAAAATTGACAAAACTCTAAAAAATCACGGGGACTAAGTAAAGTCGCCCCTCCATTGGGCGACTGCACTTTTAGTCGCCCATCCATTGAGCGACTGCATGAAAGTCGCCCAATAGGAAAGCGACTTCTTGCAGTCGCTCGAACGTAGAGCGACAGAATTTTTATCGCCTCCCGGTTGGGCGAAAGGCTAAAGTCGCCCAATGGGTGGGCGACTGGAGTCTATTTTTGTAAAAAAAATTCCCGCGGGATATATTTATGTATTTTCGAATAAAAAATTGATTATCCGTACAATAAATTCATCATCTTTTAAGACTAGAGAAATTCAGATATATATACCACTCAAAAGATGTATCACGCACTACTGCAACTTTACATCTTATGGGTCGTCATCGGATGATTTAAGATCGTTGTTGTTCTAAATTTCTGAAGACGTGTGTTTATGCATTGTTACTGCAAGCTAGCTCTGAGTCCATCGGATGGTTTAATTAAGCTTGTTTGGATGTTCTAAATTCGTTCCTAATGGATCGAGCTAATAGATGGAACTCGAGAATTTCGATATCACGTGAATAATTATTGTTCAAGTGTCTAATTGAGGTCACAGTGTCATTACAGCATATGTTAGATTTGCCGGCGTTTAACTCCAGCCTGGTGTTTAGCTTAAACGCTGCCAATACAAACATCGGTTTAGAGTAAAAATATACGGGGGCAAATAGGACATTTATAGACGCCCTAGTAAGTCCGACATGTTGTAATGTGTGTTGCAGGACCGGTCGGGCAACGTCGCCAATGGCGGGGTATTTGTACAAGACTGTTGTTTCTTGGCTGCCCAGATCATTATATCGAACGAAGTAGATGTTAGAATTTTCTTATATTTTCCCACCAAGCATTAAGGGTACAATTCTCCGAAGGGCTGTTGCACTACAAGATGGAAGTCCTACGAAGACAAGCAAAATAAACCTCAGAAATAGCAAAATCAGTTCTATTTTTCAGAGGCTGCATGACTTTACTTATAAAATATGATTAATTCGTAATGTCAGTCACTACACGCTTCCATAAGAGTGCGATTGAAAAAATCATAACAAGGCATTTACAATGTGTGAGATCATGTGAAGGTCACCTGTGGTTATGATGAGTAATTAACTTTAGATCATGTGAATTTGGTTTTGAGAGTTTGTAAACTTTTCAATTGTTTTTGTTGTTGGTGGTATGGCTAGCATTGTGGCCGTGGTCATACCGGCTAGGAGCGGTTTGACCGGCTCAGAGCTAGCGGTCAGACAAGCGGTGGAGAGACGGTCAGACTGGCTGCGGTAGTACCAGACTTGAATGACGGTCAGACCAGGGTTGCGGTACGATCGGATTCTAGTTGGCAGCAATTATTTTTCAATGAGCTTTGTTTTGGAATGAGCTCAAGCAGTCATACTAGGCTTTGTACCGTGGTTGTACCGAGGTAGTACTACCGGCATTATACTAGCAGTATGAGTAGGATCAGGTGGTATGACCGGGCTTTGATTGGTGGTCATACTGGCCGAGATGTGCTGGCGGCCTTGTTGGTTTGAGTTGAGTTAGTTGAGTGTGTGCACAGCATGGGTGTTGTTGCTTGTGTGCATTCATATTGCATGTGCATGTATGGGCTAACATAGGTCAAGTTGTGAAAAATTTATGCCCGAAAATAATTGCTTGGTCTATCGTTGTGCAGGTGGCTTGGAGGTGACTATGGTCAACAGTGAGGAGACCAGGACTAGGTTAGGGATAACTGAGCTCCAGAATGGTCGTCAATGTCGTGTGGGATAGTTGATCTCAAGCAAGGCATAAAATGGATAAGGACCACGAAAGGTGAAGTTTGAGCAAAGACAACGATGCATTGGCAATGCACGTCATACTTTACAGTGGTACTTCTACGGATGGAAGCTTTGAGGTAAGTGCTCTCACTGTCATCAACTGAGTATATTGATGATTGTCTCGTGCGGTGCTACGTGATGCTTTGATTGTGTTGGTTGTAGAACTCCGAAGCTACGTCATGTTGAGGCAGACAGAACTAGGACTAAGCTAGGAGATATTAGATCCAAAACAGTCAATAGATCGGGACTATACTCAGGAAGAGCTGGGGTCCAGACGATCAAGGGGCCACCGAAGATAACCGAGGCTTGCGGGGTGGTTACATGCTGAGAAGACTGGGAACAGGGGCAAAAGCTACTGGTGGAGGACATGACGGGCAACATCAAGGTGGATCAGGACTAGGCTCAGGGAGGAGCCAAGGTCCTGTGCAATCGAGGAAGCCAGGTGATATCATTTGCGAGGAGAAGCAGGTGGTGCACCAAGTCGTTGGGCCATATAGAAGATGGCAAAGCATACGTGATGCTTCGTGGCAAAGCAGGAAGCTTCGTGAAAGGTGGTAAAGGCGCATTTTGGTAAATTGCACGATACCAAAAAAGTGGTAGTGTATAAAACCACGATGTGGCATTAGTGGTTTGGGTTTTGGTTGTGCTGAAAATGTGAAACGGATCAAGTGTTGATTCACTAATGAGTTAATGGGTGTATGCACTTTCAGAAGTGTGCAAGCGTAATTGTAAAACCTGATATGATGTCGGGTTAACGAGTTAGCCCATGTAAGAGTGATTGAGACCCAACTAGAGGTACTGGTTAGGATTTTCTTTGTGTTCTTACATATATAAGGAGAGAGGTGGATAGGGTTAAGCTTTGAGAGAGTTCATGCCTAGCCTTGAGAGGAGTTAGGGTTCTTACAGTAAACCTTGTGGCAGATATGAGAGGCTCTTATGGTTGAGTTTTTTATTATTCTTAAGCATTGTGTATGGCTAGGGAGTGGCTGTAAGCATTCCTCTTCAAGTATCAATGAGATCAACATTCCTCTTGGCTAAATCTTAATTTGGCTTGGTTTTTAGTGCTCCTCCGTCCCTTCTTGATCTCACTTTCTGCCAAAGAGATGTGTAAGTGATGAAGATGTCTCCTGGATACCATATCTCATACATCTAGCTTTTGTTCTTATGGGTATTTTGGGTTCAACTCACGCTATAATTTAGCTTGCTATGATATGTAAGAACCCATCCATGATCACTTAGATCATCTAGGTCTCACGAGCAAAAGTAGACCAAGATTTTCCATTTTTGCCTGATTTTTGTGTATCCTTCAATTAAAT
Organism: Dendrocalamus sinicus; assembly: GCA_036346575.1. Lineage (NCBI taxonomy): Eukaryota > Viridiplantae > Streptophyta > Magnoliopsida > Poales > Poaceae > Dendrocalamus > Dendrocalamus sinicus. The sequence continues at coordinate 4,268,766 of CM070672.1, read as the reverse complement.
GGAATTTTTTTGAAATTTGGTAATGATTCTCTCGATTGTTGATTGGAATAGGTTCTTAATATCCTAATGAAGGTGCATACCAAATTTCAACTCATTTGGATCAACGGATCAAAAGTTCTCTCAGTTTTAAATTTTGAAATCGTGTTGATTTAATGTTCCTGTGCTGATTTTACTACAGCAGCAGTGCTGCTGGAGGATACTACAGTGGTACTACCAATTATACTATTGTGGTGCTATTGGGGTACTGTAGCACTACAACGGTACTATCGAAGTTACTTTTGTGGTACTACCGGGGTTAATGTAGCGTACTGGTGATTTTGCACAGTTTTGTTTGGATGTTTTCTTGTGAGTGATTGGTCTTTGAGCTTCATAACTTCTCATAGTTATTGGAGTGAAGAACTTAGAGTCATGCTTCTGCCTTTAGAAAAGATTTGAAAATGTCTTATAATATTGTCAACTCCTATTCACCCCTCTCTAGTCATCATATTTGGTCCTACACAATGCTTAGCTACGATGCTTACTCCCACTTTAGGGTTAATTCTCAATACTGGCGATAGTGATCGTTCTCATCTCAGGTTACGCCTCACGCCCAGAACGTTCCCTTCTCAGGCTACGTTTTCAATGAGAGACCTAGTTGTTAGAGAGTCTATGTCTCTTCTCAATAAAATCCACAAGGGCAATGACCATTACAAATCACTCCCATCAATCATATCGAAAATCTAGAAATCGACCTACGAAGCTACTACATTGGATTCACACCGAAACAAAGTAAATTAGTGGGTCAGGTCTGTCCCATGACCAGACTTGTGGTCGCATGATTTGTGTGTAGAAATGATGAACACAAGAATTTGGTCCTTAAACGACTCAAGCAAGACCAAACATTAACCTAGAGCTCATGCAATCTCTGCATAGCTATTTAAGAAAGGACACATATGCAATCTCTATATGGCCAATCTAAAAATAACACGTGCAATATTTGCATGCCCACTAAAAAATGGTTCGAATAAATCTTTGTGTTGTAGATTGTTCTATTCAGATGGTAGTGTTGCTTTTGTTTTGCAAGGATTGGTGGCGCTTGTGTTTGTTGTTTGATGGTTGTTGGGTTGAGGTGGGTGATGCTGTTCGCCCCCTCGGTGGAGTGCATTTTACTTTCTATTGTGTTCTGTTGTAGAACTCTATTTCCTTAATGAACTTGGGGGCTAGCTTCCTGATTCAAAAAAAGATGACATTATTAGCATCCGAATGCACGATAGGGGACTTTGCATGTACGCTCTGGTGCAACATCTTTATACAATATATGCAACAATTTTAATCATCATATGCAACAAAATGTTTGATAAAAAATCTCGATGTTGTACTGGTTGTTACTGATTGTTGCACACGTAAAATCAAAAATATTGCAACAAAAAATATCGAGGTTGAGGGAGGAGTACTTGGTGTCGAGCACATGGTCTTCAATGATGGTGGCGTGGCATCAATTTAGCTAAGAATAGTATGTGCTAGCAAAAGTATAACTTACCGTCGTGCGGCGAGGAGGCCGATGCCAGCGGGGTAGCAGTTGAACTCCCTGGACCATAGCACGATGGCGATGGTGTCCTCGGCCTTGGTGGCTGTGCGAAAAGCCGGTAACACGAATGGGTCCCCATGCGCTAGCGATAGCACGGGCCGTGGCCCACGCTCATCCATGCTCGTGTTGATCTTGTATCACACTGCCCAAATGCTCATCTTCTCCCCTATCACCACCAGCGCGCCCTCCCTCGCCGACGCGAACCTTAGTGGAAGAGGGTAAGAAATGAGTGGCTATGACTTATGAGAAGATTAGCAGTATTAGTATTTAATAGTAGGAGCAGGTGACTGATGCATCTCATGGGCTCGGACGCCCAGCCCATAGCATAAGAGAAAGAGTGCATAGTTTTCTAGTTCTCATCTTAGGCTTGTAATTATTTCAACTCTAGGTCTCTCGTTTAATGGAAGGCAAAGCCCATGCTATTAGTTCCAAAAAAAACTTCAACACACATAGCTCACAATTTCACAAGGGAATTGCTTTGACTCTTACGTTCGAACCAAACAAACACTTTGGATGCTCGTGGCTCTTTCTCGTCCACATGACTATATGCTACTCCACTCCCTTCTCATCAACATGACCACATCCTGCTCTACTCTCACCTCTCCACTATAACTACCCCTACAGATCACATCGCGCTTTCCTCTAGTCTTCTCCTTCCTGCTTTCTCTCTCTCTGTCTAACTACACACAGCCATGGCCAAATGGGTCTTATCCTTCTCCTCTCTTCTCTCTAACACTCATGTTGTACTGAAGTCCTGGGTGAAGGCTTCCACTTTTGAGGCCACTGCCATTTGTGCTCGAAGGCTCCGTTGGGTTCTCTTCTTTCAATTATTGCTTTTGTTAATTTAGATTGTTGCAGTAATATTTTCTAGAAATTCTGATGTAGCTCATCCCATCTGTTGCAATTTGGTGCTTATTTGTTGCACTTCTTTGATCACATTGCTGTGATTCATTGGTTTATTTGTTGCGAACGTTTGGTTGTTGTTTTGTTGTGATTTCATAGTTGACTGTTGTTGCGCTAGTTATGTGGGAGAGGAGTATAATAGTTTAAGATCCCCGGTAATGTTGGATTCTCCTTTCCTTTTCAACTAGATGAGCCATGAAAAAATATCGCAAACACTATTGTTGATTGTTGTATCTATATTTGTAGAATGTTGCAACAGTATAACTTTTTTAATTAAATTGAACTGTTTTATGATTTTTACACTACTTTTCAAGCATATCAAGGTCTTATAATGTGTAAGATGTCCATTACTACTCAAAGGTTATTGAATCGGTTCATACAATGAGAATTTTTAAATGTTTTTGTTGTTGCCACTTATACTTTGTAATGTTGCACACACACACACACATATATATATAGGAATCCTCTTTTCTACACCCGGATATTGTTACAGATATTGTATGTAATTATTACGCTGATTTGATAGACTGTACGATTAAAATGCTCTTATCGTACATCCGGACGCTAGAAAAAATCATTTCACAAATTGGTCGCATAGTGCAGAAAGCGTCCAATATAAAAATGTTCGTGTTTCGTTCACATAACCATGCAGTAACTGTCAGTGAGTCAAAGCAATCTCTGTGCTACATGACTACATCCTTGCAGAAATCTAGTCATAGCGCTTCCCATTCTTCCAAGCAACAGGTTTTACCCAACAGACAACAGCAGATGAGTAGCCAAGGGAACAAGCAAAATTCAAGGCACTTCACATCAGAATTAATAAAACTCATAGGACAACCTCAAGTAAAATGGAAACGTCAGAAAAGAACTCCGTAGACAACACTTGCGGTAAAATCCATGAATGTCTCGCAGCACCAGCCTGCTGCCCACCCCACACAAACGGAGCCTAAATCATGAACGATAACACCCACACACATGCATGCTCATATATGGAAGCCAATCTCAAACTCAAAGGATCAGTAGTACTAGCATTTGACCTTTGGCTAATGTGTCTACAGTAGAGGCCATGGGAATTTGACCTTCGGCTAGGCCTAAGCACGGCCTAAAGCCCACCATGCCGGTGTTCGTGCCGTGCCAGCTCAAGCCCAGCCCAAAGTAACTATACACGACGAAAGCGACGGCGACAATGGTAGCGATGGCCGCTATCTTCCTTTCTCTTGTACCCGCCTTATTAAAAACCTACTTAAAATTCAATACTATTGTCTCATGCCATTTCACCTCCGAACTTGGTCATCTAGTCTAATGGTATGCATATCTTGATGCAAATTGGACTGTGGCGTACGTGGACATCTAGCTCATCGCCCGACAATCTAGCATAGGGTTACCCAACTAGTCAAATAGAAAAGCTCAAGGAGAGTCATGGTGCAGCTATAGTTAAGAAATCAATTTTAAATAGCTTCTGGAACATTTAGTAACCACTTGGAATACACACACCAATAACAGTCTATCTCTGTTTACATAATGGTTAATTGTAACATACGTGGGGTGGTTATCTCATCAAATGCTCGAATTAAAATGGCAGTCGGTGAAGGGAGCTATGTTAGAATTAGAAGCGCATGTAGTAGTAATTTGCTTACGTAAAATAAAATCACAATGGGGGTGAGTTATGTTGTCAAATTATAATATATGTTAGAATATGTTGATTTGAATGATCTTCTTCTCCAGCAGTCCAGCCCTACGATTTTACACAAAGAAGCAAGAAAGCCATGAGGATGCGACTTAGGGTTCGGTGGTGGTGACCTAAGGAGGAGCAACATTGAAAATACTCATTATTTTTGTATGATGATATTTCTTAAGAAAGAACAATAAAAGACACCTTATATCACAAGTGCAAAAATGAAGAACAACAAAAGACACCTCATATCACAAGTGCAAAAATGAACTCAGCCTAAATCACAGCATATCTCAGTCACATTTTTCATTCATTAGATTAAGATCCAACCATCCTAATCTTTCTCCTCATCTTATATATATACATACATCACACATTCACATCTCCAAAACCTAGCTCAATCTTCAAATTTGGCATTCTAAGGACTGCTCCGTACAGATATACATGTCACAACAAATATATAGGATCTTTTCGCGATGAAATTAGAATTTACGAGGGCTAGAATAGAAGAAATCAAAATAGATAAAACCTATTCGTAGATTTCAGAAAACCTGAAGGATTAAATCGCAAAAATATCTAAAACCCTAACCCTCCTTCGCCGTCACCCAGTTCATTCCTCACCCGATCTCCAGCGCCACCCTCAGTCCCTTCTCCCCACAGTCTCCCTGCCGCCCCTCCTCCCCAGATCTCGCCCGGTCGCCCCTTCCTCGCTCGCCGCCTTCCCGCCGCTGCCCTCCTCCCCACCGCCTCCTTCCCTCCTCCCCGTCGCCCCTTCTCCCAGATCTCCTCGCGCCCCTCCCCGCCCGCCGCCTCCTCCCCACCGCCTCCTCCCAGATCTCCCTCGTCGCCCCCTCCTTGCCCGGCCACCCTTCCCGCGCGCGCCCCTCCTCCCCACCGCCTCCTTCCCATCCTCCCCGCCGCCCCCTCCTCCCCAGATCTCCATCGCCACCCTCCTCGCTCGCCACCCCGCTCCCGATCTCCTCGCCGCCCTCCTGCAGCCGTCCCCTCCTCCTCCGGCGCCCCACTCTCCACGCCCCCTCCTTCCCCCGCCCACTCCTCCCCTCGCCGCCCCACTCCTCCCTCGGTCGCCCCCTTCTTCCCCCGCCGCCTCCCTCCTCCCTTGGCTCCGAGCGATGGCGACGAGCCGACGACAACCTCGACTACAGCCACCAACGGTGGATGGCCGGCAGCTACTGGGGCGCCGACGACGAGTTCGTCTTCGCGCGGGATGCTGCCCTCGACTCCGGCTACACCGCTCCTCCTCCTGCGGCGAGCTCCGGTGACCGGTGTGCCTCCTTCCCCTTTACTCTCTCTCTGGTCTGTGCTCTGTGATGGTTGATCGATTGTGCTTGTGGGGATGGGGGAATCTAAGGATGGCCGTGGCCTGTGAGAGATGTCTTCAGGAGGGGGGACTGGGGGAGGCGAGGTAGAGGTAGAGGCCGAGGCGGCCGGCGTGCTTGCCGTGCCGCCCGTGCCCGCGCGTGCTTCCCGTGCCGTGCCGGCCCGAGCACGGCACGATCTGCCGTGCCACCCACCATACCGGTTTGCCAGGCCCGGCCCGGCCCGCCACGTGCCGTGCCGTGCTTGGGCTGTGCAGGGCTGGCCGTGCTTCTGGCTGGTCCAAAAAAGCACGGCCCAAGTCCTAGCTCTAGTCTACAGGATGACAAACTACATATTAATATAGATGATAGATATGGAAGGTATAGAAACAAAACAAACAACATCAACACAGCTTTTATTGATCTGCAGAACAAGAGCAGCACTCACTACAACAACAATGCAGACACCAACACTAACAAACACGCATTACAGTGCTCAAGAAGCAAACTAAAACAAATGTTGCACAGATCGTCAAGTAAACCAGGGAAGGAGCTATCTCCACAATCAGGCATGCACCGTTTGCATGTCTGTCAAACAATGTCGTCCCCGGTGGTGTCCGTCGCCGGTGTCGGACCGCGATCCCCTTGTCTCCTTCGTCAGCAAAGACCGCCCTCCGCATCCGCTCCCCAAGGTCTCCATCCCCATGTACGAGAGGAGCAGCGGACGTAGGAGAGGTACTCCCGCCATTGCCCAGCTCTTGGCGTGCGGTAGCCTCTGCACTCGCGCAGAGAAGCAGAGCATCTCCACCCACACGCCCTCGATCACCTTCCACATCTTCTCCTCACCTAAACCCATCAGCTCTTCAGCGATTTGCCAAGCATCGTTAACGAAAACTGAATCTTCTGCACCGTTCACCTTCTGGATTATCTTCTGCGCGACCTTTCCCTCGTCCGGTTCCGGCTTCTCCTCGGACATCATGCGCAAGAGTTTGCCGTTGGCATCTTTGAACAGACTGCTCCTGGCGCCGGCCATCAGCATCTCCGGGTTGACGAACAGCAGGTACGCCATGTAGTTGGACATCTTCCTGCAGCGACGGGCGGTTTTGTTTTTAGAAGGCGCGCCGGACCTGTCGTAGTCTCGTAGAAGCAGAAATCCGTGGCGAGGTGCCAGAGGAGGACGCTCTCGTCGAACGGCATCGTCAGGCTCCACTCCATGTCCTTGCTACATTCCTCGCGCCGGAGGGTCCACTGGCCCCGGAAGTCGTTGAACGCTCTGTAGCTGGTGACGTCCGTTATGCATTGTTCCCACCCTTCTTTGATATAGTCATGGACGAGCTTGGTGATGTCGCCGGACGACTTGCACGGCTTCATGCACCAGAGTTGGTCGATGTAGTCCTTGCCAACTAGCAAGCTTGTGAGCTTCTTGTTGCGGACAAAGTAACTAATCAGGTTATACTGGGCAACTTGGTCAGGCCATGATTGCCCATACATCCATGCAAAGTATTCAATGTACTCCAGAGCAACCGTACAACACAATAAGGTATACGTAACCTTGACATCAGTGTCGTTATAAGCTTCTCTGTGGCTCTTGTAATCACAGTACAGCACGATGGCTGGAACTGTTAGGTATATAATCACCGTCCGTAAGAACCAACCGCAGCAACTTTTGGGAGTCCACTGCCTCCGGTCCATGAATATATCTAAACCTTTGTACACTTCTTCCTTGGTGTAGAATCGATCGAACGTTTTAGAGAGCCCGGATTGTAACAGACCATGCGCTTCGTCTCGCTCATGCACCATATATTTTAGGTTGTTAAGCCGAACAGAATACGGATATGCCAGGTCTACGAACAGGTTATAGGGCTTGCCTTTCACTTCGTGCTGAGGTGGTCTACTAGACTGGCCGGCCCGAATGTAGTCCCTTGCATCTTTTATGTATTTGTCAAGTGACTTGAAGACGCTAGTTTCCTCTGATCTGGAAGTCTTGACGACGCTATTGATGCTAGCACTCATGAGAGCCCATGGCTTCTCGAATCATTTCAGAATCCCTGGGACGAAGAACAAAATTGCTACTTGCAACAATCTCTTGTCCCCTGACCATGACTTGCGAAACACGTAGATGGCTACCGTGACCTGAGATGATGTACGATGACGGTAAGTATGTATACACAGCATATAGATCCAGCCCGCTTTTTTTTTAAAAAAAAAATTTCTACAGCTTACTGAATGCAAATGGTCCTTTAGGGCGTCCGCAATGGTAATAGCTAGTACTAACTATATAGTCAGCTGACGTGGAGGTGAGAGACAAAAGTAAAGACTATTTTATACTGTTGGACCCACATGCTCCTCTCTCATGTTCTTGGACTACGTGAAATAGATTAGCTATTTGCTCGTCGCTAGTGACTACTCTCTCTCCTACTTTTTTCTTACCACATCAGATCTAGCTAACTAAATAGCCAGCTGTTGGAGACGCCCTTAGCGGTGAAAATTTTAAGAAATTATATCCCACGGCATATACGGTGATTTCGATACAAGTAGTGCCTCCTTTATATGTTCATTTGAGACATCCATGCACACGGTCTCCAATACGCATATTTACCTATCGCCTTTTCAAATTATTTGTTAGTGACAAGTATAAAAAAACATGATGGCTTCTGGGGTGTGTGGAGATCCATTCCTGCTTGTGGCGGTTGAAGAGGGTGGCGAGAGAGTATATGGCTAAAGCGTCGCTGCCCAGGTAGGCGAGCCAGGTTAAGAACTTGAACAAGGCTGGGGTACGGCGCTTACGTAAGGCAGCAGCGATGAACAGAAAGTACTGGAGGAAGAGGCTGCCCAGCGCTAGAACGCGTAGCTGTCACTCGTCCCACCATTGCACTGCCTCTGAGAAACCCATTCTAGATCACACCTTTCTCAACTCCGGGGAACGAAGCTCTTCCGTTCTTCTCTTTAAATGCTATGAATTACTAGTTGCTATTTACTCAAGCACCTGCTAGTCAGTTTTTCTCTTTAAATGCTATGAATTAATGCCTGATCAATTTGGCTTCGGCTTCTGGCTTCTGGCTTATTTACACTATTCATAAATTTCGTCTTTTTTTTGAACTTTTGGTTTTTTGTTGAGCTTTTTTGCCGGTTCTTTTTTTTCCGTATTTGTTTGTATTATACGTAATGGACTAACATATTTTTTATATTTTAAATTTTTTTAAATTTAATTATGCTAAATAAGTCTCTGTCAGCTACAGTGCTTTTTCAGCCAATTACAGTGTTTTCAGCCATGAGCTAAGCCGAACCGATCAATGCTACGAATTACTAGTTGTTATTTACTCAAGCACGTGCTAGTCAGCTTTTCTCTTTAATTGCTACGAATTACTAGTTGTCATTTACTCAAGCACGTGCTAGCCATTTTTTTCTTGGTGTTAAGTGCTATGCAGCATAGGTGTGTCAAGCTTGACCCATCTAGGCATTGACAAGGCTTAGCAATTGAAGAGTGACAGAACCCCAATGTGTGAAAGGTTGACTTAAAAGATTGACTCATATAAACATGCAGAAATGAGTGGTCGATTTGTTAGTCTAGGATGTGCGGTACTCTTAGGTGAACGGATCATTGTGTAAACTTGTCGAGATGGGCATGGAAGTATTGCTAGTCCGAGGTGCGATGGAGTTTTAAGTCGCATGAGGCCGATAGGGACATACACATCAATATGTATGAGGTCTATGGGTGATGTTGAGTTAGATGACATATCAAGATATGATTGATTAATGTACGCTAACACATCGAGATGTTCAAGGTTGGCGTGTGCGCCCAAGCTAATGAGGCTTGGCCCGCAAGGTGAGAGGATATGTGCTAGGTCGTTGTTTGCCCTACTTGTTGAGGTATGACGCTAAAATCTAGGAGGTATGCCACATGCTCAGCTTATGGAGGCATGGCCTATGAAGCAATGAGTGCTCAATGCGAAGCTATGCTTTGTTGTCAAAATGTGTAAGACCGAATAGGAAACAGAGGGAGTGAATGGTATTATCCAAAAAAATTTCCATGTATTCTTGATCCTTGACTCAAGTAACTATAAAGTTACCAAGCATAAGATCAATAGCCAAAATCCCAAATCAAATAGTTCAAGAAATCAAAATCTAGATATTGTAGGGGTGGCCCCCACCTAAGCCCAGCCCGCCTGTTGGAAGGCTGTAAGGCCCAAAATGGGACATATATATTGACATAAACGCCTTTGAGAGGGACACCTGAATGTATGGGTATTATTGTAAAAGCACTCCCCATGTGAATATATATATACCATCCAGGCCATGGGGGAAACCCTAAGCATTATTCACCTAACTCTCCACTACCATACATCTCTCTCTGTTTGGTCTGTAACCACAACACTAGAAGAGAGCAAACCCTAGAGGTCTAGCTGCCAACTAGGTGATGGTCTGACCTCATGTCGGTCAGACTGCTAGTGTCAAGCCGGTCAGACTAGTGGCCGGAGGTTTGACTGCCCCTGAATAGAAACAGCCCGACAAAATCCAAAAAGGGTGCAACCTCTAAAATACAAGTCCGAATGCTATGAGAATTTACACACACGTTGCTTAAGGTCTCAAAAACCAATTCCACCCATGGATCATAAGAATTCATATCCAAGTTCAAACCCTTTTGATATTGAAACAAGATTGCATCAAAATCAGGTAAAATATGAAAACGATGAATATGACTTGCTCGTGGGCAGAGGATGACCAAAATGACTTCAATTTTATTTCCACATATCACAACAAGCAAGAACACCAAAGAAATTAAGCCAAATATCTTCGGATCACGAAATCACTTGGTGAGGCCAAAATCAAGTAAAATTGGGTTTCTTCATGAACTTACCATCAAAGTGCTCAGATGGGTGGAGATTGATTTTTAGAAGTTATCTCTATCTCTTATACGTCCTTACCACAGCAAGATCAAGCAAAAAGAAGAGAACAGGAAAAACCAATCAAGTCAAGAGCAAATCAATCAATGCAAGAGAGATTCATGGAGATAGACAAGATTGATATATTGCTACTTGATGAAGAATATTTTATAGCCACTCACTATATTGCTACTTGATGAAGAATATTTTATAGCCACTCACTAGAGGATAAGAGAGCACGTCACATCACTCAACTTCTCTCAAACCTTAACCCTAACACATGAACACTTAGTCTCAAGAGATGATGGTTGTATGGTTAACAATAAGTCTCCATCTCAACCCGTTAAATAGATGGGCTAGTCATCTCTATCTAACCCTTAGTGGATACCATCCACTTAGCATAATGGGGAAAACCCGATAACCCCACACGCTCTTATGCGCGCTTTTCAAACCGTATAAACCCGAATCTGCTAAGTCTTTAGCCTTGATCCATCTTGATATTCTCAACTTCTCCTTGATCTTCTCAACTTCTCTTTGATCTAAACTGCTCTTTCAAGCGTCGTAGTTTTGATCAAGATAGTTTTCGATATTTTTTTAACTTACCAAAATACCCTTTCTTAATCTGGTCTTTATCTCCTATTCTGGTTTCACTAAACCACGTCTCACTTAAACCGACCAAGCTACATCCCGTCGCTCAAACTTCACTTCATTATTTTCTATCTTTCTCATGCCATGCTTGAGTTTAGCCATCTCATATGCCATCTTTGATCATTCTGGGCCTTGGCTCCTCTATGAGCATAGTCTCGATCCTTGTTGATCATGGTTGACTCTAAGTGTCTCTGCACATCCGAAGACTAATAAATCATTTTTTAGCACAAGTTTTTCACAACTTGACCTACGTTAGCTATAATATGCATCATGCAATACATATGCACTGACCTAGTTCAATCAAATTATCCCATAACTCAAATTTTTTAAAATCATCCATTCTACAAGCTGTCCAGAAAAATCTGCAAATTTGTAAATTCTAAATTTTCACTCCTCCAAAATGATAATAATTTATCACAACAATACCATAGATTTTCTCATATGGTCCTTCATAATGCCCTCAAGGTTGCTCACACCGCGTCGAGGCGATGTGTTGGTGCTTACCGAGGTGAATCTATAGAGCTAGAGAGAGCCCCTAGTTGGGGAGATGCAATTAAAACGAAGCAAAAGTTTGGCTAAGGAAAAGCTGTCAAGGTTGATCGAACCACACCGAGGTCAAGCCATTGAGGCATGCTAGAACTCACAGGGTGAATCCACCGAGCTAGAGGAGCCCTTGACCATACAGGGTGAGTATCAGCACACTCAGCCCTAAAGAGTGAGTATGTTCTTGCTCGACCCTAGAGGAGAGGATGTGGTCGCTCAGCACAGATAGGGGTGGCCCACAGAGTGAGGAATGCTTGACCCATTGGGGTATGGCCTTTAGGTGGGCATGGCAAGGTGAATATATCATGCTAGGGGGAGCCCCTAGTCAAGAAGACGCCAGCAAGATGAAGCAAAGTTTGGTCGACGCACATCCATCGAGACTGAGTTGAATCACACTGAGGCAAAGCCATCGAGATGTGTTGGAGCTCGTCAGGGCAAATCAGTTGAGTTAGAGAGAGCCCCTAGTCGAGGAGACACTGTTAAGGCGATGCGAAGCATGGCTGAAGCAAAGCCATCGAGGACGGGTTAAACCATGCCGAGGCGAAGACATTGAAGCTTGTTGAAGCTGCCTGAGGAGAAGCGAAGTTTGGCTATGGCAGGGGTGGTGTCTCGTGCTCAGACCTATGATCAGAAGGTCCAACCCAGGTTTGTGCCACTCAGGAGGGAAGAACAACCGAGGTAGAGTGGAGCGCACATGTGGACGTGTGTCTGGGGTTACAAGCATGCATCTAGGTCTGAGGAACCATGCGAATGTAGACCCGGGTCCAGGGGCTAATGAACATAGAGCAGGGTCTATGGTCACATGTGCAGAATTGGATCCACAAGGAGTGAACGAATACCTAGGCCCAGGGGTCACGAGCATGAAACTAGGTCTGAGGGAAGCAAGTTAACGTCACGAGCACCGTTTGGATCTAAGTCCGAGGAAAACAATGTGCGATGGGGAATGCATTCGCGGACTTGGTCTAGGGAGCGAGCTTGTAGACTTGGTCCGGGGTAAGAGCTTGTCGACCTTGTCTGGGCAGGATGCGAATGAGCGAGTGAATTAGTATGCCTGACCTCCTTTGGGGAACGCATTACTGCACCTAGTCTGGGGCTCGTGGATCCAGTCCAAGGTAGGATGCAAATGATCAAGCGAACCAAGGGTCGTGAGCGACTTTGGCCCTACATGGTAGCATGTGGGTGACCGCAGACCCTGGTGATGATGGCCTACACTGCGACGGTCATGAGCGATGTCGGCCCTGCGTGGCAGCACATACATCGCCCCTACAAGTGACAAGGACGAGCATAGCAAAGTCGGCACCTAGATTTGGTGGTCGTGGTGATGGACTGACGACGACACGTGCGTAGGACAGCGGCAACACGAGCAATAGCGGCAATGAGCAACCATAGGCATGGACGATATTGGCCTCAGGCCATGGCCAGCATGAGCGACAATGGCTCTACACGATTGTAGACGCCAACTGCGGTGGCCTTGGGTGGTGTCGTCCTCAGCTCGTCGCTCATAGCTTGACAACCAACCAGGAGCAACGGAGAGCTAGAAGCAAGGTAGCCCAGATCATGTTTGGGGGATGGAGTATTGCAAATGCGGATGTGTTCTAGGGGCACACACAGGTTTGGGTCTGTGGGACTAAGGCAAGAGAGCGAGTCAACTATGGATCCAGGCGTGGGGCACGGCATGGACCTGGTCCGGGAGCAAGTAGGCTAGGCTGGGACCGTGGGGCACGGGGCGTACGCGAGCCAGAGACCAAGGGCACAGAGCGGACCTAATCCAGGAGTGCGTACGTGAGCCTAAGACCAGGAGCACGGCGTGCACATGAGCACAATGATGGATCAAGAGGCAGTTGCCCCTGGCATCACATGAGCACAGTGACGACCCAGGAGGCGGCTGCCCCTGGCAGCGGTGATGACTAGCAACAGTAGAGGATCCGGGTTGCGTCAGCCCCTAGCGGCAATGGCCCAGGTGACGGCGGTGACCCAAAATGATGACAGATTCGAGCTGTGGACTGTGGTAGCCCAGGCAGTGATGGGTTGGTGGTTGCAACGCGAGCTCACCTGTGCCCGTACCTAGGGGAGACCGACACCCATCAGGAGAAGAAGAATGAGGCAGAGAGGGAACGAGCTAGAGCATGCTCAGGATGGAAGAAGAGTGGTGGAGTGTAGCTCGTGGAGAAATAGTGAGGCACAGGCAAGGTTGAATGACCCTGTTGGCCTGGCGCTAGCGAGGCGGACGCACGCAGCAGAGTCGGGATTGTCGTCCATGTCGAACAGCAGGGTGCAAATGGAGCGAATAATTTTTATATGACTGACTGACCAAAGGCTCACAAAATAAATATGGAAGGGATAAATAGGTATTTGTTATTATACGTGTCCGACTGCGACTATGAAAAAAATATAGAATATGATACATGATGAGTGATATCCGACCGTATATATCCATATATCAAGCGATACGAGAAAGTCAGTTGTAACTTTACTTAGGATAAGATAACAGATATGTAGATTGTCACATTTAAACAGACAGATAATATTGAGTGTTATTCCTTCGACATCTCAACAATTAGCGTCTCTGTATTCACTCCGATTGCACCCCTATTTTCTAATAGCCTGTATAGAGATGCAAAATAAATAGATATTTTTATCCAACCTACCATCCGAGTACTTGTGGAATGAATACAACACTATCTATATACGAGTCCGATTCCAAAGATATAAAATAAAATATAGAATAAGGGTATCTTCAGTTGGGCTTAGTTTTGGCTTTGGTTTGTATGTGCTACAGTAACTATCTTATAAACAGTGTGTGTTTTTAAAGCAGATTCATCAGAAAGATTATAGTAAAAAGTATACATAGGTCATGTTCTTTTCCTTCGAAGCTGACGGCTTTTGGCTTCTGCACCTAACTTTCAAAACGGAGTATTTTTTCAACACGGGGTCTACAAGTTAAACGATATACACGTTAAAAGCCCAACATCTATACCAGCCAAAATCACAAGTGAGTATCTCTCTCCGTAATATGTACCGTAAACATCCAAAATTCAAAAATTTTAGCAGCCGTTGCCAAACAGGCCCTTAGTTCCACTATACCGGATAAAATCACATACAACTATTTTCTCTACATATTACTTCTCGTGAATAATAAGAATTTAAAAGTTTAAACAATAAATTACAAACTTATTAAACCATAAATTACAAACTTAAGTCTAGAAAAATACACCTTAAATAATATTAGTTCATATCACAACCGAGCATAACACGAGGTCACACCCTGGCTCGAGTGCTACTGGGATGCTCTTGCTAGCAACAAGTAGGGGTGGAAAACAGTAACGGATAATTCGTTTTATCCGATATTTGTATCCGAGAAAACGTGAATATGGTAAGTAAAATCCGTATTCGAAAATGTTCATATTCGTATTTGAGAATATTCTTATTCGCATTCGTATTCGAGACTATTCAATTCGTATTCTGTCCGTTTCTAGAACCCATGAAAAACCTGCACGAATTTTGTGATTCAAAATTTGAGTTTAGGCATTTTAAAACCAGTAGCCGGTCAAAAACCTGTGAAAAATCGGCAAAACCACTAGAAATCCGTTTTACCCGATATTCGTATCCGAGAAAACACGAATATAGTAAGCAAAATCCGTATTCATATTTGAAAATATTCGTATCCATATTTAAGAATATTTGAATTCATATTCACATTCATTTTAAAAATATAAGTTCATGTTCGTATTTAAGACTATTTAATTATATTTGATTCGTTTCTATCCTAACGAGCACAAAGTCGTTTTTCATGCTTTGTAGGGAATCAATGCTCGTTGGCCTGTGGACAAAGCTCCAAGCCGACAAGGCCATCACTTGGCTCTTCGACTATGCAGCCTTGGGGACCATCCATGCGTACCTGCCGACAGGACGCGTCCTGCCCAGCCAGAGATTTTTTCTTGGTGTTGTGTTGCCCCATCATTCATTCACATGGCTCGTTTGGTTCAAGAAGACTTGACCACAATGAGGTACCTTCATACTGTTTTCAATTAAATGCTCACCCATAGGGGACAAGCCCCACCTGGACATCCCTGCTGCATTTCCTTTAGCATCACCACCTATTACGAGCGGGGGAAAGCGCGCGCGGAGAGCCCTCCCACGTCACCCCCAGCGCTCCGTCGCCCGCCGCGTGCCCTCGCGATTTTCGTACGGCCGGGAGGTAATTTTCATGTACTTTCTAAAAATTACGTAAAGGTCTTTTTTCCTCGTAAAAATTATCTATATGCCTCACGTGGGTCTTTTTCTTGTCCTGGTAGAACTTGTTCCTTTGGTTCGGCCCAAACCTCGGCCATCTACGGTTCTACGAGTCCGTTCATGTAAGTTTTTAAAACTGTTTTCTTAGTAAACGAGCGGGGGAAAGCGCGCGCGGAGAGCCCTCCCACGTCACCCCCCAGCGCTCCGTCGCCCGCCGCGTGCCCTCGCGATTTTCGTACGGCCAGGGAGCAATTTCCCTGTACTTTCCAAAAATTACGTAAAGATCTTTTTTCCTCGCAAAAATTATCTATACGTCTCACGTGGGTCTTTTTCTTGTCCTGGTAGGACTTGTTCCTTTGGTTCGGCCCAAACCTCGGCCATCTACGGTTCTACGAGTCCGTTCATGTAAGTTTTTAAAACTGTTTTCTTAGTAAATAATTTTTTATAGTATCTAACTTATAAATAAGATATCTTTTTAAAATAAAGTCTACTAGTCGATTGTAGTATACACTATCATGATTCTATTTATATCGGTTAAAATTGTACATGAGTTTCTCTCTTTTCATATGACTCCCTGTAAGCTATTACTATTTACAAGCTTAAACCAAAAACTATTAGTAAAATCAAATATAAATGGGCTCTAAGCTAGACTTTAGGGAGACCCGGAGAGAGACAGACGAGGATGAGAATTAGGGCAAATTTGGTATGTGGGAATTTCGCAGGAAACGACAGTTTATTTCCTACAGATTTTGGGATTCTCTTATTCGGTCCAAATGGAGAGTGCATGTACGCAGTTTGCATGAACTGTTCTTCATATGCATCGCAAAATCTATTTTTCCGGTTACAGCCTGTCATCTACTACCCTATATTTGCATCAATATTTTAATTCGAAATTTTGCACAAAGCATGATACACAATGGACCGTGAAAATAGGAACCGCATACAGGATGATTGGATTTAGATTTCCGGGATCCTTTTACAAATTACAAATTACAGATACTTTTTTACACTACTTCTTACCTCCTACATACTTATATTCTTATATCACTGTATAATTTGCGTTAATTGTTTCTTTATTTACCTCCTAGCTGACTCGAGTCTAATCATAGTTCAGAAATGCTAACCGTGTGGCGCATTTGTTATTTAGCAAAGATGATGGGATACTCACGTGGATTCAATTCACCTTTTTAGATCAATCGAGGATTCAATTAGGAGCCTCTGTCCGTCGGTAATTAAGAATTTTCCCTCGAAGAAACTGGAAAACTTTATTGATTAATCTTCAGGGTTTAAATGTATCATCGAGATCAGACATCATCTACACATTGTTACAGAGCACATTATACACAATCAAACTATCGTTAGAGCTAACGATACCTTAATGAAATATACCTCTTCGTGAAGTTCTTTATTGGAACCACACTAATTCCACATGCGAAATCCTCTAAATCGCAGCAAAACCACCTCTAAAAACTAATTCGAACTTTGCTCTACTCAGCTGCTTGGCTTCAGATGAGTTAGTACAGAGGGAGGCAAGGCCTTTTATACGCACGGCAAGGCATTGCCGACCGATAGACCTACACGGGCACATAGAGTAGTAGCCACGTTTAGCTGAGAGTTAAGGGAATTATTATCAAGCACATCGTGTTATGTCATATTGCGTCACATCGTGCCCATGTGGTTGGCCATTGAAGCCCACATACCATCACACCTATCAAACTAAGGGTGCTTGACTGACAGGCGCCAGCCGAGCCATGTCGGCTCGACAGTGCCTGCTGCCGCATTGCCGTCTGTCGCTCCTTTTGAGTTCGGAGATGTAATTATTTTTTGTAATAAAATGTTAGAAGGTTAAAATTGAAAAAAAATCATTGTTACTGCGTCATATGTGTCAACAGTTCAAGAACTTGAACCAGGAAGGGGTACGACAACGCAGCAGCGATGAACAGAAAGTACTGAAGGAAGAGGCTGCCCAGCGCGAGGACGCGCAGCTGCCACTCCTCCCACCATTGTTGCACTGCCCCCTGAGACCCATTCTCAACTCGTCTGAAGTGCCCGGGGATTCAAGCTGCTCCGTTCCTCTTTTTAAATACCACGAGCTGTTGTTAGTTGTCACTTACCCAAGTACGTAGTACGTACTAGTGTATTTTTTTCATTAATGTTGTGTGCACCGTATGGTTCGTTTTGTCTTACAAAGACCTTTTTCGCGAGGATTATTTTACCAGACTTGACCAAACACTTTGGTTGTGATCAAAATGGCTTGAGCTTTTGGCTTCAGCTCCCCCATTTTTGGATCTTTACCAGAACGACGTGTGCCATGTGGAGTTGTTTTTACATCCATGCTGCGTTTCTTGCACCATCTGTATATCTACAAACAGGAACCGGTTATGTTGTGACTTACCAACGCTATCTACCGTTCAAAATCAATCCAACGCATCTCCTTGTCTAGCTGCTTACGGCTTGTTTGCCTTCCATTAAAACAGCTATCTTCCTCCACGACGGCCACATTGCGGTGAGGGACGGACCGAAGTAACGCTACCGACGTTGTGATTCATTGATCTGTTTATTGCGGACGTTTGGTGTTTGTTTTGTTTTGATTTCATAGTTGACTGTAATTGTGCTAGCTATGTAGGAGAGGAGTAGGACGGTCTAAAGTCCCCAATTATCTTGGATTTTCCTTTCCTTTCAGCTAGATGAGCTGTGAAAAAATATTGCAAACATCATTGATTGTTGCACTTATATTTTAGAATGTTGCAATAGTGTAACTTTTTTAATTAGATTCAATTGTTTTGTGATTTTTACACTACTTTTCAAATATATCAAGACCTTATAATGTGTAAAATGTCCATTACTACTCAAAGTTTATTGAATCGGTTGATAAAATAAGATTTTTTTTAATTTGTTTATGTTGCTAGTTATACTTTGTAATATTGCACATATATACAAAAAAAATTGTCGCAGATATTTTATGTAATTGTTAAGCTGATCTGGTGCTCTCATCCTACGTCGAGCGCTACCAAAGCTCTCACAAATAGGTCGCATAGTGCAGAAAGTATCCAATATAAAAATGTTCGGAGGGTGTTTCTATGCTTTCGTCAATAGTGATTTGCACAATTCTTAAAGTATGATGATTGGTTGATAAATGTTATTTACCTCTTTATTTGATTTGAGATTAGTGCTACTTTTATTAGAGAGAAAAGTATTGAAGCACTGCTCAAAATGTTCATGTTTCGTTCACATAACCATGCAGTAACTGTCAATAAGTCAAAAGCAATCTCTTTGCTACATATGGCTAAAGCGTCGCTGCCTAGGTAGGCGAGCCAGGTTAAGAACTTGAACCAGAGTGGGGTACGGCGCTTACGGAAGGCAGCAACGATGAACAGAAAGTACTGGAGGAAGAGGCTACCCAGCGCGAGGACGCGCAGCTGCCACTCGTCCTACCATTGCACTGCCTCTGAGAAACCCATTCTAGATCACCTCTCTCTCAACTCCGGGGAACGAAGCTCCTCCGTTCTTCTCTTTAAATGCTATGAATTATTAGTTGTTATTTACTCAAGCACGTGCTAGTCAAATTTTCTCTTTAAATACTACGAATTATTAGTTGTTATTTATTCAAGCACGTGCTAGCCATTTTTTTCCTGGTGTTAAGTGCTAAGCATGGTGTGTCAAGCTTGACCCATCCAAGCGTTGACGAGCAGAAATGAGTGGCCAACTTGTTAGTCTAGGATGTGCGATACTGTTAGGTGAACAGTCCATTGTGTGACCTTGTCAAGATGGACATTGAAGTATCATTGTCCGAGGTGCGATGGAGCTTTAAGGCACATGAGGCCGATGAGGGCATACACATCAATATGTATGAGCTCTATGGGTGATGTTAAGTTGGAATGAGGCTTGGCCCGCAAGGTGAGAGGATATGTGCTAGGCCATTGTTTGCCCTGCTTGTTGAGGCATAACGCTAAAAGTAGGAGACGTGCCACATGCTTAGCTTATGGAGACATGGCCTACGAAGCAAGGAGTGCTCAATGCGAAGCTATGCTTTGTTGTCGGAATGTATAGGACCGAATAGGAAACAGAGGGAGTGAATAGTGTTATCCAAAATTTTCTCCAAGTATTCTTGATCCTTGACTCAAGTAAATATAAAGTTACTAAGCATAAGATGAATAGCCAAAATCCCAAATCAAATAGTTCAAGGAATCAAAATCTAGAAGAGAGCAAACCCTGGAGGTCTGGCTGCCAACTAGGTGACGGTCTGACCTCTTGTCGGTCAGACTGCTAGTGTCAAGCCGGTCAGACCAGTGGCTGGAGGTTTGACTACCCCTAAACAGAAACAGCCCGACGAAATCCAAAAGGGTGAAACTTCTAAAAAATACAAGTCCAAATGCTATGAAAATTTACACACACACACGTTACTTAAGGTCTCAAAAACCAATTCCACCCATGGATCACAAGAATCCATATCCAAGTTCAAACCCTTTTGATATTGAAACAAGATTGCACCAAAATCAGGCAAAATATAAAAACGATGAATATGACTTGCTCGTGGACAGAGGATGGCCAAGATGTCTTCAGTTTTATTTCCACATGTCACAACAAGCAAGAACACCAAAGAAATTAAGCCAAATTTTTTCGGATCATGAAATCACTTGGTGACGCCAAAATCAAGTAAAATCGGGTTTCTTCATGAACTTGCTATCAAAGTGCTCATATGGGTGGAGATTGATTTTCAGAGGTTATCTCTATCTCTTATACATCCTTGCCATAGTAAGGTCAAGCAAGGAGAAGAGAAGAGGAAAAACCAATCAAGTCAAGAGCAAATCAATCAATGCAAGAGAGATTCATGGAGAGATAGACAAAGATTGATATATTGCTACTTGCGGATGAATATTTTATTGCCACTCACTGGAGGATAAGAGAGCATACCGCATTACTCAACTTCTCTCAAACCCTAACTCTAACACATAAACACTTGGTCTCAAGAGAGGATGGTTGTATGGTTAACAACAAGTCTCTATCCCAACCCGTTAAATAAATGGGTTAGTCAGCTCCATCTAACTCTTAGTGGATACTATCCACTTAGCATAATGGGAAAAACCTGATAACCCCACACACTCTTATGCACGCTTTTCAAACCGTATAAACCCGAATCTGCTAAGTCTTTAACCTTAATCCATCTTGATCTTCTCAACTTCTCCTTGATCTTCTCAACTTCTCTTGGATCTAAACTACTTTTCCAAGCGTCGTAGTTTTGATCAAGATAGTTTTTGATTTTTTTTAACTTACCAAAATACCCTTTCTTAACCCAGTCTTTTATCTTCTATTGTAAGCAATCGTCGTGCTTTTCACGTGTAGATGCACCACTAGCTTGCCATGTATTGGCAAGTCTCTTCTATTCTGGTTTCACTAAATCACGCTTCACTTAGACTGACCAAGCTACATCCCATTGCTCAAACTTCACTTCATTATTTTTTATCTTTCTCGTGCCATGTTTGTGCTCAACCATCTCATACGCCATCTTTGATCATTCTGGGTCTCGGCTCCTCTATGAGCATAGCCTCGATCCTTGTTATTGATCATGGTTGACTCTAAGTGTCTATGTACATCCAAAGACCAAGAAATCATTTTCGGGCATAAGTTCTTCATAACTTGACCCATGTTAGCTGTAACATAAATTATGCAATACATATGCACTAACCTAGTTCAATCAAATTATCCCATAACTCAAATTTTTCAAAATCATCCATTCTATAAGTTGTCTAGAAAAATCTGCAAATTTGTAAATTCTAACTTTTCACTCCTCCAAAATGACAATAATTTATCACAACAATACCATAGATCTTCTCATATAGTCCTTCATAATGCCCTCGAGGTTGCTCACACCGCGTCGAGGCGATGTGTTGGCACTTACTGAAGTGAATCCATAGAGCACTTACCGAGTTGGGGAGATGCAATTAAAGCGAAGCAAAGTTTGGCTGAGGCAAAGCTGTCGAGGCCGAT
Organism: Dendrocalamus sinicus; assembly: GCA_036346575.1. NCBI lineage: Eukaryota > Viridiplantae > Streptophyta > Magnoliopsida > Poales > Poaceae > Dendrocalamus > Dendrocalamus sinicus. The sequence continues at coordinate 4,247,010 of CM070672.1, read as the reverse complement.
CGAACCACACCGACGTCAAGCCATTGAGGCATACTAGAGCTCACATGGTGAATCCATCAAGCTAGAGGAGTCCTCGACCCTAAAGAGTGAGTATGTTCTTGCTCGACCCTAGAGGCAAGGAGTGGTTGCTCAGCACCATAGGGGTGGCTCACAAAGTGAGGAATGCTTGACCCATTGGGGTATGGCCTTTAGGTGGGAAGGCACGAGCCAGAGCGCTAAACTCGGCATGGCAAGGTGAATATATCAAGCTAGGGGGAGACCCTAGTCAAGAAGACGCCATCAAGATGAAGCAAAGTTTGGTCGAGGCACATCCATCAAGACTAAGTTGAATCACACCGTGGTAAAGCCATCGAGATGTGTTGGAGCTCGTCGGGGCAAATCGGTTGAGTTAGGGACAGCCCCTAGTCGAGGAGACATTGTTAAGGCGATGTGAAGCATGGCTGAAGCAAAGCCATCGAGGACGAGTTGAACCATGCTGAGGCGAAGCCATCGAAGCTGGCCAAGGAGAAGCAAAGTTTGGCTATGGCAGGGTGGTGACTCGTGCTTAGACCTATGATTGGAAGGTCCAACCCAGGTCTGCGCCACTCAGGAGGGAAGAACAACCGAGGTAGAGTGAAGTGCACACATGGACGTGTGTCTAGGGTTACAACCATGCGTCTAGGTCTGAGGAATCATGTGAATGTAGACCTGGGTCCAGGGGCTAACAAACATAGACTAGGGTCTATGATCACATGTGCGGAATTGGATCCGCAAGGAGTGAACAAATACCTAGGCCCGGGGGTCACGAGAACGAACCTAGGTCTGAGGGAAGCGAGTTCATGTCACGAGAACCGTTTGGATCCAAATCTGGGAAAAACAACATGCGATGGGGAATGCATTCACAGACTTGGTCTGGGGAGCGAGCTTGTAGACTTGGTCCGGGGTAAGAGCTTGTCGACCTTGTCTGGGCAGGATGCGAATGAGTGAGTGAATCAGTATTCCTGACCTCCTTTGGGGAACGCATTACCACACCTAGTCTGGGGCTTGTGGATCTAGTCCAAGGTAGACACAAACGATCAAGCGAACCAAGGGTCGTGAGCGGCTTTGGCCCTGCGCGGTAGCATGTGGGTGACCACAGACCCTGATGATGATGGCCTACACGGCGGCGGTCATGAGCGATGTCGGCCCTGTGTGGTAGCACATACATCGCCCCTACAAGTGACAAGGACGAGCATAGCAAAGTCGGCACCTAGACCAAGCCCAGCTAGATTTGTCCTCCTTCTCCACCAAAGCAAAAGCCAATGGCACAAGCGAGTTGTCCGCATCACAGCCAATAGAAATCAACAACGTTCCCTCATACTTTCCCAACAGGAACGTCCCATCAATTGACAGAACAGGCCTACAATGTTTGAAAGCCTCGACACACTGACCAAAGCACCAGAATGCTCGAAAAAAAATCTATCTTCCATTAACCCATACATCGGGCTTAGGCACGTACTCATACTGCATTCCTGCATTGGCCGCTTTCATTGCGTTCAACATGGCCGGCAAACGCTCATACGCCTCCTCCCAATCACCATAAATCAACTTTAAAGCACGTTGTTGCGCCCTCCATGCTTTCCCATACTTGATTGTGTAGTGCCACTTCAGTTTAACGGCCTCTATCACTGCTGCCACGCGCATCGTCGGCATGTGCTTTATCATGGGGTACAGGCGGGTTGCAATGAACCGAGAAGTCAACTGACGATGTTTCTGGCTGGGCTCGGAAGACCCACAGCTGTGCGGTCCATCCACAGTTGTAATCTTAAACCTCTCCGTACCCTTCACCTTCCTGGCACAGACTTTCCATGCACACCCTGTGCTCTCACATTTGATGGTGTACCGACGTTTGGCGTATGAGTTCTTAACCCGGTATGGACGGTTGTGCACGATCGAGTACTCTTTCAACCACATCTTCAATGCCGACATATCCTCAAAGACATGACCCTTCTGAATTATGATACTAGCCCCAGGCCTAGGTACGTCCCTCTGCATTTGCCCTCCATCCACGACAGCCCTATGTGCGTTGCTTAGGTCATTATAATCGGACACTAGTGGATCACGGCCAGGAAACATTCTTCTTAACATCTCAATTTCGCTAGACGTCAAACCTGTGACTGGTCTGTCATCATCTGAGTCCACAACCTCGCATCCTCATAAGCGACTCGTCTCTCGCAAGCTGTACATCCACCTCGTTAGATGCTACACAAACCATGGGTTCTCAAACACCGTCTCCTCGTCGAATCCACCAACAAAGCGGTCATCGACATCCTCGAGTCGCTTCTACCTGAGTCAATGGAACCTCACATACTTGAGCCGAGGATACAACTTGCACCTCGACCTCTTCATGATCCGGTGACCCAACCAACGGTGAGTCATTGGGATCCAATGCAGCCCTAGGAGGTGATTGATCTCTCACCACCCTCTGCACAAACAAGTCAGGTGCTCTGACCTCTGAGTCCAAAACAATGGCCACATAGTTATCCCATTCACCGTCGCTGCCAATCGAAACCAATCTCTTTATACGCGGCTTCTTTGACGACCCAACATCAATCAATCCTTGAATAACGACATCACCATGCTCATCTGTCCATCCCAACCTCTCTTTCAAGCGATAAATGACCTCACCATACGACGGACGTGAAATAAATAGCAATGTGGTCTCTTCCATGCCCTCCAAATCAACACCCCCATTGTCATTTCTCTTCACAGTACCACCATGGTGCAAAGTCACAACCTTATCCATCTATATCACAACAAACAAACATACCTCAGTCATTACGTACAATAATCAAACCCTAGAAACGGATCTATACACATTATTACTAATACATTACGCATATCTATTGCGAATCGAACCTAAAACCGAACCAAATCCAACTAATTTCATCTAGGGTTTCAAATTTTGCCCTACGAAATGTACCTCAAATAATCCATATCTACTGCAACAAATCAAAGGAGGAGGGGGAGCTCACCTTGCTTGCTCGGTTTGGAACCAAAATCGCGAAAAAAATCGATGGATTGAGATGGATTTGGGGAGGGGAGCGACGGGCGGCGGCGGCGGCTGTTCTCTGCTCGGTCTGTTCGAGCAGAGCTGGTGGGGGGCCGGGGGCTGGGCACGGGTTTAAGTCCCAGGAAACGGCGCCATGACTGTTAGCGTCGTGGTTACACGTGACGGCGCCATGTTAGTTGGCGCCGTGCTATGCCACCGTGGATCCTACGTGTCCACGCACGGCGCCAGAGAATATGGCGCCGTCACGTGTATCACGGGCGCCATGTGAATTGGCGCCGTGCCAGGGGTCCATTTTTGCAAATCTTTTCTCCAGGGGTCCATATGTATAAAACTTTAAAATTTTGGGCTAAAAAGCAAAAATTTTACGCTGATGCCCATCTACATCGCCATCTAGCAGGAGTCGGATCAATCGGATTTTTGAGTCATCGTCGTCAATTTCTCTGCTTATTGACCGCACCGCCACCACCTCCTTGGAGGACGTTGCGGACCTAGGATTTTTGGGACGAAGGTACGAAGTTAAAAATCTATAGAGTATATATATAAGATAGAGAATTTTGATACACATAATATGTATATCTCATATAGTTAACTAAATAAACAATCACACATAAGCAATATCTACATACACGTATCGTTGTATCGGTGTATGTTTGGGGGGACGGTGCGCTGCGGTATCGACGTATTCGAGCAATTTAGCTTCGAAATCTGAACACCGATTCTAAAAATCCTGAATCTGCCACTGGGCACAGGTCACCTTGCTAGTTGGAATCAACTATTCCATCCTATTAGAGAACATGTCTTATATGGTAAAAGTATTAAATATTGAATAGAATAAGATTTGTATCTGACTGACACGATTTCTTCCGTATAGAACTCTAAGTTACCGTATACTCCATAAATATGCTGTTAAAGCTCAAGCATTATATCGAACAATTATCCTAGTATCCTCCTAAATGATATTAGAGTAGGATCACATCTGGACCAATTGCTAACGACCACCCAAATTCTGCTGCGTGCTCCTCCCGGGAGAGGCGATGTAATCTCTTTCAGCTGCACAAACCAAATAGTAGTTATATATTCTTATTCTTCCTCAAGCGGCATCGGATCAAAATTTGTTTTGTTGTCTCGGCGACTCGCGTCCCGGCGAGTTGCTTGTCTCAGCAAATCGGCTAGTCTGCATCACCTGCTCTCGTCGAGACGTGGCTTGCGCTCGTGTTCCTACACGCCGAGATCAAAACGGAGAAGCAGCAGACCATGTCAAGAAGAAGTCGGTCAGATCGATTTTTCTCGCGGAATCCCGAGGAGCCGCACGTCGCAGAGGAAGCCTTCCGGACAGCAAACAGCAGCGTGGCCTTCAGGATTGCCTCTGTGCTCCTCGATGCCCATCTGCTCCTCGCCAAGGATGGTTTGACGCCAGCTTTCATCGGCTGTTGCTTGATGGCCTCTCGTTGCCATGGAAGCATGTACGCATGCATGGTTGCGCTGCAAGCATGTGCTCGCCCCTCATCGTCAACCATTAGCTGCCTCGCCTGCCGTCTAGTGGTGCGCCCGTATACGCCACGAGCCAACGACAACAATGTCATCACCCATAAAGCTGCCATGTTGGCCGCGTCGTCCACGGCAGTGGCAGAATCAGGATTTAACTACACCCCGGACTGAACTCTAACCACCTAAAACTAACATCAATTTGTATTTATATCACGATATAACAAAAGTATATCATAATTGGCTAATTGTATTACTGATATGAAACTTGAGTTCAATACTAAACAAGCAAATATAAAGCATAATACAAAGAACATGGCATGATCTCAAAGTACAAAAAATGTAACATAATAGAGATACAATTTGAATACCTAAATTACGATGATTTGCTCTCTATCCTATTCTGTCATTTCTTCATTGATAGTTGGACATGAACCAGAACCTGTAAAGACAACATATGAGAGTAAATCAAACATGTGTATGAATAAATATGAACAACACAAAGTCTATATTTATAAGAAGCTAACTTACCACTAGCACGAGATAATTGTTTCTTACGTGACTTCATCCCTTGAAAACGCTCTAAAATTTTATCATCATTAATGTTTGCAAACATGTCTCATTCAATAAAGCATACCATAGTATGATTTATCCATTCATCATTCATCTTATTCCGTAAATCAGTCTTAATAATCTTCATAGCCGAAAAGGCTCTTTCTACGGTTGCTGTTGCCACCGGTAAAATCAAAGCCAATCCTGCTAAAGTGCCAATCCTGACATTTCAATTCAACAGAAACACATTTTAGTATTTCACAAATCACAATTCACATCTTTATGACTTTATCAATATCATTTTACCGAGGCCAGGACTTCTCACAGATGTAGAGTATGCATTACAGGGTAAAATTCATATCGAGCATTCTAACAATATTAGGCTCTATAGCAAACTGCACCTCAGGATTTCTCAAGGCAAGCATATTATTAAGATTAACTGTAGCATTTTGAGCATGGGAAAATATCGTGTTCTCCTCTGTTACTGGCTTACTGCAGGTATACCGCCGCCCGATATTCCCAAATCCCAAATCCCAGATGGCCAGACACACGGACACACCAGTCACCAGGGATCATAATTCACACCAGGAGGATCACAATTCACAAAGACGAAAGACACAAATCACAGCAATTCACAATAGGGATCTCCTCATCTTCGGATCTGGAACTTTTGGGTCAGGCGGTCAGCCGATCTGCCGATGCAACTATGCAAGTATGCAACTAGCCACCAGGAGGAGCCGTCGAGGCGTCGAGCCGAGGAGGGGCGCCGTCGCGCCGAGAAGGGTTGAGAGGCGGGGCGGTGCTGGATCGGCGTAGTTGCACAGATCTGAGACGGTGGAGGGCCGGAGGCGACGAGGCGGAGGCGACGAAGAGGTGGTACCTCGGAACAATGTTGAGGGCGAGCATCTAGTTGAGGCCGTACAAGTAATTGAGCGGGGCTGAGGAAGACAAGGTGCAGCGACCTTGAGGCGACGGCAACGTCCTCCAAGGAGGTGGTGGCGGTGCAGTCAATAAGCAGAGAAATTGACGACGATGACTCGAAAATCCGATTGATCGGACTCCTGCTAGATGGCGATGTAGATGGGCATCAGCACCATGCATGCACTCACGTACACTGCATACATGCATGCTGCATGTATACATGGCTCGTGCATGTGCACGGCGCCCACATCATCTTCGACTTGAACAGGGACTTGGCAATGTATGCGGTGTCTTCGGCAGCATCTCCAGCGGCGTATGGGCGGTCCGGCGGAGGGCAAATTTGAAGATATGTTGCCGAGGAGGGCGTATGTCCGAGGAGGATATGTTGAATAAGGGGGTGGAATATATGTGCTGTCCATGCACTGATTGCGAGAATTTAAAGATGTTTAAGAACCGAGGGCAAATTGAAGCGCACTTGATTCGGAGGGGTTTCAAAAAGGATTATACGTATTGGACCAGTCATGGCGAAGTGAATGATCATATGCCGCCGGATGACATCGCGGTGAAGTGAATAATATGCCGCCGGATGACATCGCCGGTGAAGTGAATGACATGCCGCCGGCTGATGTCGATTGTGGTTCGGATTCGGATAGGTTGCACGATGATAATCTGGATCAGATGCTTCGCTTTGTAGAAGAGAACTATGATGAGAGAGAGTATGTTAAATTCCGCGGCTTGATGGAGGACTCGGAGAAACCTTTGTACACGGGCTGCAAGTACACGAGGTTGTCGGCCGTGCTTGAACTGTTGAAATTGAAGGCAAGCAACGGTTGGTCCGACAAGAGTTTCACGACGCTGCTAGGTCTTTTAGCGGACATGCTTCTGGAGGGAAATGAGTTGCCTAAAACCACGTATAAAGCCAAGAAGGTTCTTTGCCTGTTGGGAATGGAAGTAGAAAGAATACATGTATGCCCGAACGACTGTATCCTCTACCGTAAAGAGTATGCAAACATGCATATATGTCCGGTGTGCAACGCATCCCGATACAAATGTAACAATCAATCAGATGATGGCGAGGGAACAGAGGCGAAGAAAGGACCTCTTGCTAAGGTGGCATGGTATTTTCCTATAATTCTCTGTTTGAAAATGTTTTTTTGCAAATCTAAGGAGGCAAAACTGCTACGTTGGCACTCGAGGAGCGCAAGAAGGATGGAATGATAAGACACCTTGCTGATTCCGCGCAGTGGAGAAACATCGATAGGAGTTTTGCAGAGTTCGGAGCAGAACCAAGGAATATAAGGTTTTGACTAAGTACAGATGGAATGAATCTTTTCAGTAGCATGAGCAGCCGACATAGCACATGGCCCGTGACTCTCTGCATCTATAACCTTCCTCCTTGGTTGTGTATGAAGCGAAAGTACATTTTGCTGTCGATACTTATCAAAGGGCCAAAACAACCTGGGAATGATATCGATGTGTTCCTAGCACCGTTGGTGGAAGATCTAAAAGTCTTGTGGAACGAAGGGTGCAGGTATGGGATGCATACAAACGAGAGAACTTCACTCTGCGCTCCTTATTGTTCTGCACCATAAATGATTATCCTGCCCTTGGTAACCTATCGGGCCATAGTACAAAAGGTGCCAAAGCTTGTACTCACTGTTTAGATGGTACCGAGAGTGTGTGGCTGAGACACTCACGCAAAACCGTCTACATGCGTCACCGTCGGTTCCTTCGGAGGGCTCACCATACCGCAAGATGAAGAAACAATTCGACGGAGAGAAGGAAGACGGTTCAGCTCCAAGGCATTTAAGGGGACATGAGGTTTATGATATGGTTAAGGATTTAGATGTTATCCTCAGAAAGGGACGTAAATTGAGGGCTCATGAGAAGAACACCTGGAAGAAGAGATCAATATTTTGGGACTTACCTTATTGGGAGTACCTAGATGTTCGCACTTGCATCGACGTCATGCACGTAGAAAAGAATGTGTGCGGCGACTTGATTGGTCTCTTATGAACATCCGTGATAAAACAAAGGACAGCGTCAACGCACGGCTTGACTTGGTCGACATGGACATCGGCCCGAGTTAGCACCGACATGCACTGATAATGGACGAACGTACCTTCCCCCTGCGTGTTACACTCTGTCCAAGGCTGAGAAAACAGAATCGTGCGGTGCTTGCATGGTGTCAAAGTTCCGTCTGGTTACTCTGGCAACGTGAAGAAACTTGTTTCGATGCAAGATTTGAAGTTAAATGGCATGAAGTCTCATGATTGTCATGTGCTGATGACACAGATGCTCCCTATTGCAATTAGAAATATTTTACCGATCAAAGTCCGAGAGACAATCATGAGGCTATGTTATTTCTTTAACACAATTGCTCAGAAGGTCATCGATCCCGAAGGACTAGATGCTCTGCAAGACGAGGTGGTGATGACTCTATGTCACCTTGAAATATATTTCTCTCCTTCGTTTTTCGATATCATGGTCCATCTCATTGTTCACATTGTGTGGGAGATAAAAATGTGCGGGCCCGTATTCCTACGTAGCATGTACCCATTTGAGAGGTTCATGGGAATTCTCAAGTCCTACGTACGGAATCGTTCTCGGCCGGAGGGCAGCATCGTCGAAGGTTATGCAAGCGAAGAGGTCATTGAGTTTTGTGTCGATTATATGGCTCGATTCAACCGATAGATGTCCTCAATCTCGTCATGAGGGGAAGTCAAGGGTCTCAAACTATCGGAAGGAAAGCAATCACTCCGGATATGGACACGTATACTCAAGCCCATTTCACGGTGTTGCAACACATGACTGAAGTGGCGCCTTATGTGAACCAAAGACAAGGATGTGCTTCGCAATGAATCCGAGCGGCGGATGTTTGGATCATGAGGCAACACAACCGTCGGTTCAACCAATGGTTGAAGGAGCAAATCGCTAGGAGCTCGCCGAGTGAGACGCGACATGGTTGGCAAAAGGGCCGACATTTACAGTTGTGACATGGCAAGGATATGACATAAATGGGTACACATTCTATACGCAGTCTCAGGATGTCAAGAGCACTAACCAGAACAGCGGTGTCCGCATAGATGCATTCAGACCGATGGGTCGAGAAACTCGTACTATGGCTTCATAGAAGAGATTTGGGAGCTCGACTATGTGGTTTTCAAGATCCCCTTATTTATCGCCGTTGGGTGCATCTCCCACAGTGAAGGTTGACAAGTACGGTGTCACGACCGTGGACCTCCAACGTGTCAGGTACAAAGACGAACTATTCGTACTCGCCAATCAAGTTGTTCAAGTTTTCTATGTAACCGACCCGGCAAATAAGAAACGCCATGTAGTTCTTCATGGAAAAAGGAGAATTGTCGGAGTGGAGAATGTAGTGGACGAGGAGGAATACAATCAATTTGACGAGTTACCTCCTTTTGGAAATGGCATAAGGGTCGACGATGAACAACGTGACGATACTAGTTACGTACGCATTGATCATGATGAAGGGCTAATTTTTAAAGGAAATAAGCAAGTGTGAAAATGTGAAAATGTGTGATGTAGTCAATTTTGAGATGTATATGTGAAAATGTGTGATGTAGTCAATTTTGAGATGTATATGTGAAAATGTGTGATGTAGTCAATTTTGAGATGTATATGTGAAAATGTGTGACAAAATGTATATGTGATGTATATGTGTGATGTACATGTGAATTGGCATGCATTGATGTATTTGAGAATGACAAAATGTATCAAGAAATACACTGTGTGAATGCAGCTGGTTGGTGTTGTATATGAATGCAGCTGTTTGGTGGTTGATATGAATGCAGCTGTGGTTATTGGTGTTGTCTTAATAACTACTGATGCAAGGCTTATCACTGCACGGTTCGAACTTAGAACCGTCTGTGATATCAATATCACAGACGGTTCTAAGTTCAGAACCGTCTGTGATAACCTCCCTATATATACCCTCTCGGTAGGGTTTTCCGTGTGCGTTGCAGTTATTCGATCTAGATCTAAATCCCGAGCCTGTCGTCGCTGCTGCCTCCCCGAGCCCTCGCTGGCTGCCTCCCCGAGCCCGTCGCCTCCTCCATCGCCGCCGCCTCCTCCTCCTCTGTCGCCGCCGCCTCCTCGTCCTCCTCCGTCGCCGCCTCCTCCTCCGTCACCAAAACCCTAAGGTCATCAAAACCCTCCCCGAGCTTCATGCTTACTGTTAGGGTTTAGGGTTGATGCTTGATGCTTCATACTTAGTGTTAGGGTTTATGGCTTACTGTTATGTATATGGTTAGTTGCATTCATGTATATGCTTACTGTTATGGTATATGTTACTGTATATTCAAGTTTGTTACGCTTACTGTTATGGTTAGTTGCTTAGTTGCATTCATGTATATTCAAGTTTGTTAATCTTCCATATACTGAGATTGCTGTGGATTTACTGATTGCTCGATGATGATAAATTCATATACTGAGATTGGTTCATTCGGTCTTTGAGCTCTAATAGCTGTCGGTTGCATGCAGTTTTCAGGTTATAGCATGTTATTAAATTGATCTGTTAGGATTTAATCTTGACAAGTTAAAAGACTGAATTATTGGGCAAAGTTAACTTGTATGGTCTTGATCTGTATGAATACTGTTGTCTGAATATATGCATGCTGAATATATCTTGATCTTGATATTGTAGAGTTTGTATCTAGAGCTCAAAATACTGAATTCATTATTTGGCATAACCAATCAAGGAAGAGTATATGATTTAGTAGAGGGACGGCCAAGATTAATCTTGTGCAACCCTACAATTTGAGAGCACAAATTAATCAATTAAAACTTGAGCTTGTTGCTAGTCTTAATTGATACATGCCTTTTACATTGTCATACATATTCATGTTTAGACTGTTATTGCTACCATTATATATGTATATATGTAGGTATATATATGTATATGTATGTATAAACACATATATATGTATTGTAATCGCCTATATTGAGCGAAATAGATAGATATTGCACTTTCTTATCTTATGGTATGGCACTTTCTCATCTTATCCTAATAGACCCACAAAATGAGCAACATGTCACCCGCGCATTCTTCAACATCATCGCCGGAGGCGTCCGCTCCAACATCAAGACGCCAAGGAAGAGGGCTATCGAAGAAGCCTGAGGGCCGACAGACCATCACAGCGGTAAACGCATCTGGGGTCCCTATCCTTCCTCAAAAAGCGGTAAACGCATTCCGAAGCATGGTCGGAATAGTTGCACGAGAATGAATTGAGATCACATATAATTTATGAAAGAACGTGCCTGACACTTGGAAACGTGAGCTGTGGACCGAAATTTTGGCATCGTTCGAGTTCCCAGAAGAACACATATACGTTGTGCAACGACAAACCTACCTAGCGGCGTGCAAAGCATGGAAGAACTTCAAGAGCACGCTTGTTAGGAAATACGTTGAGACGGACGAAACGCCTTTTCATAAATACCCATTCCTGGAACCACAATGGGAAGAGTTCAAGGCGATGAAAACGACCGAAGATTTCAAAAGTACAAGTGTGGCGCACAAGGCCCTCCAGGCAAAAAACACACACCCCCACAGACTTGGCACAGCTGGGTATGCGGGTAAAATTCCGCAGTGGAGGAAGGAGGATGACCTGGCAGCTGCACAAGACATCGCCCCGCCGTTTTCTAATATCCCGGATGACCGCGCTCGAAATTGGATTAGAGCACGGTCATCTACAACGACATCGGGGGACGTCTCCTTTCGAAACCCTGCAGACCAGCAAGTGTCCCAGCGCCTGGTAAGATATCGATCGAACTACGTAGCTTGTAATTACTCCACAACTTCGTACGAATTGAAATGACATTTCGTGCTCTTGCAGGAAGAGCTGAGTTTTGAATCTACCCTGGGATCATTCCAGGGAACAAAGGAGAATGATATGCTCTCCATGGCGCTGGGAAACAAGGAGCACCCGGGTCGTACGAGAGGTCTTGGGCTTTACATTCCTTGGAAATATGGTTTCGAAGATGACTCCGGAATGTATCGGCGTAGGAAGAGAAACAAAGCCGAGCGTGACGCACAGCTACGAGAAGAGATCAAGGCATCTCTTAGAGAGGAGCTAATAGGTGAGCTGGCTGGTGTAATCAGAGATGAGGTACGGAAACAAACAGAAAGTCAGCAGGCCGCTACCGACGCTCCTGTGCTAGCTAGCCCGCACAACCGTCCGAGTAGCTGCGCGTCCAATCCGACGCAAACCCAGGCCAAATTTCCTGTGGACGACATCCTGGTAATAATTATTACCTCTCGAATGCTTGCTCCATTGATAGGCCTATTCGAGTAGCTAATTTTGTATCATTATGTAGGAGCCTCACGGCGCGTGCTCCAAGTGAGATATGGCTCCATTCCCTTGTACGCTGCTTGGGGCGGGCATATTAAATCAGTATCGGGGCCATGGTGCACAGTCAAGCTTTAGCGCCAGGCTTCGCAAAAGTTAATGTGGATGGTGTGCATGTTAATTTTGAGGTGGTCCCGCTACCGAAGCCCCCCAACGACGAGATCGTGACTCTAGAACATGCCATTGGAACATTCATCCAGTGGCCCAAAAGCGACATCTCCCTGGAGGCTTCTTCACCGGTGGCAGGACCAGAGCAACATGCACTGGTGCCATCTCCATTACAAGACCAGTCGGTTCCACCACCGGATACTGCACCGGTGCTATCTCCACGGGTCCTACTTTCGCCAGAGCAACATGCACTGGTGCTATCTCCACGAGTCATACTCTCGCCAGAGCAACATGCACTGGTGCTATCTCCATTACAAGACCAGTCGGTTCCACCACCGGATACTGCACCGGTGATATCTCCACAGGTCCTATTCTCGCCAGAGCAACTTGCACCGCTGCTACCTTCAAAGTCGACTGCCGTGAAGTCGACCTATAGCCGAGGCAGCAAGGCCAGCAAGGGCAAAGCAAAGAAGACCAATGATGATATGCCGTACCTACCTTTGGCCCGCAAATTCGTGCTTGGTGAGCTGTTGCTCGAGCAAAAAGACCTCCAAAAGCTACCATATAGTTGCATGCAATTGCACATGTGGTATATGCAGCAGTCCAATAAGCTAGAGGGAGAACAGACTTCAAGTATCACTGTCAAATTCACGTCGGATGATTTACACCACAGTCTTCAATAGTGTATGTTCGTGGTCGCCTTTGAGGATTTATTCGATCTGTTCACGCTCAACGCTCTTGACGTCTCAATCATTCGATGCTGGACGCTGTAAGTGTGTACAATCACAATCTCCGTTAATGTCATACCGATAAATGCCATATCTAATTTGTTGCTTTCGTGTGTGTATATATAGACACATGCTGATTAGAGCTAGATTATCCAACTCATCAGCTGGTTTCTTGGACTCACACTTGGTCGCCAAGGATACCATCGACCGGGATACAAACCTCGTCGAGAGGTACATTGCAGCAAGACTGCTGGGTTGTCGCAATAAGGAATACGTACTAATGTCCTTCCATCAGAACTTTCATTGGATTTTAATAGTAATTGTACCAAAATGGAACAAGTTATATTACCTTGATTCCCTAAGTAAGAATAAAATAGACTTCACAGTTGTCGGCCAAGTAATCGATAGGTAAGCACATATTCCCCATACATATCTACATTGTACTCTTTCTTTCCTTCCGAATGACTAAGGTTAACTTTTTCGAATTACGTAGGGCGTTCGCGATGTACATTGAAATGGGAGGTGACTCGAAGCGCGGGGCCAAAGGCCTGCTGACACATACTCGAGATTTTAAGGTATTTGCTATTTCACATTAATTAATCCTATGCAACAGTTGGTACTAATGCCTCTTGAACTAACACATTCTATTTTTGCAGTGCCACCAGCAGCAGCCGGGCAACACATGTGGATACTACGTTTGCCAACATATGGAACTACTCCTCGATTCCTCGAGGCTCACCGATCGTAAGGTTTGTCACACTTCCCATAATTACTTCATACTTATCACGTTACATATATACGCACATTGATATTCATATCGACAGGTTGCGTACATCCCGTCAACTGTATTGAAACAGTCTGATCTTAGAGGGATTCGAGGAGAGTTGGTGTACTTTTTGCTGACTCAAGTCATAAAGCCAGGAGGACGGTTCCACTGCGCACCATGATTTCTTATTGATCTTATCACTAAGTGCAAATGCAGTGTAGATCTTTTGTAACTGTGCATTTGTTAATGGATATTTCATTTCAATTCAATTAACTGATTTGCGAAATTGATGCATGCTTTATGTTTGTGAAATGAAGTGCGATGTCAATTGGATGTTTTATGTCTGTGAAATGTATCTGAAAGGAAATGAGATGTGTGAATTGTATGTTTTTGTGCGTGATTATCGCTTGTTTCAGAGGGCATGGCTAGCATTTCCTGAGGCTAGCCAATAAACAGAAATAGATTTTGATTTAGGAGGAAGGAATATCACAGATGGTTTTTAGTTAAAAACCGTCTGTGATATAGGATAATCACAGACGGTTTTTAATGAAAAACCGTCTGTGATATCTGATAATCACAGACGGTTCGAAAATCGTCTGTAATAACCTTGGATTATCACTGACCCATAAATTCAGACGGTTCAGAAAACCGTCTGTGATGACGTTTCTGAACCGTCTGTAATGTCGATTTCTGTAGTAGTGTTTGATGTTATAGGAGGAGAGCACGGCGTCGAGCATATGGGTGATTTGTCCAAGAATACTGCTGGGGACATGGATGAAGACTTTGTATTCGTATGCATGTTTTTCCCCCTCAAATTTTCTTTTTGATCACGCCCGTAGACCCTATACTGTAATCTAAGTAATCTTTGCTAACACTAATTCGGTGCTAATTAATATGCTAACCCGCCCCCTTCAAATAATGGATCAAATCAACTTACAATATTATATAAATTCCAGCGAGATATCACGCTGTACATATTGATCCAGTGATATTGTACTGCGATATCGATATAGCATCTTAGAACATGCATGCATCTAAAGTTATATTGGAGCTTGACTGTATTTTCTCAATTATACCGAAATGCAAATACAATGGTCTTAAATTGTATGCCTTAGTTTTAACATTCCCTTTTCTTCTGCCACTGACTAACTTTTGAGATAAAGCTTTCGATTTGTGAAAGTATCTTTTCTGTGACAATTCTACTCGTATTATTTTCACATGATAAATGTAAGTATATTCAGAAATAGATCTAATTATGGATTAATTGCTTGACTACATGCGAGAAATTGCAAGTTCGGTTGAATAACAGCCGATTTAATCGTCTAATAATTCTCTCATTAGCCCATCATGCATGACTAACTAGCTGGTTTGCCTTCGCTTTCGATCACGTACTTGCAGGTGGAGCCTCCCGAAGGAAGTGAACCAAGCCGTACTGAAGTCAAGGCTGTTGGAAAATAATCTTGTTATTAGTATTTTTGTATTCTGATCTGACATGGATTTAGTTTCATGTAGTAGTGCAGGTAGCTAGCTATGCATGTGTTTGTTTACCAAGTCATAGAGCTGCATGAATGGTACCACTAGCTGCATGTATGTTTTCGTTAGTGGCCGAGTCTCATGGAGGTGTGGCATAGAAAGCGGATCATGGTAGTTGTTCTCGGCTGCGCGTTAGCTATTTGAGCTGTGTAATCATTGTTTTATTTTGAGAAGAACAGAAAAGCAACAAAAGATTGGCTATACTGTTGCGGCCAACGGAAATATTCTGAGTTCTTACTCCATTTCTTCTCGCGTGTGTATTGTTTTTGCTTGTTTATTTTTTCTAGGCTAACAATTGGTATCAGAGCTTGTGTTCGTGTATATCTTCATCCATGTCGTCTTCAAGCTCGTCGAGAAACGTCACCGCCGATGGGGGCGTTCAGAAGATTGGCGATGGGAGCATGCCGAAGGCGTCGGCGCGCGAGGGCAGTATCTCCCTCCCATATCCCATGCTCACGAGGAGCAACTACACGACATGGGCCGTGAAGATGAAGGTGTTCATGCGCGCTCAGGGCGTGTGGAGCGCAATCGTGGATGAAGAGGTGAATGAGCGGCAAGATCAAATGGCGCTCGCGGCAATCTTCCTCGCGGTGCCGGAAGACATGCTGCTGCTCCTAGCTGAGAAGGAGACCGCAAAGGAGGCCTGGAACACCCTGAAGGTGATGCATCTCGGTGCCGATCGCGTTAAGGAGGCGCGTGTACAAAACCTCAAAAGCGAGTTTGAGAACTTGCGCATGAGGGACACCGAACAGATCGATGACTTCGCGATGAGGTTGACGACAATCATCAGCAAGGTACGAGGTCTAGGTGAAAAGATGGAAGAGGTCTACATCGTGCGGAAGTTTCTTCGTGCAGTGCCTAAGAAGTTCTCTCCCGTCGTCACCATGATTGAGCAATTCGGTGACATAAAAAAATGTCGATCGAAGAGCTAATCGGGCGCTTGAAGACGCAGGAAGAGGGAGAACGTCGCTATAGCAACAACGACGGAGACGAGGAGCACTTGCTCCCGATGCGCGCAGAGTGGGAGGCCCGTTCGTCGAAGCGTGAAGGTGAAGGCTCCTCAGGTGGTTTTGGTGGCGGCGGTGGACGTCGATACCGACGAATTGACAAGGCAAAGTAAAGTGTTTTAATTGTAACAATTATGGGCACTTTGCTTCAGATTGCCAGAAGACAAATAAGAGGGAGAAAGCGTAGGCATATCTCATCGAGGCAGATGCCGACGAAGAACTAGCGCTGCTCTAAGCAATAAGATTAAGGAGGTACTCAAATAACATATGACAAGATTAGGGGGTGATTGTTGGAAAATAATCTTGTCATTAGTATTTTTGTATTCTGATCTGGCATGTATTTAGTTTCATGTAGTAGTGCAGGTAGCTAGCTATGCATGTGTTTGTTTACCAAGTCATAGAGCTGCATGAATGGTTCCACTAGCTGCATGAGTACGACCCTGTCGGCGGTGTGCCCACGCTGCACATCCGGCCGCGCTCCGAGGCTCCGAGCAGTGCGCCGCCATCATCACCGGCGGCGGCGGGCCGAACGCCGCCGAGGGAGCGCCGTTCCTGCATGAGTACAACGGCAGCGACGGCACCCCGAAGAAAATGCAGATGTTGTTCTGGGCGCGTCCCGGGGAGGAGGGCCTTGTGCCGGTGCTGCGGAAGTCGCTGCGGGCAAATCTGAACATCAAGGCGGCAGTGTTAGGGTTTGCGGTAAGGTGGGTGCGGGCGGGCCGCGAGCCGGCGGCGCCGGAGTCCTTCGTGTTCTCCCCCGACACGGTGGTGACGTCATGGCGGCCGGAAGACCAGACGAGCGGGGCGGTCCTGATCACGAGGCGCAGCGATATGGAGCTCTTCTTGCCTCCGGTGATCAGCCCTCTCACTCCTCGCACCATCATCTTTTAGGACTAGAGAAATTCAGATATATACCACTCAAAAGATGTATCACGCACTACTGCAACTTTACATCTTATGGGTCGTCATCGGATGATGTAAGATCGTTGGTGTTCTAAATTTCTGAAGACGTGTGTTTATGCATTGTTACTGCAAGGTAGCTCAGAGTCGATCGGAATGTTTAAGCTTGTTTGGATGTTCTAAATTCGTTCCTAACGGATCGTGCTAATCTATGGAACTCGAGAATTTCGATATCACGTGAATAATTAGTCTTCAAGTGACTAATTGAAGTCAAAGTGTCACTACAGCATATGTTAATTAGATTTGCCGGCGTTTAACTCCAGCCTGGTGTTTAGCTTAATTAAACACTGCCAATACAAACATCGGTTTAGAGGAAAAACATACGGGGGAAAATAAGACATTTAATTATAGACGCCCTAGTAAGTCCAGACATATTGTAATGTGTGTTGCCGGACCGGTCGGGCAACGTCGCGATTGACGGGGTATTTGTACAAGACGATTGTTTCTTAGCTGCCCAGATCTTTATATCGAACGAAGTAGATGTTAGAATTTTCCTATATTTTCCTACGAAGCATTAAGGGTACAATTCTCCAAAGGGCTGTTGCACTACAAGATGGAAGTCCTACAAAGACAGAGAAAATAAGTCTCAGAAATGGCAAAATCAGTTCTATTTTGCAGAGGTTGCGTAACTTTACTCACAAGATATGATTAATTTGTAATGTCGGTCACTACACGCTTCCCTCAGAGTATGATTGAGAAAATCATAACAAACCTTTTATAATGTGTGAGATCATGTGAATGTCACCAATGGTTGTGATGAGTAATTAACTTTAGATCATGTCAATTTGGTTTTGATAGTTTGTAAATTTTCCAATTGTTTCTATTGCTGGTGGTATGGCTAGCATTGCGGCTGTGGTCATACCGGCCAGGAGCGGTTTGATCGGCCTAGGGCTAGCAATTAGACTAGCAGTAGAGAGATAGTTAGACTGGGTGCGGTAGTACTAGACTTGAATGACGGTCAAACCGGGGTTGCGGTTCGATCAGATTCTAGTTGGCAGTAACTATTTTTCAGTGAGCTTGTTTTGGGATGAGCTCAAGCAGTCATACTAGGCTTTGTACTGCGGTAGTACCGAGGCAGTACTACCAGCATTATACTAGCAGTATGACCAGAATCAGGTGGTATGACCGGCCTCTAATTGGTGGTCATACTGGCTGAGGTGCTGCTGGCGGCCTCGTTGGATTGAGTTGAGTTGGTTGAGTGTGTGCACAGCATGGGTGCTGTTGCTTGTGTGCATTCATGTTGCATGGTGTATGTATGGGCTAACATGGGTCAAGTTGCGAACAACTTATGCCCGAAAATAGTTGCTTGGTCTATTGTTGTGTAGGTGGCTTGAAGGCGACTATAGTCAACGGTGAGGAGACCAGGACTAGGTTAGGGATAACTGAGGTCTAGAATGGCCGTGGATACCATGTGGGATAGTTGATCTCAAGCAAGGCACAAAATGGACAAGGACTACGAAAGGTGAAGTTTGAGCAAAAACCACGATGCATCGGTGATGCACGTCATGCTTTGTAGTGGTGCTTCAAGGGATGGAAGATTTGTGGTAAGTGCTCTCACTGTCATCAATTGAGTATATTGATGACTTTGTCTTATGTGGTACTACGTGATTGTTTGATTATTTGTGTTGGTTATAGAACTTTGGAGCTACGCCATGGTGAGGCGGACATAACTAGGACTAAGCTAGGAGAGATTAGATCCAAAGCGGTCAATAGATCGGGACTATGCTCTGGAAGAGCTGAGGTCTAAACAATCAAGGAGCCACTGAAGATAACCGAGGCTTGCGGGGTGGTTACATGCTGAGATGACTGGGAACCGGGGTGGAAACTTAAACCAAAACAAACTATGTTTAAATATGCTAGCTTTGTGCAAAGTTCATCGAATAATAATGTGTGTGCTAGCTCATCATCTCAAAAGAACTCTGGCTATGTTAAATTCCATTGCACCTACTATGGAAGAGATGGACACTCATATAAATTTTGCTTTAAGCGTGCTAAGAAAGAGGAGGAAAGGTTGAATGCTTTAAAACAAAAATGTGCATTGTCTTTTGTTCCTAGATCAAATGCGAAAGCTATATTTTTAGAGAACTTTTATGATGGCTTTAAATCTGCTTCACATGCTAGATTGAGATTTAATTCAAATAATTCACGTTTTTTTCGGCATTCTGATCATCCACATGCACGTGATTTTGGTTCTAACTTTGTTGCTCCGGTTCGTTGTGTGTCTCAGTACTAGAATCCTAGATCTTATTTCACTAACCTAGTACTGTGAGACCGATGTTTCCTGTGATGTACGAACAACTAACAAGGATGTAGAACATGAGCTAGATTGGGTTCCGGTCTTTTACATCATTGCTTGATTGGAACAATTGATGATTATTCTCTCTTTGATTGGCTCCAAGAGAGTTCACCTTTTGAAAGACCATGTGGGAAAGGTGATGTTGTCCTACACATTATTGAGTTACATTCTCTTGTTGCTGACCATGTGGGAAAGGAGATATTTGAATGTGTGGTTTAAAATGCTTTTTCGGCTTCAGTTTTTCACTTATATCTATTTGATGCTAATTCATCGTGCAATCTTGTGGTGTTGTCAATGTCTTCATCAAGGGGGGATTGTTAGACCATGTGGCTAGGTCTAGGATATTTTGGTGATGAATAATTGACAATGGTTAATTTATGATGATGAATATTTGATAATATTGCTTATCGATGTTATATGAGACGTGTGGCATGTGTGAACTGATGATTGGTCAAGTTGGGACGAACTTGTGCCGAAAAAATATTCTTTGGTCTTTGCATGTGTAGGTTTGTCGGAACCCGGAGTAACAACTCCTGGATCCTCTGTGTAAATCGCACTAGTCCAGGATTAGCTAGTGCACACAGCGTACAACAAAGATAAATATCAACCATAATGACATTTATTAACTAAATATGGGCATGATTGCTAGAGTTTACATCAACGGCACATAAGCCAAATTAAATAATAGCAGCGGAAGAAAAACACCGAAGCGGAAGAAGCCTACTGAGCCTGCCCACAGGCAAACGACAGTAAGACGCAACCTACTCGTCCAGATCTGCACCGTAGTCGATGTCATCTTCCTCTATGTGGAGATACCAAGGTGAGTACAAACTTGTACTCCACAAATCACACGGAGAAATGCAACATAATGATAAATGCATTAATAAAAGGCTTATAGGGTTAGTTTGCATAAAACAACATTTAATGAAATATAGTAAATAGATTGAAATTGTTAAATTTAGTACAGTAAGTAAAAATAGTACTTGTAATTGAAAATAATACCGTCAGTGCAGGCTCCGACCAAACACTAATCTATCCACGGGCATCCCACCTGGACCATATTTTCCAAAAGATCACGTATGGATTCCATCCATCCACACGCTTTCACTGCGCAACTCTGATGGATTCCATCCATCCACCAGGTTTCATTCTCTCACGGATTCCATCCATCTGCAAGATTTTCATCTCTCATGGATTCCATCCACAAGGTTTTCAAAAACCATTTTGAAAAACAAAGTCTAATCCATGAAAAACTTTTACTTAGCATGCCCATGAACGTGGACACGACTATCCAGGATAGATTATGCACTCTGCAGAGGTTGCACAGCTTTACCCACAAGACACGATCATCCCGGATTGCCACGCGAGTTACACAATTCCTTAGGTGTGCGGCGAGGAGATCATGACAAGGCCTTTAAAATGCAAAGCCTTCAACCTGGCCAAGCTAACTCTAAGGTTTCACCGCAGTAAGGAATCCACCAGACCGGGACCCCCTCTTGAGCCGAGTGAGACTTCACATGGCACTGACCATGCTCACTTCAAACTGTGAGACTTCACATGGCACTGACCATGCTCACTTCAACCTACAACTTAGCCCAAGTTGGGACTCCGCAAATTATTCAGCCAGGGCTGTCCCATACCAGCCTTGTGGTAGTACGATAGGGCTTTGCAACAGTAGCTCATAGACCGGTCCTTAATTGGCTTAGGCCCAACCACAAACCCTCGTGCCTGGCAATCAACCTTGAGTCTCCGAATAACAGGGCATGCTTGCACCCACCACCTAACCAATTGCCTAAGTCTAAACCATATTTTAGATTTTATTTTGAAATAAACTTATAACCTTCTTGACTCACCGAAGTCAAGAATATATTTCAAAAGCTTATCATTTTATGTGAAAAGGTATCCCAAACCAATTAATATGTCTAAGCAGGGCTAAGCATTTGATTCAAAATTTCTCTAGCCAACACTAGTGTACTAGCTAAAGTTTTTAATCTAAGGTGACAAGATATCAGGGAAGTTCAATGTCAATGGAGGTAATAACAACCAGGTATTAACTAAACTTAAAGCTGAATTCAAATACAGTGAATAAAAATATGCATGCAGAATAATTTAAAACAACATAATTTTATTTTGAAATTTGGGATCAACATGATCAAGGTGTGTGACTTGTCTTGCTCTTCAATTAGGTGCAAATCTTCGTCGAAGAATTTTCCCGAATCGTCGAAGTCTACACGTGAAAATACCTAGGCAAACTCAAATAAATCCAAAATAAATTCAGAACAACTTCAAATATTTAAATTGAGGGCAGAAATTGATAGAGGGAAATTTTTTGATGAATTTAGAAATTTGAATGGGCTCAATCAGAGTTAGGATGAAGAAGAACGGGCACTCGGAAGTTTAAAATCAGAGAAAATGAATAAAAGAAATTTCTGTAATTATTTTTCTAAAGAAAAATAGAATTATGACGTTAGCATGACATCAGCACATGGAATTTCTTTTCGGTCGAATAATTTTTCTACTGGAAATTATGGGTGAGGGGCTGACAGTGGGCCCTGGTCCATGTGGACCGAGTCCATGGACAAAAGAGGTTGCTGAGGTGGCAGGGCTCTGACGTGGTGCTGACAGGGCAAGGTGGCATCGAGGTGGCGCTGACGTGGCGCCACATGGCTGCCATGCAGCACAGTGGCGATCTTGACGACGGCGGCGCCGAGATCGGCTTCGCCGGTGCTCGGCGGCGGCGACGGCGAGGGTCGGAACGGGGAGAGGAGGTTCGATGATCTCGGGGAAGGGCACATGCCTTACTAGGGGCGGCCGGAGATGAGCCGGCGGCGAGGAGAAGCAGCAGAGGCGCTCGAGCGTTGACAGCGGGGACTCTCCGGCGGCGCTTGAGCCCAGGGAAGAGGTGCCCGAGGACGGCAACGGTGCGGGGAAGACGGCAACGGCGTCGACCGGGCGCGAGGGGCTTCGGGTCAGCGGCAATTGCTCGCCAGAGGGCTCGTCGGGGCGCGCACGGGGAGATCTCGGTGCGGGGGCGCTCGAGAGCTCGGGGAAAGATGGGGAGAGCGGAGGTAGGTGGTGTGGAGTGAGGTGGAGCCGGGGGAGGCATTTATAGGGGGCGGAGAAGGACGTGTGCGGCGGCGGATGCGGCAGTGATGAGGCCACGTGTCCGAGGGAGGATCGGGCAGCCGAGAAGAGATAAGTGCGGCGGACGGACAGGTTGAGCCGGGATGGGCGTCGGGAAAATCGGGCCCGACCACGTGTCGGCCTGAGAGGGGAGGGAGGCGGGATCGACGGCAATGTGGACATATCCTGGCCATCCACACGTCGGCCGGGGGGTTTGGGGAATTTTAATTTTAAAATTTGATTTTTATTTTATTTTCAGAAACCCGAGGAAATTCAGTAAAGCTCAGAAAAATATATAATAAATTCAAAAATTCCAGAAAAAATTCACAGAAGTTCCTGGAGATATTTTGGACTTAATAAAATATTTCCAACTAATGTTGGTATTATACTTTTATATTTAAAATACCCTTTTAATTTCAAAATAGATTTTTAATTTCCAAACAATTAATTTGACATAGGATTTTTATAAAAAAAATCAAAATATCATTTATTTAATAATATTTTTAGGTTTTACTTAAAATACTCTTCAAATCCAGCCTTTTGAAAAATAGAAATTCAGGGTAAATCCAAAATTAAAACTTAGGCACAAAAACACATGTTTTTATTTGAAATTATTTTTTTATAAAAATCTGGGCTGTTACAAGGTTGAGCATGGCGATGATCATGGTCGGTGGTGTGGTGGACCGGGACTAGGATGGGAGATCCGAGGTTCAGATGGTCAAGGACATCACGAGATGGTCGGGCTCATGCTTCGGGCGCGTGGAGATCAGAGATAGATGATACGTGTTAGAGCTACGGGGGTGCGGTCCGGAGGCTACGACACGTAGTGGATGATGCGTGGAGAAGCTACGGGAGGTGCGGTCCTGGAGGCTTCGACATGTGATGAGTTTAAAAGTCGGAAGTGTAAAAACTCGTGTTAGAAAGCGTTTCAAGTCCCTTGAAAAATTAGTGAGCCAAAAGCCTAGTTGAGGTAAGAAGGTCTAGGCCTAGTTGGTGAGTTGTATTAAGGTTTTGAGTAGAGATTGAATAGGTATTTTAGGATGAGGTGGCACCGGTGGCTGGGGTCTTCACAGAACGAATCAACATGGTTCCCCTTCCAGGTTATTCCTCTGCGCAGCTCGGGAGGAGGGCGGCGGCGGTGGTGGAGGGGGGCGTCGCCGCCTGGTTTAGCCCTAGGTCGCCTCGTCGCGGCTCGGGGGAAGGAGGGGCGATGCCGAGGGCCGGGGAGGCGAGGGAAAGGATGGGGCAGCACCAGCGGCCGGGGTCTTCGGGAGTGAGTTCTTCGGGAGGAGGGCGGCGGTGGTGGAGGGAGGCGGCACCGTCGGCCCAAGCCCTAGTTGGGTCTGGGGCACAGACGGTGCGGGGGCGAGAAGGTGGAGCGGCACCGGGGGCCGAGGAGGGAGCCACCGGGGAGGAGTGCGGCGAGAGGTGAGAGGGAGGGGAGCGGATTGGGAGAGATCGAGTCGAGGAGCGGATGCCTGATTAAATATCCGGGCGGGGGGTTTTTGTGAAAGACTAGTTAAGTGAGTTGGGGCATCCCACCTTTCTGGATTCGAGCCGTACGGAGCAGATCAGATGGCTCTACAGAAGTTTTAGCATGTTAGCACTAAAAAGGTTGTTATCACTAGATATGCTCCCATATATATATATATATATATATATATATATATATATATATATATAGGGACGCTGTTTCCTGCACCAAGGTGCCTAGGCACCAAATTTCTTAGACGTTGGATTGATTTAGATCTTGCGGATGATCTGGATACACTTGTTAACGGGTATACCCAATAAGCATTGCAGATTACCATGTAAAAACTGGAAAGCGAAATCAGTGGTAACGTAACGTTAATGGACCGTATCTAAGCAATTATCTCTGCAAGAGCCAGATCTATCGTTGAGGATACCCGTCCCTGATTTGGTGGAACAATCAGTACGCAAATCAATAAATGTACATGTATGGCAATCAATATTCTGTTGGACAATGTATCTTGGAGTTTCACCAATCGTAGCATGCATTGTCTTGTACAAAATAGCAAACGTATAGAAAATAGCAATTTGGATGCCTGTATGGATGGTTTGAACGTGGGTCGGTGACACGTTGGGATCTCGTGATACGATATGGATATCCTTGAGGATACCCGTATTTGATATCCTTGAGGTAGTAGGATGAAAAATGTGCAGTTTGTATGAAAAAAACATAACCTCTTTCTGATTTCTTCTTCCGTATGAAATTAGATTCTAGGCAGCTTGTTCCGTATGAAATGAAATCCAATTTGGACAGGTATCAGGTATGGAAGGATATCAAAAGGTTTGGAAACATCGTCTCCGAAACGTAAATTTACTATGTAGCACTTTGATGCATTATCCAGATCATCCCACTTCCAACTTTGTCAATGGTATCAGTTTTGGAGTTTTGGAAGGCTATCAACATGTATATTAATTAACAGATGTGGGTATCTTAATTTGTCAATAGAAATGTATTGGCTGCGGCTGTTCATCTGTCCATCCGTAGTAAACAAAGGCAAGCTCCAAACATGAGGCTCCTCAAATCACTCTGTATGCATGTACGTGTATATGGTAAGTTTAGATTCCAAACAATGGGTCCTCAAATCACTCTGTATGCGTGTCCGTGTATATGGTAGCTAATCAGCATTCAGGATTAATTGGCCCATTCAAAATGACGGTTATCTTTGCTTTAACGGGTTGTCTTTCTCGGACCCGTTTCTTTAGCCATCAGATGAATCACAATCTTGAGTATGGATCGACGATAGATAAGAATGGAGCCTAGGCACCAAGGTGCAGCTTGTAATTTCTCTATATATATATATATATATATATATATATATATATATATATATATATATATCTTTACTATTATAAAAATATGAGTTAGTGGTCGTCGGTCCGTTCTCCCTCCTCTCTTTTCAGTCGTCCAATCAAAGATCAGCCGTCTAGATCCGCATGTAGGTAGTTATTCCGCTCCTCGTAGAAAAGGTCGGGCCGATGCGTGGACTGCGCTCCTCTTCCCTTCCCCCACATCCTCCGCCTCCCACAACCACTCCACATCCTGCAACCGCCACCTCCATCTCTCTCCCAAATCCTCGTGCCACGCCTCCTCCTCCTCAACGCCGTCACCAATTCCTTCCCCGTACGATAGCATCTGGTCGCAGTCCCCCAACTTTCCCCAGCAGCGTCGCATCCCCTCGTTGCCGCCTCCCCAATGCATTAGCCTGCCGCCTTATCTCCCCATTTGCCTGCCGCCGCCTCCTCACCACCACCTCCTGCAACCGCCGTCTCCTTCTCCCCCGAACTCTCGTGTCGCGCCTCCACCTCGATGCCATGGTCGAAGGGGGCCGTGGTCGAAATCGGGGCCGAGCAGGCTGGCGCAGACAGTCGGGCGACATGGCACAAGCGCACTGGAGGCCTGCCAATGTATGACCACTAGTGATGGTCAACCGCTCCCGATCTACACACGCAATGGTCGGCGGCTTATAACTTACGACCACGAGGTGTGATCGATGGCTTCTAATTTACGACCATGAGCACCGGTCAATGTGTTTTAACTTACGACCATGAGTTGTGGTCGATGTCTTCCGACTTACAACTACGAGCGTTGGTCGATGTGTTCCGACTTACGACCACAAGATATCCTCGATGTATTCTGACTTACGACCACAAACGATGGTCGTCGGCTTCCGATGTATGACCATGAGCCATTGTCAAAGGTTCCCGATTTATGACCACATTCGATCGTCGATCGCTGCCAACTTATGACCATCAACGATGGTCGACCGCTTCCGACCTATGATTACGCACGATGGTCGACGGCTTCCGACTTACGGCAACAAGGTGTGCTTGAGGGCCCCTGACCTACGACCACGAGGTATGTTCGATGTCTTCTGACTTATGACCACGAGGTGTGATTGACGGTTTCCGACTTACTTGACGAATTTAAAAACTTTTAGAACATGTTTGTATGCATATTCTAAAAATTTTTACCACCTGTGAGTTTTAAAACATGTAGTATGATAAAATTTAAAATTTTATAGCAATGCATAGACGTTCAACTAGTATATATATATACATATAAATTTTATATACTTTTTTATATGCTTTCTTATGGGTGTATGAAGATACCCACATCAAACGTTGCGAATCTCAAAGCAAATCAACGGGTATTGATATGGGTGTCTAGGCACCTGGGTGCATGAAACACTCAACCTATACACACACACACATATACATATATACATATGGGAGCATATCTAGTGCTAAAGCCCTATTCAGTGCTAAAGCTCACCAGATCCATCCGATCTGGCCCGTGCGGCTCAGATCAAGGAGGGTGGAAGGCTCCCAACTCACTTAATCCATTTGTCAGAAAACCCCCTAACGGATTTTTTTTGATGAACAAACCCCTCATCCACTCCTCTCTCTCCCCCCTCAGATCGATCGCTCCATCTCCCTCTCGCCTCCCTCCCCGGCGGCGCCGCTCCATCTCCCTCTCCCTCTCGCCTCCCTCCCCGGCGGCGCCGTTCCATCTCCCTCTCGCCTCCATCCGCGGTTGCAACGCCACCACCAACGCACCGCCGTCACCCATTCTTGGCTGCCACTAGACCCAGCTAGGGTTTGGGCCGTCGGCGCTGCCTCCCTCCCCGGTCACTGGCACTGCCCCCCGGTGCCTCCAACCCAGCCTCCATCCGTGGCCCCCAGCCGCCGCCTCCCCAATCCTCTCCCGCTCCGTCCTCGGCGCTTCTAGGGTTCTGTGGGCCGTCGCCGCTCCGGCCCTACCCTCCATGGCCTCCCGCGGCTCTCCCGGCTCCCTCCCCGGCCCATCGCCCCCTCCCCCTGGGCCCTCGGCAATGCCGCCTCCCTCCACGACCGCCGCCGCCTCTGCAAACTGTGCTCAAGTAGGATGAGGCAAGTGCTCCTGTATATTGCATATGAACATTACTGTTGATTGTTTTGCACCAGCAGATGTAATTTGTTTTGATGAATCTGCACATGTGATTTGTTTTAATGATCCAGAGTATCTTACTAGTCAAGATTAGATGATATCGAGAATTAAATTTCTGGAATTACGGCAGAAAAGTTCCACTTAGAAGGAGAAATGGGTCCTAAGGAAGATTACTTTGTTCTTGATCCTCCATATAAAATGAAAGTTCAAGGATTATCAGCACCAGTTTATGTTGTGCCCCAACCGAAAACTTACATATAATCTCATATTTCCATTCGTTAGCTATAGAAGTATTCTATCTGTGAATTTTACATGTGGAATCTTCTGTCCATACAAATTGCACAGAATCTCATATTTCCAATTGTTAGCCGCACCTAGCAAAAGTCCTCCCTTGTACTCATGAATTTAGCTTTCAATCCTTGGTACGTACCGTCCTAAAAATCTGATGGAAGGTTGTAACTTTAGCAATTTTAAAGCACTAATTCAGTAATTCTCATTATGTACCTGTAGTCAAGTAAATCGAGTAATTCTATTTTCTTAAAATCTCCTGTTGCAAGCATTCCTTTTGTAGCACTAGAAGAAACTTCTAAGAGTATACATTTCTGTTTGTATGAACTCCCTCAAATTTCTGTTGTGTACTATTGAACTCCCTCCGATTGGTTAATACTCTATAAAATTGCCTTTTTTTGCAATGCAGGAGGTTTTTGACAGGAACGTTCTGTGCCGTGGATGGTGGACCAGCAGCCCAAGAAGAAAGCAACAAGCTCATAAATGGCAAACTCACAATAATTGAGGAGAGTAAATGTACTAACGAGTATTCGAAAGGGATGCAATGAAGATGGCAAACTCACAATGGTGAATCAATTCATGAATGGGTGCATACAAATGTAAATGACCCATTGAATCCGCGGATGGAGGCGAGAGGGAGATGGAGTAGCGCGTTGTAAGGTTGTTTTTATTTTTTGCATTCTCAGATTGGCAGTTGAGGAATTGTAAGCTTGTTTCACATTTTCAGGTTACCAATAGTAATGAATCATTGAAAATATTGATGGTAGCTTGAGGCATTTGTTATGACAAGTGAAATGTGTAAATATGGTTTGTGAATTGAATTGAGATATGTTTTTTGTTTGGACACATTATTTTGTTGAGGAATGTTCAGTTATTCTTGTTGATGGGGTACTCAAGATCACCCAGATGCTGCACTTCTAGGCCTGCAAGACTGCCTGAATTGGTTGTGATGGTGTAAATGTGGATCATGTTCTCTGTAACTTCTGAGAATGCTAGGCAAGTTTTGGATCAGTTTTGAATGCAAACAAGAAATTTTTTGTGAGCTGCCAGCAAGTTCTAAGTATATTGTCAGGTTCTCTGAGAATAGCAGTTGTGAGGTTGATGAGTGATGTGAAGAGACTAAGGGATTGGTTGAAGCCATTTGTCAGACCCAAATTTTACAATCCGGAATCCTCTGTGATTCCACTGCACTATTCCCTGGATCAGTAGATAGTGCTCACATATTATAGTTTTGAATATCAAAGTACATATCATGCGGAAGCGTATTTATAATAGTAAACTTACACATGCGCCGATTAGGCCGAAGTCAATAAAATGCAGCAGCGGAAATGAAGCACACAGGTGGGACCCTAGGACATGCCCACAGGCAGCGAACTGGAGGTTCGCGGCCTAGTTCTTGGCACCTCATCGTCGTCGACCTCATGTCCAGTTGTATTGCCGAAGCGTAGTAATCTGATTCCTGATTCTGGATTTGTTATGAGAGCGAGTGTGAGCACAAACCACCGTGCTCCACGAGCCAATACACAGGATGCAATTAGATAATATGCATGGCTTATCAAGGAAAGGCTCAGGTTATTTTATTTGCCATAAATTGGTTTTGAAATATAATACATAGAAATGCCCTAAGACCTAGCAGTTTGAACTAAAACATTATGTGTGAAAGAATGCAATAGTAATAGCGATCCAGATTCCATCCACCGTTACATGGCCTCTGCACCATATGCTTAATCCTCCAGCGTTATAACCGCTTAACTTATCACTGGGGCGACACCCAGGGCAACACAAATTAGGGCCTTTCTCTGCCCTCCACTTCATCAATTCCACCCACAAAGTTTTTGAAACAGAACTATATCTAGTTAAGTTCCCATGTCCGCCCTTGACCGTGGGCACGGCTATTCGAATAGTTTTCACTCTGTAGAGTTTGTACACTTTACACACAAGAGATAGTCTACTCGTTGCCCCACATGATTCCTTAGTCATGCGGTTGAGTAGAGTATCACAGGACTGTTACAATGCATTTTTCCCAACAGTGTCACGTCCGCTAAGGTTTCACTCCCTTCGGGGTACGACCACCCTTCCAGGAGTCCCCTCTTGCGCCGTCACATCGGAGGATGTGGCCATCCTCTACCCGCCCGTGGTCACACCGGCGCAACCCATACTGAGTCGATGCAAATTAGTTAGCCCTGCCTACACTTTGCCAGCTTGTGGTTGTACTTGTCGTACACTCGGAGGTCATCACAAGATTCGGTCCTTAGGGCTATCTGGGCGGTTCTACCACTATCCCCCTTTGTGCTTTCACGGCACCACACCCCTGAACCATCCGCCCAGATAATTAAGCAACTTGAGGTTTTTGGGAACATAAAATATCCATGTTACAACATACCAGCTTTTTTCATCAATGACTTTCCAATTCCATTTTTCATGATTAAAAGTGATGCTTGGGGCATTCTGGTGCCCCCGATTATCTAAGCAATACTAAGCATGGCGTATAATTATGGACTTATTTTCGAAAGATTACCATTATAATTTTGCTAGGGTGACAAGGCTTATATATTCAAATGTTTTCAAAGGAGGTATAATACTAGCAAGTCGATTAATGGGTATGTAGCTAGAATCTTCAAACAAATATATATTTGCATATGAAATAACAGCATGCAATTGATAATTTAAACAAAAGTAAATTTGCGAAAAATGTAGGTTCAACATGATCAAAGTATTGACTCACCTGGTGCGGTTTACCATGGTCTTGAGCTCACACAATGCTTTCTTTTGAGCTTTTGGTCTTTATCTTCACTTCGAGCTTGATCTCGCTTGATCCATTGGGTCTTCACGACTTCCAATTTCTAATTACGCTACAACCAACTAAATCCAAATAAAAGCAAATAACTCAAAAGATCCAAATAAATCCGAATAAACTCAATTTAGTTTTATTATGAGTTAATGAGTGATTCGAGTGACTTGAGGCAAGGTCGGTGGTAGAATTACGATGACTTGATCTTTTTACTAATAATCTTTTTTATTATTTTGGTATTTATCAAGGAAATTCCATGAGTTAGGATGGGCCTATGAATCGTGGCACAAGTCTAGTTGGGTATTATTTTGTCGAGCGTTAATTTTCAGGGCATATGATATATGTATATAAGTAATGTTTGCAAATTTTAGCTTACCGAGTTAATCTGATAGCCAATGTTTATAGCATTTTGTGATATGATATTTTATGTACCTCCATTTATCACTAATAATTTGATATGTAACATTTTATGCGACCCTAATCATTCGTGTTATTGGTTAAGTGTTTACTTTAGAGTATTTATATATCGATGAAATCAATTTGATGCTTGATGACCTAGGGTTGTTGTATATTATTTCGACCTTTTAATTTGAGTGCTCTCTGAAAATTACTGATACTGATATTTTATCCCTTTAAAACTCGATCCTGCTATACACGATGATATTTTGTTATCATTATTAACTAAAGCTACCATTTAAGATTTCATGATTGGCAGTATTTTAATGATAGTGTTTGTATATATACTTTTTTATAGGATCTACGGTGAACGCAAGAATTGTACTGTTATATTTACTAGTGGACTGCATTCTTGCCATCCGCATTTCTTTAACCACTTATTTATATATACATATAGATGTTTATATATACATTTACTTAGAAAGTCTCTACATTTTAGTTGTTATTAGCTTAAATTTTATTTATCTAGCAAGGCTTGTTTTACAAGGTTATATTTCAGTATTTGCTAATTAGCAAAATCTACCATTAGGATTTATTTAGTGGCAGCATTTTAAATATTGACCTAGGTTCTAAGTATAATTAAGGGTAGTTTCTAATTTAGAGCCTTGACTTTCTATCTAAATATAATATCCAAAACCTTTTAACTTTATTTGGAATTTCTTTTCAATTGAGATCTGTACTAAATTTGAATACCGAACCAAGGAAACTTTTCTTTATTAATGCCTTTAATTAACATTTAGTGCTTGAGTTAATTATTCAAATAGTATTACTTATTCATATGTGATAACTAACCCATAGTTATATATTAAATAATCTGGTTTTATAATCTAATTAAATTTATTAGCTTCCCTAAATTATTCCTAAAATTTTCTCGATTTTTATCAATTAATTTGAGCTATAAAAAGTAGAACAAAAATGTGGGGAAGAAATTGTTGCCGACTGGAATCGAACTCAGGACCTCTCGGTTGTTGATGTGTTACTCGAGCGTTGCTAGCCAAATGGGCCTACGACCTGGGCTGAAAGAGGGAAGAGGAGATATTTAGTTATACCAAGTTACAGCCGGGGTCAAAACAGAGGAGCCGGCGGCGGACGGTGGCCGGGGGTTGCTAGGACCGGCCAAAATGGGTCGCGGGGAAGTTGTTCTAGCCATAGGAGGCGACGCACTGGTTGGAGCTGTGGTGAGGTTGGCGGGCAGCAGCGCAATGCGGCCGGCGGCGAGGTGCGCACGGGGCGACGGCGCCGGAGAGGAACTCACCGGTAGCAGCGGCGGGGCCAGAGAGGGGCCGAGGTGGGCCGGCGGCGTGAGGCGGCGGCGGCTCTAGCTTGCGCACGGCGCCAGCGAGGTGGGGAAGAAGCTTCGGCGACGACTGGAGGGGGTCCGGGGGGTGAGAGGGTGCTCCACCGGTGAGTAATCGAAGGGGGATGGACCGGGGAGGCGGCGGGGGTGGGAAGGGCGGCGGCTGCCAGCGTTGGGGAAAATTGGCCGTGCGGCGAGCTCGGGGTGATTAGGGACAATCGGTCGCGGTGGGAGGACGAGGGAAGCGCGAGGAGGACGATGGCTGCTTCAGCGGCATTTATAGGCGACGGGAAGGGGGACCGGCAACGGGCGGGGCGTGCGGTCACGTCGAGGCGGGAGTGGCAGGCGGCGGAGTGGACAGGGGATCGCGAGGAAGATATGCGGTATGATGGCCCGCGTTCCTGGCGTCGCGCGTGCTGTGGCAAGGCAGTGGAAATTCGAGGGGTGCATAGTGGCCGTGTCGCGCGGCGTGGCCAAAGCAGAGAGGAGGAGGGGGGGT